>JAVUPR010000266.1:7625000-7985000 GCA_036785695.1 Gentiana straminea
GGGAAAGAAGAATAAAGATAACTGATGAGTTTGAATTATATTCAATATTTGAATTTGGAGAATAGAGGGAAAATTTGTGATAATTGTATGAAAGGCAAAATGGGTATATCACTTATTTCAGATTTTTTTTTTAATAATAATTTGGTCAAAGACTATATGAGCAAGTGAAAATAAAAAAATAAACTATCAGGCAATTCCCACTATTAAAATTGGATTATTCAACATTTCTCTTTATAATGAGTTCACTCATCTTTATTCAAAGTTTTTTTTTTTTTTTTTTGAGTGGCAAAGAAAATATTTCTTGGTATGAGTATTTTTAAAGTCAATTTATCAATCATCATCTGTGATTTGTTTACAAAATAAAAATCATACTTGTTTGTTTTGGGTATTTTGAAATTGGATTTTTTTGGTTGGGGTTTTTTTATATATTACATCACCAATCATTTTTACAATTTTCTCTCCGATCAATTCTTCAATTACAAATACAAAAATATTAAACCATCTCTCACCATTTCATTTTATTTACTTTATTATATTTTTTAACATTATTTTATTAATTATTATTTTATTTCAATTTCTCTCACCACTCATTTTCTTTATCTATACAAATTTCAAAAAAACATTTTAATTTTCTAATCATTACTCCAATCATTTTTATAATATTTTATTATTCATTAATATATTACCAAAAAAAAAACTCCAACCCAAAATAAACGGATGTTTCTTAAAATTTTTTTCATATTTTACCTTTTTTTACCTATGATGCACTGACACTTCAATCCGATCGTCGTGCGTCGTGTCCGACACAAAACACGACACGACACGCTTCGACACGCTCCGACACCGTGTCCGACACGTGTCGCTGATTAAATTGATATTATTTAAAATTTAAATATCCGACACGCTTCCGACACACCGTCGATAATCCCTGACACGGCACCGACACTCCTGAACCCAATTTTTAAATTTTTTTCTTTATTTAAGTTTTTTTCAATGGAAACGTTAAAATATACGATTTTCATTTCTATAATAATTAAATAATAATACGCCGTATCAAGTTTATATTTTTTTTTGTTGATAAACGATCATTTTTACAATTTATAATATTTTGAAGGTCAATCACAATTTTTTTGACACAGTATAAAGGTCGAATATATATTCTCGATATTCATAAAATTTATGTAATACCTATCTTATTTTGTCTAGTTTTTTCAGATGTTTACGAATATTTTTTTTGATAAATTGAATTTTATTTACATCATATATATATATATATATATATATATATATATATAATATATATATACGTGTCGACGGCGTGTCGTGTCCTTAAATTTTGAAATTAGCCGTATCGCCGTATCGTATTGTGCGACGTGTCCGTGTACCTAATACAATTTCTGCATTTCTTTTCTTCCCCTTTTGAAGTGAAAACAAGTCAATTTCCACCTCCACCAAACAGGGAGGGGCGTGTAATTGTTACTATTTTGACAAGCATTTTTTTAATACCCTTTCTGGACTAAAAGGCTACAACAAGTCTAACTAAAATGTTGGACGAAAAGCTAATAAAAAGGAAGATTTTTGTGGCTTAGAACATAGCAGAAGCAAGAAAGCAAAATGAAGTATTGTGTAGTCTATAAATTGAGAGTCCATTGCATTGGCAGGAAGGAAACCACTGTATAAGTGGGCTAGTAGGAATCACAATTCACAAACATGGCTCTGAATCTGAGTTGCAGTGCATGGGTGTGTGTCTTTTCAAATGAGAAGAAACAAATTGGTGTGAAAACAATTAGGAGGGCTGCTGCAGTTGCATCTGATGAAGCAGAAACATCAATTTCCACTAAAGCCATAGGAGAAGAGAGGAAGATTAAATTGGGGGGTTCTGAATTGGAGGTGACTAGGCTTGGTCTTGGGGCTTGGTCATGGGGTGACACCACCTACTGGAACAACTTTCAATGGGATGGTACGTATTATAATAAAAATCCTTCATTTTTCATCAATCTTTGTTCTTCATTTCTTGTGGATAGTTTATTACTACAATCTACAAGGAGTATATTATTGGGTTCTCACCCACCCTCTGTTCTTTGCGCATAGGGTACTGTTACTAGTGACTGTTTCCTGTTCATTTGGTCCCTATATCTGATAATAGGGATTAGGGATTGTGTATCTTGTAGAAACACTATGAATAGTCACTTTCAATTGCTTGACAGATAGGAAGATGAAAGCTGCTAAGGGAGCTTTTGATGCAAGTATTGATTCTGGTATCACATTCATCGACACCGCTGAAGTTTATGGATCAAGGGTAGGATGACATCTCTTTCTGCTCTCTAGTTTGCTTCCTTTATTTAACAACATCAGTGTTCTAAAAATCGGCCTCCCACGGTAATCTGTTAAAGGCCCCTTGATTTTTTATATGTTACCTTTGGTAGTTACTTCAAGAAGTGAACTTCACAGTACTAATAATGTTATCATTTGTCGTTGCAGCTCTCTTTTGGTGCCGAGAGTTCTGAAATGCTTCTGGGAAGGTTAGTTGGTTGTTTTTCTTGGTGTTAGTACTATTATATTTATACCCCTAAGAAAAATTCATCCCTAGGCAGTGTTTTTAGCTGTTCATAGAATGAAACACACTGTATTTCGGTTTAAGGTTCATCAAAGAACGAAAAGAAAGAGATCCAAACGTTGAAGTTTCTGTTGCAACAAAATACGCAGCATTGCCATGGAGGCTTGGTCGTCAAAGCGTCATCTCTGCTCTTAAGGATTCACTTTGCCGTCTTGGACTCTCATCAGTTGACCTTTATCAGCTCCATTGGTCCGCTCCCCTCAGCTTCCGTTGGTTATTTAATTCTTGATTCTCTTTAAAACTTGTCATTGATGACTCCTGTTTGTTGCTGACATAAATTTCAGGCCTGGAATATGGGGAAATGAAGGTTTGTTGTGAATGCGTCCTGTCATTTATGAGCTTTTTGGGTAAAGAAAATGCAAAACATTTTTCACACCTAGCAAAAGAATTGGTTTAGGATGGATAAATTGTTTTTATCAGGATATATTGATGGCCTTGGAGATGCAGTAGAACAAGGGCTTGTCAAAGCTGTTGGAGTCTGTAATTACAGTGGTTAGTAGTTTCATGATTTCTTGAAAGTTCTTTTCGTAGTATATTATTAGTTGCTTTCATGCCATGTTTTTTTAGCCTTCCTTAAGAGCATTTGCACCGTATATTAAAGAACACCTTTTCAGACTGAAATGCATCAAAATCTTTACGGTGCATAATTCGAATAGGGATTATAAATTTTGTAGCGCAAGAATTTTGTGTTTTACATATTTGAGTAGTATTTGATGCTGATGATGGATTTGAATGTTTGCCTTTTATTTTGTAGTATCTACTACAAGTGTTCCAAGGCTCTATTGTATTTCTTGAGAGATTTTAGAATTATTTACTAGTTTGTCCTTCGTTCAATGTGCTAGACAAGGACTGATTATGGTGAAATGAATTTCAGAAAAGCGTCTTCGTGATGCATATCAGAAACTTAAGAAGAGAGGGATTCCACTTGCTTCAAACCAAGTTAATTACAGCCTAATATACAGAGCTCCAGAAGAAAATGGAGTGAAAGCTGCATGTGAAGAACTTGGTGTTACTATAATTGCTTATTCACCTATTGCACAAGGTAAGCTTTTGTCCTTCAATTTTTTTTGCCAATGGAGATCTATTAACTGCTGGTACTAAAATGTTGAAATCTAAGGAACTTTAGACACTTTAAGTACAAATCTATGGCCTAAAAGGTATTTTTAGGATTAATGTTGTCCTTGTTTGATAATTCAGCCTATGATAAATAAATTTAAAAAAAAAACTGGATGTTCATTGTTGTCTTCTGTGAGACTTATGCAAAAGTAGAATGTGAGCCATTAAACGGCACCACGCGAAACTTACTAGTGTGGCATCCAAGTAAGAGAACTCAAAGCTTTATAACAATGTGCAGGTGCATTGACAGGAAAGTATACCCCGCAAAACACGCCTTCTGGTCCTCGAGGACAGATTTATACACCTGAGTTCCTGACCAAAGTAAGGTTTCTTTAGATGTACAGACTAGTCACGATTCTTGATTAACTTCTTATGCCGGTTTATGTTACTGCAGCTACAACCACTGATCAACAGGATACAGGAAATAGGACAGAGATACAATAAAACAGCCACACAGGTCCCTGACACTATTTTTTATTTTCAGTATTCCCTTAGCATATGTATTCAGACAGAGAGGTAATTACTTCTTTTAACGCCTTTTTGTTTAAAATGGTAGGTTGTACTCAACTGGTTGATAGCACAGGAGAATGTAGTACCGATACCAGGGGCAAGAAATGCAGAACAAGCAAAGGAGTTTGGTGGGGCTTTGGGTTGGAGGCTAAGCGAGGAAGAAATAGATGAACTTAGGTCTTTGGCTTCTATTATAAAGCCAGTTATAGGTTTTCCTGTGGAGAGACTATAAAATGCTTCTGCTGACTATTTACTTGTAAATGTAAATGTAAACCTTTCTTTGTGTTCATTCATCTTGATGTATCTATCTTTCCATATCATTACATACGACAATTTTTTTTCTTTTCTATAAGTAGGTAATTCACATATTAAACGCAACTTCAACACATCCCAAGTGTTGGCCTATAACAAAGAAGTTGGGCCAACATTCAAGAAAAGTTAAAGAAAGTTATTTTGTTTAGATGAAAAAAAAATGATACGGATAAAGTGGAATAATCGAGAATACGCTTTTCATTGATGACCATTTGTCTGTATACAACATCAGAGCTGCCAACAGCTAGTTCAGTCAGATAACAAAAAATATACACTGAATATTCTCTTGACTACATCCCGAGCTAGGGATCAATCAAATAAGCATTGCTACTTACACCAACCAAACAAAATCAAACCTTCAAGATTCTGCAACCTTGCTTACAATGACAGAAGCATAATTGGAGATTGTTGATTCTGGTGATTGCCGCAGCCGTTTGATCAGAGGAAATAATTCTGATGATCTGAGATAACTTCTGCACGGTGGATGAGCACACATCTTTGCCAATGAGAACAATGCTATCTTCAACGGCGACTCTGCTATTGCATTTTTCTTCACCGGGTTTAGAGCCATCGTGGAACAATCAGCCACTAACTGTAGTAGAGCCTGAAATAAATACATACATAAAAAAAAGGCTTATGTTTATGTTGATTAAATACACAAAATATTATCATTCTACTTATCAATAAAATCTAATCTGTTACACAAAAGATAAGATCTCAAACCTGCATGGCACCTTTGTTGATAATGTCCCCACAAAGCTTGTCAGAGTTGCGAACAAGATTACTGAGAGCACCTGCGGCATTTGCTTTTGTCTTGTCTTCCTCACCCGAAAGCAGCAAACTTGCTAGCTGTGGAATGGATCTCCTTAGTTCATCATACAGTAAGTCATTGTGGTAGGCTGCATTGCCAATCTAGAAATAACAGTTTATCTTCGTTAGTCATATACTGATGCTACAAAGTAAAAGAACAAGAATACAGTAACTTCATGGGATATTCTTACAGCGAAGCATGCAAATTTCCGGGTCCTTTTATCTGGATCAGAGCAGTGATCTATCAGGAGATCAATAATTTTATGTTCTGCCTGCATAGGACATCAGGTAGCAAGAACATCAGGTATGTAGAAAAAAAAATACTAACAATGAAACAAAAGTCAAATTAATAGTTCTATAATCAAAACACAGTTCATGCGATTATTAATATAATATAACTTCATGATTGTAGATACCATTACCAGTGAACCATAGAAGTCGGCACTATGTCGGCACATGTTTCCTAGGGCACTACAAGCCTTTGCACGAACATTCGGATCTTCATGATCAAGAAAAGCTTTCAAGAACATCAATATATCAGCCTGACCAATGTGGCTGTAAAAGGCCTGCATACAATGTAACAAAGAATGTCAGTGTAGCATGGCCTTTCTATTACAAACATAAGGTACACTGTTTTGGTCATCAGGTAGCATAATCAAACTAATATACATACTTCCAAGATTTGCGATGCTTTTAAGATTTGGTCACTTTTCATGCAAAGGGTAACATAATCAAACTAATATACATACTTCCAAGAATTCTTGTATATGCCGTATTTCAAAAAAAATAATTTGGAGGGGGGGGGGGGGGGGGGGACAAACAAACAGACTGACAGACAGAACAATGTAACAGCATGTGTATTCTGTCTGGCTAGAGATGGATCTACTTTGCCTTCACATGTTCACCATATTGATCTCTCTCTCTCTCTCTCTCTCTTTTGAGAAGTATTGATCTCTTGTTTAACTTGAATACTTCCTCAATTAGAACACACTTCCCTTTCAGACCCCAGTTTGCAGTTGACTAATCGACAAAGAAAAATTTGGAGAAAAAAGAACACAAAACAGAAATTATATTCCTTTATAACATTCTTGAGAAAGCAAAACATTTCTATTTTACATTCACCAGACCTTTAGTTGGTGGTGAAAAATAATTTGAACCACAATTCCCCCCAGAGAAAGTCAGCATAACTAGCACATGCAAACAAAGGCCCACGGTCAAACGCTAAATCATCAGAACAATCAGCATGCATATGTGTGTTACCTTATCCATGCGAGCTAAATCTGATATAATCATAAGAACATCCAGAGTGACTTCCTTTGGACAAGAGTTGCTAAGCATAGTTTTCACCCAACCAGGATCCAACAGCCCTGCCTCAAGAAGGTCAATAGCAAGAGGTCTATGACTGATCATTTTGGCCAGAAAGGCCACGGGTCTTCCTACATCTTTCAGTTCCATGTGTTTTGAGCATCTCAAAATGATACAGGGAACTGATACCTGAGAAAATGAGAAACCAATTATAATACGAAATATAATGTGTGATAATCAAACAAGAAAATTATATTTCCAATTTTTTTTTACTGATTAACAATCACTTGACATCAACTTAAGCTTTTAGGAGAGATGGCAATTCAGTGTGGTATCAAAACATGAAGTCATGGATTAAACTTCTGCCATAGTTGGTAATTCGACAATATATATATGCAAACACACACACGGGCTCAAGAGGCAAGGTCAGTCTATTCATGCTAAGAATACACAGTTTCAGCAATTCTCATTGTTCTTTGGAAAAAGGTTCAACAGGTTGGCATTCATGTGCAAGTGCAAGAAGCTATGTGGAGTTGCATTCAGCAATTCTCATTGTTTCTTTGGATTCATGGGGAAACATTTTTTTTTTGTTTCTCTTTTTTTTTTCCAAGGTTAAATTCACATATACACAACAAATGATTAAAGAAACAGAACAGCAGGTCAAAACAACTTAATTTTCCATGGGCTTGGAAGATGTTAAGGAAATGGAAACTTAACCTCGTGAAGGAGTTGAATATATTTTCTCATGTTTGCCTCTATTGCTTTCACCATATCCTTGTCTTCTGTGAACACCCTACCACCAGGTGAAGCAATGTTGAGGAGGAACCCACTGTTTACTGAAGCATTTGCAACTGGTAGACCAGCCGCATTCTGTATAGCCACGAAGGGGAAAGCTAATAGATCAATGACTGCATTTATTATATCTCTAATCCCCTCCTTGCCACCACCAGGTCCATCCCAACACTTAACAAGCTTGAGGTGGGCACTTGATATCAAATCAGAAATTGATTTCAGTTGTTCTGATCTTAACAAAATCTGACGAAACACTGATACCCCGCCAGAAAGGCATTGGCAAATCGAGGAGAGTGTCCACACAACTCCAACTGGCGAGAGACCAATTTTATCTTCCAAATGAGAAGAACGATCAGCAGGATTGTTAGATGATATCAAGTCAGTAAGAAGTTGGGGGACACCACTAGCACACAATTGTTGTACAGCCAAAGGTCCTCCCCACTTCAACCTGGACAGCAATAACCCAACACATCCATCTCGAAGACCATGCCAATAGGAGAGCATCACAGTGGATGTATGAACTTCAACTCCATTATTCTCGCCTGGGGAACATTTGAGATACTCACAAATAGTAGGGGTACGCGGTATTAATGGTACAGCTATCTCAGATATGGGGTTTTCTGATGAAACTCCATTTTCCAGAGAGAGAATAGATGCAAGAGCAAGCATTGCACATGCACGAGATGGAGGAAATGGTGCTTGCATCCGTTCATCAGGAGAGAAATGATGTGCAAGAAGATTGAGACGAGCAAATTGCTTCTTTGAAGAGGACGTAAGCATGAATAAAGCAGAATTTCGGCCGGATAGCTTCAGAGATTGTGCAACGGAAGCAATGACTAGGCACGACTGCTGAACTAGGATGCATGGATTTGTTAATTTGGACTTCAAGTTAGCTACTTCTCCCCCATTGGCTTCTTTGGCGGAAGAAGCACAAAAAGCAAGAACGGAAAATATCTGTGAAATGATACTGTCATCCCCTCCACCACTCACAACAGTTGTAACAGGATGAGAACTAGGAAGGCAACATACGACATTTGCAACCAGTCTGTTGTACAAGCAACACCTGAGGATGACCTGAATTTAAGAGAAACGTTATATCTTATGTGTAAAAGACAAGAAAAATGGGCAGAAAATAAAACCAGGTAAAATATAGACAACTTAAGACATACAATACCATGCATCCAAATTCTCATCCAAAATGTTATGAAGAGGGAACTCTCAAATAAAATAGAACAGAGGCCAAATTTTCCGAATATTTGTTTTTTTGTATATTTTCAGCTTAAAAGAAAATTTCATTGATGAATTGAAATTTGACAAAGCTGACAAGATAGTTGAAGATTTTCCACAACACAAGCTTTGAAACTTTATTGGACAGTCTTAGAGTTAGATCCAAATAGTGTTGTTCTAAAGATCACTGAACTTGGGTCCCTAAATAGCGTTCATTTGCCAAAAGAAGAACTTGGGCAACATCTCACTTTTTGGTTGGATATGTCAGAATTCTCTCCATGCTTGTCACCAATGTGGCATAGCCATAGACAACACTCTCAGATATGAGTAGGAAAGAAAGAAAAAAGAAAAAATATATATTTCAGGTACACGGAACGTAAACATGACAAAGAACTGTCGCAAACGCTTGTAAAATACAGTGAACTACACTTAAAAAGGTATACAAAACAAATGTCAAAACATTATATAGCCACTGATAAAATAAATGAAGAACCTGAACTATAGCAACAAGAGTAGCCTCTGAACGCTGTTCAAGACAGTAGTAAAATGCGACTTGTATATCTTTGGACCTGAGAAATGCTTTCGTTAACCCATCAATTATTTTTGCTGATTCTGGTCTTGTCTGCAGATCTTGGTTATTTGAAAGGTCAAGTCGATGTAGAGAATGGCTCCGCAATGAGCCTAGAGGAAACAAACGAGTGGTTCCTTTTGAAGGAACCTTTTCAAGCATTTCTATCAACAGCCAAAGAGCCCTGCAACCTTCGCCACAAGCAGCTCGTAGCCAATCTTCACCACTAACAGCTTGTGGCGAATTTGAAGGACCTGACATGAGATTTGAACCCGATGCTGCCAAGCACAAACACAAAAGCTCCACCAACTGCGATGTTCTAACCTGGTCCAAGATTTGCTTGGACGTTTCATCTACCACAGGAGAGACAGACACCCCACTAGGAGATGAAGCAGCTGAATATGCTTTTATAGCCTGTGTGACCACCGATAACATGACACGGACACAAGCGATTGACTCATAGATAGCTCTCCCAGATAACACATCTAAGCAACTAACAACCTGCAAGAAGATAAGGAGCTAAAGAAAATATGATATACCAGAGTCAGATAATGTGCTTTCTGTAACAACTTTAACCTGCGAATAAAGTTTAAATAATGTATCCCAGTGCCCAATGTATGAATTTGCAATGCTGCCTCCAGTGTTATCCAACAATCTCTTTATGACTGACAAGCTCTGCATCAGATACCAAATCAGTGAGAATTCAAGTACATATATAGAGTAGTGATAATGAGTTGTCCAGAAAAGACGACCATTCCATAAGCTTCAATGAAAAAAAATATTATAATTTTTTGCTGTATTTTTTCTTTATAACATTTCTGTTGAATTGGTCTTAATCACTATCAAGTGAAATGTCCCACATCATTACAATGAGATATTGAGTGATGAACAGAAACTTTAATATAAGATCACCAGATTTACCTTTGGAAGAAAATCATTTGCTTCAGGTGATTTTAGTTTTATGGAAGAGGCAAAGCTTAGAAGCACTGCCAGAACTTCATCAATGATTCCAGTAGAATTAATAGCACCAGCAGCAAATATATTATCAAGAACCCGGAGGGACTGATTTAATATGAGCACGTCTTGATCCCTGACGTATGAAGATATTAAATCAAAACAACAAAAACAGTAGGTGTGTAGAATTTACAAAAATTCAAGACACCTGAGGCAGGCCTTTCTTTGCATTCAGTAAAAAGGGTTTAAAAGCAACGTTATACAAAGGGGTATGGACAAATCCTGGCCTACGTGGCTGATTCTCGTAATTGTCAAAAGAGAGTTATGAATCGTCAATCAATCCATATCAAGTAAATACAACGATAAAAAAAAAAAAACATATACACGAAATACTAAAACAAACAAATATTAAAGTGCAGAGATCATTCATGTTGTTCACGCTCGTAGTTATCAACAAACGATAAGTCTATTAAAGCTCCTTTTATATTCTCAATGCAGCTAATATTTTTTTAAACACAGACCAAAACTCCAAACACAGATTATTGAAAGAAATTCTCTATAATGCTTAAATCTCATTTTTTTCACAAGCAATGCTAAAACATTTCAGGTAACCAGATACCTATACACAATAAGTCAAAATTCAACTTAAATCTGCTGAATATTCACTACCTGCAGGAATTCCAAGATTCCTTGTGCCATTTCTTCAAAGGTAGCAAGACTACAGACAATGCTTCATTATCTTGCCCAATCTTCATGGCACCCTTAACCGTACGGGAATTATTCTCCAATCTGTCCATCACTTCACAACCTAAATAGGCATAAATTGTTTATTTTCAGAATCTGCTATTGCTCCTCAAGGTAACCGGCCTGATACTGCCAAATCTACTTTTAAGTATGACATGGATTCAGGATAAAATCTGATCTCAGGCTTGACAAGAAAAGCTATCACTAAGCTTGTTGTACAAAATGAGAACAGAAGGGGTGGGTGAAGCTTTGTGCATAACTTAATATATGACATCTTTTACCTGACTTTACAGCACCAGTGGCACTTGGGAAACCTGGAAAATCATCCATTTTTGAAGTATTACAAGCTGCTGATTCAGGATTGTTTGAACAAATATCACGTTGGTGGCCCCGAGTAGATCCATCTTCACCAATCATTGGGGAATTTCTTTTGCCTGCAACCATATCCTCAAGTGAACTTCTAAACTTGAGAGTCCAAGAGAATAATAGAGACTTACTTTCATGGCTTGCAACAGTTGAACCAGCAGATACTTGAGCCTTCCCACCGTCCCTTGCAGCATGATCCTAGTAGTCAAGCAGTTAAGTACCAAATGGCAAAAAATGAGAGCACGCGAGATCCAGACAAGTGCATGCATTCTGTTGGTTATCTATATACCTGAGCATGCGCAATTTCCAGATTTTCTTTAACAAATGGGTGTTCAAGAAGCGCGGGCCAAGTTAATCTGCTTTGAGGCACCTGCAAACATAATTTCGATAAAATTTTCAGAAACCAATAATAATCACAACAGAGTGCCATGTTTAGGAAGTTTACTTAGTACACACCTTATTTAGTAACCCCTTCAAGAAACTTCTAAAATTTGCGCTCATGTTATCTGGATATTTAACGGGATCCTGAGAACAAGCATTTAAACACATTGTAATACAGTTTCATTGCATTCCTCTTTCTGAAATTTTTTTTTTTCCTCTTTCTGAATTTGACACACTCTTTACCTTGATTATGTGCCGGACCAGTGCATATACTGAATTTGTATAAAATGGTGGTTGGCCAACAAATAGTTCATACCTGAATAATTGTCACCAAGTTTAGCTAATCTATCAGAATCCACCACCACACTATTTAAGGTAAAAATGAAAGCCAACAGCACAGTCACCATTTTCAAAGACAAACATTAATGTTGACGAATAAGGTATACAAAACATACAAAATTACTCCAAGGGACCATAAATCTGCAGTGTGATTGTAAGGCTGCTCTCGTACAAGCTCTGGGGCCATGTATAAAGGAGTACCTAGTATAAATTCAATAGAAGGGAAGGAAAGAAAAGCCAGCAAGCTGTTAACTCCAGCCAAGGTGTAAGAGCTACTCACTAAACACAGAAACTAAACGCAGTTACCAAAGTCATACCCTTTATAGACCGCAGGACAACTGTATTTGTTGACATAGCACGTGCAAATCCGAAGTCACAAAGCTATCAAAGGGCATAAGGAAAATTAGAGAACAGACGACGCTTATACAAACCATATGAACTGTAGTCTAGAAGGAACGACTTTAAAATTTCATACTGGCCACTACTTACAAGCATGTTGAGGAAGTGATGCATACACAAAAATGGAAAGAAGAGAGTGCGAGGAGACGCACACAAGCTGAATGATCAATTTATCACATATCATGCAACAGATAAATGCAGTTAATGTAGCCAATAATATTTCCGCTTGCATCGGTAACTACTTGTTATGTCACTTTAATACTGGAAGAATTTACTCTCATTAAGCCTAATTATGCTAGGAATAAGATGAAAATGCTTCTTGAAAAACGGATGATGTATTAAGATTTTTGCCAGATATATTAATTATACTGTATAAATTATGCTCTCAAACTTTAGTTTGAGAAGGTAATTTATCATGATATTGAAGCACGAGGTCAAAGGATCAAACTTCAATCCCCCAACTCAAAGGACATGCTATCCATATAGCAGACTTCACCTAAAGGACTTGTGTATTGTTCTTGTTTTAAACTCCCAAATGTAGCTATTATTGGGTCAACTTTAGAAGTAGAAGCATATGCTCAAACATTTAGAGTAAAAGTACAAAGTAATGTCTGGACAGCTGATCACAATAGAGTTTGAGTAGCTTTTAGTAGTTGAATTTGGTTTGGATAATGGATGGTACTGTATAGGTGTCGTTTAGATTGTGTTCCTTTATATACTTATATCAGTTATATTTACGATACAGTATGACAATCTTGATGTAAGAAAATATATGCAATACGGTACACGTATTGATCATAAACATGCAATTTGAAGGTAAAAGTATCAGTTCATAATGATTTTATCACCTTACATGACTACTATCTATGTGGAGTAGAACTCAGAAGTAACATAGAGACAAAGAGAGATATTTTAATATGAATTTTTTTGAGGGAATAATGATGCATTGTTTGCATTGCTATTCTGTTTGAAAAAGAATTGTCACTAAAAAAATTCTTAAACAGACTCACACCACCCCAGAACCATATTATGCAAATATTTCCAGGAATCAACTTTATATATGTGTACATTTTGCCAGTAGGTATCAACACAAGAAACGGATGAGAGCAGCAATAAATTAATCCACTCAATATGATTAATATGAACAGGATGAAAAATGTAAGGACCATTACATTTCCTGTTAATTGTAGGGAAAATCATGTCATGCAAATATAGTGTTTTCATTTAACCAACCTTGACAACAGAACCAGCGCCAATAAGAATATTTTGCGGCTTCATGTCACGGTGGATAATGCGATTAGAATGCAAATAATGCAATGCTTGTACCTGGTATTTAGACAACGTATACGGATAAGCAATAGCACCATAAAAAAATTATAAAATAAAAAGTAGTCAAATATTTAAATAAAATTAAAAAAATTTGTCATGTATGATAAAATAAACTGAGGTATCAACGCAAACACGAGTACCAATTGTTTAGCGATTGCTTGTACTTGTTCTTCAGGAAGAGACTTGTCATCTTCAAGAATTTCAAATAGTTCACCCTGTAAAAGACAGTCCATATCCTTATTTGTGCTTTCTTGGGTTGCTTAAAATTGTATAATGATAATGAAAACAAGTTTTACCTGGGCAAACTCTGTTACAACACAAAATTCTTGGGGAGTTTCAAATGAGTCGAGCATCTCTATAATGTTTTTATGCTTCAATTTCCTGAGTATCTGCAACATTTTGGTCACTTAGTTAACAAAACAACAAGACTACCAGAATTCAAACAAACTACTAGTTTATCTGTTAGGCAAAGAAATGCAACTTGATTACATTATTTAACGAAATAAATAGATGAAGTTAACTGACTTACCTCGATCTCTTGTCTCAAATTGTGGATATCCTTGTCGCTCTTGCCATGTTTTGGGATGAATTTCATAGCAACAGTCTGAGGAAATCCAAACATGTCCAAAAGTCAAATCACGCAATTAAAACAAATTGAATTTATAGAAAAAGTGTTCGGAAGCTCCCTCATTCGTTAAAGAAGAATATTACCTGGCCAGTGAATTTGCGTCTACCTTTATACACTTTGCCAAATGAGCCTTCCCCCACTAGCTCAATCACGTGGTAGTTTTCTATACTCATTTTTCAAGCGTATAGGGACTGAATGTACACCTGCTGCAATGGAAGACGATGTGAGGAACAGAGAATTTGGATTTACAATATAATATATTCATCTCAATTAGTGTCCAGCATGTGTCATGTTCAACAGGTGTTTGGAGCGTGACATGTCTACAAAACACAAATTGAAGTGTTTCCGCTTCACTGAGGCATATAGACCATCAAACATAATAGTCATGCATTAATGTAGGTTGAAGATGCAGAAAATACAAGTTTGCTATGCAGCCATGTGAAACCAGAAGAGTAATGCAGGATTCGAAATTGAAATTTGCAAGTTGCATTTGAATAAGGTTGGGAAAGAAAAATAAAATAAAACATGCATAAACATTGGCCAGTACTCGAGCCTTTGCAACAAAAATTGCATGTCAATTCTCTACTTAATGATTGCCTTGATACTGCTCCAATTACATTCGCCTCATGCATCAGAAGTTCTAAACTACTAAAAAATTGCAAGTGTTTCTACTGATATCATGGACAATGCAATTATATTATATCTCTGTAATGTTCTATTAGGAAATATTTCCCAATTCAATTTTGTGAGTTGAAAAGATAAATCAAATAACACAAAAATTCCACTAATATCCCATAATAGTACATACCTGCAAAAATATGTGTTTGGAAAGTACACCTTCTCCCTTCTTTAAGCAAGATGGTGTGTAGTTGGCCTTCTTCAGCCCCTTGTCTGCAACCACGCTTATACTGTACTTAAGCCTAAAATAAACCAAGAAAAGATACACATTTGAGGGTAGCATGGACTGAAATTAGTATCCACAATAACATAGCTAAACACAAGAATTGCTGATAAATGAGTGAGTTCAAAAACTCAAATCATATTATAGTAACAAAGTGAGGCTAGTATTGAGCCCAAGGCAGGGAAAGAAATCTCTGTTGCGGACAAAATCAGAATTATGGGAACAAAAAATATAGTATCATTGGTCAGCTTTTTCTTCATTTTGGCAACGGAAATTGGATGGGTCTTTTCTTCTAGCGTAATTCAGGTTTCCATTCCCATAGTATCCTGTTTACTTGGATCATCCAGAAGTAGAATCTTCATACTAGGAGCTCGAAGATGCCACTTGAGCTCAATATCTTTCTCCTTAACAAGTTCAGAGGCTTTTACATACTTCACACGATCCCTATCTTTCTGTACTAGTGTTAAACTTTTGGCCCAATGGTGCTCGAGGAGTGAGCGAGACAATTCGCACTGAACCCAGAAATTTGATCGCTCAGAATTCCACTGATTTACCCTAAAAAAAAAAAAAGAATTCCACTGATTTGCATCTCCGGGATCAAAGGTAAGTAGTTAATCAAAACGACAACCATGGGTGTAGGAATCAGTTACTGGCTCTTTCATTGCTTCAACAGGAACTGACTTGGGTATTTCATCGAGCATTGTGCATACTTGATTCCCCATATCAATTTTATCAAAAACAACTTCTATATTCACACCCGCACCTTTGAACCCTGCATTGTACGACAAATCCCTTAAACCTTTTCAGTCGCGTCACTCTAAGAGCTAAATTCTTGCAGTAAACAAGTGAATGGGGACACAACTTTTCATTAGCATCATTAGCTACATTTTGTTCAACCGGAGATAGTATTGCAATTCGTCGAGTACCATACTCACTGCTGAGAACTTCTTCCTGGGCATTTAAAATTCCCAGTTAACCTTTAGTTGTTGTGCAAAGAAGTGCCATTCACCCATAGCCAATACAAAAAAGCTCGTAGATACTTGGTCCTAATTGTCTAAAATTCCACAGGAAGACTCCTTCATACGAAGGAGCTAGTATCTTCTAAGAGGACCGGCAGCGGCAACAAATTTCTGAAGCTGAGACGGTTAATTGGGGGTGAACACCATCAACAAAAAGACACAGGCATAAATGTTGATCAAATCTGGGGGGACGAATTCCATTTACAATTGAACTAATCTGAGTATCAATCGAAAGCCCAAGGCAGTATAAAAGGCAGAGAATCGGCACTCATACCATTTGTGAGGAACAGAGATTTTGAATAACGATTTACAGAACAAAAACTCAAAGAAAATCAACGGATTTCATTCATGCCCCAATTCTTTCAAAATTAACGAATTGAAAACGCGCATCTTACAAACAAAAAAATATTCCGTTACCTATTGAATCTGATTCCGCGTTAGCCACCGGAAGGTAAGTGTGAAGTCTGACCAGTAACTAATGGCGGAGAGCACAGCGGATCGAAGTTGAAGTTGAAGAAGAAGAAGAGTGTTTGATTAAAGGGAAACAACAATGCCGTTATGGTGAGTTGAAGAAATAGTTTCATTCATACAGAAAACGAGTTGAAGTGGGACAAAACTCAAATTATTCCCGCCCAGTGCCTCGGTTTGAAACCTTTACAAAACAAAAAAATCTTTTTCTTCAAGAAGAACGTTATCCCCTCAAAAATAAAAACAAAAACAAAAACAAAAAATTATAAGAAAAACAAAACTAACCAAAACAAAACGCAATAATAATAATAATAGGGGTCCAAAGGCACCCCAAAATTACTTCTAGCACTCATTTAATGAATATTTTTTCGAACGAAAAAAACATCGGTGAGAAATCGTGGACTGACGTTTTCTGAGTTTTAACACTTTTACATAAGGAACGTCGGTGGTATTGGGGTTCCTTGTGGAGCACCAACGTCACTGACATTGATGTTGGTGCTCCACAAGGAACACCAGTACCACCGACGTTCCTTATATAAAAAATCACCGGATGTCTGAAGTAATTTTTTATGGTGCCGGAAGTAAAAGGGTGACAGTAGTAAATAGGGAGTGCCGATAGAACCCCTAATAATAATATAATATGTGTATTGGGTTACCACAGCTTTCCAAAGACACTCTTTCACTCCAATGGAAAACCGGACTTTCATTTCCCTCAACCGAAAATTCAACCGCCGGAATCAGTCGCTCAATTACGACAAATAGCTCTCACGAATGTATCCTCGAAAATCATTGCTAACCGTCTGCATCTTGTGATTGGAAAACTCGCTGATAATTGTCAAAAATGCTTTCATTCCTGGCAAAAAAACTTCGGATAATGTCATTGTTACTCAAGAAGTACTCCATACAATGCGAAGAAAATCCGGTATGAAAGGTATTATGGTCATCAAAGTGGATCTCGAAAAAGTTTATGACATAGTCAACTGGTATTTCCTTCGGCGCATTCTGCACCTGGTTGGCTTTGACAGTGCCCTAATAGAACTTATTATGTACTCCTCATCCAGTACTTCCCTGTAGGTACTTTGGAATGGCCACCCTCTCGAAGGTTTCATCCCGCGCCGTGGTCTCAAACAATGTGACCCTCTTGCCCCGTATCTTTTCGTTCTTGCGATGCAAGTGTTGAGTGGGATGATCAATTCCTCTCGCCGACGATCTCATTTTATTCTCGAAAGCCTCTGTCGACCAAGCCAAGGAAATGGACCGGGTCGTAAAGAATTTTTGCTGCATTTCGGGCCAAAAAATTTAGTATTGCGAAATCTAAGTTCGCGGTTTCCTCAAATATCAGCTCGCAAACCACCACCAATTGTATTGCGGATATTCTTGGTATAACACATACGCAGCACTTCGAAAAATTTCTTGGCGTCCCACTTCACCATGGAAGAGTCAAAAAAGAAGATTTCACCTTTATTATTGATAAAGCCCGGTCGAAATTACAAGCTTGGAAAGCCTCCACCCTTTCGAAAGCGGGCCGAGCCATCCTCACTCAAACCGTGCTCACCACATCGGCATTTTACCATATGCAGACGGTTAAGCTCCCCGTTTCCATCACTGATGAACTAGACAAGATTGCTCGCTCGTTCTTTTGGGCTGACTACGGAGTTACGAGAAAGAAACACCATGTAGCTTGGCACCCTACCTGCCAACCCAAACCCCACGGTGGCTTCGCCATAAGAAGAGCTCGAGAGATGAATACGGCGTTTTTGGCTAAGTTAGTGTGGCAAAGTTTGACAAACCACAACAAACTTTGGGTCCAAATCTTGACGCAAAAGCATGGATCTCCGTTTGCGACGCCTAAACCGACTTATTCTTTTATTTGGCGTCACATATGTTTTGCAGCTAACAAGTTGAAGTCGGCTTTTGCACTAGACGCTAAAGGAACTCCCACCTGGACCTTCAGCCCATCCGGTAAATTCTTGGTGAGCTTGGCTTACCATGAGGCCTGTAAATCCACCGTCCCCCTGAATAATGATACGGCAAACTGGAAACGGTCTAGGCAGTGGAAGATCCAGAAATTTTGTTCAGCGGGGTTCGTAAATATTTAACAAAGTAAATAATTTTTCATGGGGTCCGAAATATTTTTCTATGGGTAAAATATAGTGTATTCTTATTTTTAGCAGGGTCCACGGACCCCATTTAAGTAAAGGTAGATCCAACTCTGAATATAGGGCATCATAGGTCCGCTTCGAGGCAACATCCTTATCTGGCTCATCCGTAATAATTCACTCCCCACGGCTGGCACGCTTACTAGGAGGAACATCATTGATGACGACACGTGTAAGTCCTGTGGGTGTTCTAGTGAGTCTATCTTGCATACTCTTCGAGATTGTAAATAGCTGCGTGATTTGTGGAAGGACATTGTGCATCACCATATTGGCACGAGTTTTTGTTGCGGAGATTTTGCATCAATAAAACAAAAGAAAATTTATAACCCTAACTACCATGCAAAACTAACTCCTAACCGACCAAAACATCGGGTTGTTGCTAGTAAAGCGTAATGAGTAAGGGGTCGATCCTCAGGGAAAAGGTATGTTCAATCTAATCTCATTAATCCTACTAATTGCTACTCAACGAAAACAAATAAACGAAAAGCAAAAACATAAAAACAGAAAAACATAAAAGAACAATCAAAATAAATCTAACCTAGGAAACAAAATAAACAATCTAAACTAAGGGACATGGAAACAACCAATATACAAACCTATGTGATCTCAATCCTAGTTCAATTCATGATTTTAATTCAAGTTGTGGTTTCACCTTTTCACGAGACATAAACCCCTAATTCCTTAGTGAATTTATTTCTCAAGCTACGGATTCCTAATTCCTTAGTAAATCCAATTTATCAATCTCTCATCTTCCGAATGTTGAGACCGATTTTCAATACAAAACTCGGTGTAGATTCAAGTTACTCTCGTATAATCGAATCTAACAACCTAGAAATCTAACCAATTAATTTGTCATCATTAATGATTAAAGATCCTATCTTTCTATGGTGATCTAACGTTACGCAACTTCCGTATGTTGTAACTATCAATAGAGAACTAATTTTCCAATCTATTCTCATGGCATCATAAGCACAAAGAAAGATACAAAATAAATCAAGATCATGGAAATAAAAAGGATTGAATAAATTGAAAGAAAACGAACTCACATAGTTTAATACATTGGATGAACTCCATGGATGAAAAACAAAATAAAAACGATCCTAATCTAACCTCGGTTCACCCGAGCACGAGGCTCGGGTGACCGGCCTTCAACTCTCCAAGATGCGGCTGCTTCCTTGAAGAATTATATGTGATAAAATTGGTATATCCTTAGGGTTGGGGCTCTTTGTTATATTTATAGTAAAACTAAGTCGGCTACGGTAACCTAAGTCGGTTCGCCGAAACGGTGGCGGACGCTCGTTCAATACAACGGACGCTCGTTCGATTTGAGTGAACGCTCGTTCAATACACGTCCAAACTCTCTCGTTCTCTTTTTCGGCTTCGAACGCTCGGCCACTTCACCAAACGCCCGTCCAAACTAGACGCTCGTCGATTCATATGGACGCCCGTCCACTGACGATTAAATTGATAATTCCATCTTTATCTTGATTTATTTCTTTCCTTATCTCTTTTATTCTTCCATATCTTTGATTGATCCTCTTCCATCTCGAATCTAGCCTTTTAGGATCATCTTTTTCCATCATTAATTGGGTATCTACAAATATCAAAAACATACCAAAACGTAATAATTTCCAAAATAATATAAAAACATCAAATAAACATAAAAATCGATACGTTTTCATATTAACCTCTTTAAAACCCCATTTACTCAATATTTAACTATATGGCTCGAATTCTATGAAAATAATCCAAATATGAGGAAAATTGATATATAAAACATATGTGAAAATCACTATAATTTGACCCTAAACAGTTTTCAACGCCCATGTGATGAGAGATAAATTTATGATCATTATTATGACATTTCACCCCAATATTGATACCATTTTGAGCATTATTGTATCAAATCAAGTCAAAATTACTAAGATTTATTCAAATATATAAGTAGTAGTTATTATATAAATTATCGTATTTTTATTAGTTTTTGTACCGGTTTAGTAACCGGAGTGTCGTGTCGGATTTACGTTTGGTATTTTGGTGGTTCATTGCAGGATTATTCATTGACCAAGATCCCACGTAACGACATGTTTTGAGTCTAAAAGATGTGTTTAGAGGATTAGAAGAAGGTGCCACAAACTTACGAGTTCAAACGGAGCAAATTTTCCTAAGTACTTAAACCGTAATTTATTTTCGATGGAGATTTGACCCAGCTTAGAGGCATTTTCAGGGGATGACTTCTTAATGAAAGTTGTAGATCTTCACATAAGCTTTCCAACGCACTTTGAATTACGTCAATTGGAGGTCTACAACTCAAGTTATGGTCAATTGACTAATCAATTCGGATTAGTAGAAATCCCGAAATATCTTCGTAATACGAATGGCTCATCAAAACGACATTTTCTGAAGAAGTTTCCTTAATAAAAGTTGTATATCTTCAAGAAATATTTCCAATGGATTTTGAATCAAGTCGATCGGACTTCTACAACTCAAATGGTGGTCAAGTGGCTAATTGATTCAATTTCGTAAAAATCCCGCAAAACGTTCGGAGTATGAATTTGCTTATCAAGACGGCGTTTTCTAAAGAAGAGTCCTTCATGAAAGTTGAAGAGTTTTCCGAGATCTTAATTTTGACGTTTGAATCATAATTTTTGGAGGTCTACAACTCAAGATATGAATTTTAGAAGTTTTAGAAGGATCTAGAATTATCACCACCGGATCGATCCGGCACCAATCCGGATCGATCCGGCCTCCCCATTTTGCTATATATACAGAGCATCAGAGAACAGAGCCTTGGCCCCTTTCTTCTTCACCTCTTTCTCTCGTCCATTTCTTTTACTTTGAAGATCATATATATATATATATATATATATATATATATATATATATATATATATATATATATGATCTAGATTTTCTTTTTCATCTCTTTTGTCTTTTATTTTCGGGCCCGTATATACATATGTCTATGTATGTATATATGTTTTGATAAATAATAGTAGTAATGTTGTAATGCTTTCGAGAAAATTATCGAAGGAAAATGCTTTTTGCAAAGGTTCTTATTTTCAAGAATACAACTTAGATCTCAAGTAAACGGGTAATTTTATTGAGTTTTACTTTTTGTTGTTCTATATGATTATATCTATCTATATATATATGTGAGAATTTGATAAGTGTTTGGATCGAAAGGCTAAATTTGGTTTTAATAGAGTTTTGTCATAAATGCTTGTGAGAAATTTATTATGTAAAACTTCCACCATTTAATCCATGACATTTTGACAGAATTTGATATATATATATACTATATCTATGTTAAACTAAAAATATATCTAGCCAAGATATGAATCTGAATTAGTTAATCTTTTGGTAAAATGAATGATCGACTCTGGTAATAATGATTAAAATCAATTATGATGAATCTCTTTCTTTCTGCGCTTAATGAAACGTTAAAATAGAAAGACCGGAGGGTAAAAATGGCCGTCTGATTAACGGAATCCTATTTCCTACCCGGGGGTAGATTTGTTTTGGGAGAAATGAATCTTATTATAATTTGTACTCGAGATCGTAATAATGTTAAATCATCGGTTTAATTGAAACTTAAACCGGAAAGTTGAATCGTCCGGCTTTGACAACCGGAGCCTTTTAAATAAAATTGACCGTTTGACGAACGGAGTGACTCCTTTTTATCTAAAGGTAGAAACCGTAACGATTGTGGACCTTGGGTCGATGCAATGGACATATGACAATTTCATACGCTCGTGTGAGGAGGAGTTGTCTCATTTATTTCTACTAAAAGATATTGATTCAGTAAAGTATTCTTGGCTAGATCCAAAAATATATCTATATATCTATTTGTATTTATTTACTGTTTTACTAACAATCTAACTACTAACATAATCTAACCCAGGAAAAAGTAAAAGCTGCGACTTAGATCGAGTTAATAATAGGCTTCTTTGGTGTTTAACCCCACTTAAAAGAATTACCATGTTTTCCCCGAGGAATACGACATGACTCACCGGACTACCAAGACTACAATTTGACCCGGTACACCGCCGGTTAGGATCCGTATAGCCTAGGTAATGTCCGTCGAACTTTTACGGCGCCGTTTCCAAGGTTAGGTTTAGGTCTGTCACCATGACGCACCAACTTGGCTTGATAAGTGCCTTCAGAAAGACATGTTTAAGAAAGATAACATTGAGTTCTGGAGGTTCCTCTTTCGGGAATTGATTTCAAGCATATGGTATTGATGAAATGAAGAGTTCCATAACGAAGATCGACGTAGACCCCCGAAGGCAGTTTTTGTATCTCAAGCTATGCGGGAAGCACGAGAGGTACATCTAGCGTGACATTAATAAGACTGTAGTTCAGTTTTTGTGTTTCCATTCATGTATAGTTTTTTGCTTCGTTTGTGAACAGTTGTACAGTTTATTCAGTTAATATGAATATCCAGTTTTAACAAAAAAAAATGTATTGACAGTGAGGGATATATCATCTTGAGTTAGAGTGGTAATATATCTTTTAAAAAGGCAAGTAAAAAGATTAAAATGACATACAAAATGCATATATTACATATATTAGTCGTGTGTAAGTCCGTCAGCGTGTATCGGTATCTCGTTATTTCAATATAATAATAAAAACGATAAAAAATATGAATATGTAGCCGCATCTCCTCCATAGCAACTCTGAAATGAATATGTGTAACGAGGGAAATTCTAAAGTGAAGACTTCCATATAAGAAATCAACTCATAAGAAAAAAAAATGAGTTGTGATATATTTGTCATGACCATTTTTGTTATGTAATGCCTGGTAGCGCTTGTGGTTGAGGATCCGTGGTCATCCGCAACAACGCTACCTAATTTTTAGGAATCGTCTCTATACTCTATAAATGCACACTTACGTACGTTACTCCACTTTTACTTCCCTCTTCGTCTTCTCTCGCGCCCAAAATTCTTTCAGAGTCTTCTCCAATAATTCAGCAGATTCTATTTTTGATCCACCATTAATTCTCTTACCATTATTATTTTTTGGACTGATAATCCTCACTCGATCAGCTGTTACGGCTCAAGGATTTCGATTATCTGGAGAAGATTTAATATAATTGTCTAAGTCCGGTTTTGGAGACGCATGAAGGGGTATTTGGCTAACTACAAGCTGGAGGAATTTTCATTTTATTCTATTCACTTCATCTCAAATCCTCTACTTGTCTTCATCCTTCATTATTCTCCTCAGCTTTTAACCATTTTCTGTAATCCTATTAGATCCCATTTTGTCTCTATATTGGCTTTATTGCTGTTGAGATTCTCCAAGTTAAGGTTATTATTGCAAAATAGTAGTTTTAACTCTGAAATAGATCATCGACGATCGTTGTTGCCTTTCAATCTCTATGGAGTCCGGTGCCAAGAGTAATCGCCAATTACAACCAGGTGTGTTTTGTTGCAGGTTTTCCACTCTAACACACTTATGTTAGTCTTCTGTGTGTGCATTTTCTGTTTTCTATGGAGGTTTTCATGTAATTTCTTGTTCAGTACACTGTGTTTTTCCCATGCATGGCTACTTCTGAGTTATGAATCATAAATTTGGTGTTGAGTTATTGCAGTAAACGGGCTGAAATGTAAAAATCACCCAAATGGTTACTTTGGCACACCAAAATCCTGTGGTTGTTTTTTTTTTTGATTTTTTTTTTTTCAATCCAATTTTATAGTCTTCATAAGTCCTAAATAAGTTCCCCGGAAGAGCTGATTCAAAAATATAAAACGCTGTTAAAATAATGGTCAGGTTATGAGCGATGTCGATTTTTTCTTCAATGTGATTGTGTATCTATTTGGTCGAAATGTTAGATTTAATTACTTATGCTTATTTAGAACTAATTGGATACATTTTTGGAAAGTCGAGAACCACTAAGAAAAAAAGAAAGCTTCCTATTAGATACTAGTACTGATTTGATTGAAATGGTCGATAGGATTTAGTACTGAGTTTAAAGTGATTTCCGCATGAGTCTTTAACAGTATTGATCTTTATCTAACTGCCAAGAGTAACCTGGAGCAGTTATTGTACGTAAACTGAGGCGAGGGAGAGAATCTGTTGTAGACAGTGTCAATTTCCTTTCTGTAACGTTGCATTGCTTACTGTGATCATCATAGTTGCAAGTTGGGATTGTGTTGATTTTAATAACTATTTGTCAAGTGTCAGTTTCTATATTTTTCATATTAGGTTGTACACTGGCTCTTTGTACAGAAAATGTTTTCAGAAGCTTAAGAATGCTGAAAGTAAGTACGTCTGATTGTTTTGTACTCTTTGTCCAGTTGTTAATTACGTGTGAGCGTGTTTTCTTTTTGTTTTAGCTATTTGCTATTCAGAAGGTCAAAGATCACCATCAGCAATTGTCATAGGAGGTGGAATTGCAGGCATTGCTGCTGCAAGAGCACTTCATGATGCTTCATTTCAGGTAAGGACATAGAAACTGTGTGGCTAATTAAGGACCTTTAATTTATCTTTCCTTGTGCTCATGTGTATTGTATTTTCGTGGAGGTGGTTGTGTTGGAATCACGGAACAGGATTGGAGGTCGGGTTCACACTGATTATACTTTTGGTTTTCCAATTGACTTAGGTGCATCATGGTAACGTGTAGTCCATTT
Source organism: Gentiana straminea (assembly GCA_036785695.1). Lineage (NCBI taxonomy): Eukaryota > Viridiplantae > Streptophyta > Magnoliopsida > Gentianales > Gentianaceae > Gentiana > Gentiana straminea. The sequence goes on from JAVUPR010000266.1 coordinate 7,650,578, forward strand.
TGAAATCCCCCCTGTTTTAACATCTTTTTTAAATTTTCTGGAAAGTTTAACATTTGTTGTCTGTTCAGGTTGCATGGAGTATGCAAAGAAAATCCGTTGGCACCTGTAATTAGCAGACTTGGATTACCTCTCTATCGTACAAGTGCTTACAACACGGTTTTGTATGACCATGATTTGGAGAGGTTTGAATTTTCTTTTCAAGTTGCTAATGGTATTTAATTAATGCTGCATGACAAAGTATGTGTTACATTAGGTATGGATATATCAGTCACCTTGTACCTTATTGCTCAAGGGGCCTGATGTAGTGAAGCGCTTTATCTTTTCCTAATCATACTCTGCAAGTATAGTTTGCTTGACCTTGTGGTGTTGGCAAGCCTAACAGAGGAGAGTTCATAACTGTTTAAACTATCTCTTCGTTGACAATTTCGACTTGAATAATGATTCTTTGGTGATCTAGTTTGCTGTACAGGGGATGTATGACTAGCTCTAGAGTATCGGATAGCTTCTTCTATGGGTGAACCAAATACTCTTCATGCCTCATACTAAAGTGTAACTTGTGTAAATGTTTTTCCATGCTACATAAAAACCCACATTAGGTAGGGTCGGAGAGCTTAAAACAGTTAAATGATAGACAGAATATATATGACCTTCATATCTTATGCTAGGGTTGCATCATTAGGTATTCTTTAGCTTTATGAACATCTGTTTCTTCGTGTATACGCATTTTCTGGCACTAGTTCATTGGAAGTCTGGAGTTGATGCGCCTTCTCCTTTTCAGCTATGCCCTTTATGATAAGGATGGCAACCAAGTATCACTGGAATTGGTAGTGAAGATCGGGGAAATATTTGAGTGCGTTTTGAAGGAGGTATTTGCACTCCTATTTTACACCACATAAAATTATGGCCTTTATTTGGGCAAGAGCCATTTCTTTTTCAGTTAAAAGATATTGTTTTCTGCTATTGTTATTGATGTTATTATTATTTTTATGATTGCTGCTATTATCATTAGCTTTCTTCCTCTGGGCAAGCTTGTGACTGTTTCTTTTGCAGGCTAATTTACTAAGGGAAGAATCTGATGAAGATATGTCAATACAACATGCCATTGCCCTTGTTTCTGAAAGACGTCCAGATTTAAGGTTGATATATGATCAATATATAGATGTAGCATTGGAGATTTTTTTTTCCCTAGTTAATTCCTTTACGCATGATTATGCCTATTGGTGTAGGTTGGACGGGCTTTCGCATAAGGTTCTACAGTGGTACCTATGCAGATTTGAAGGCTGGTTTGCAGCTGACGCAGACACCATATCACTTAAAAGCTGGGACCAGGTAATTATATATTGATGCTGGCATTTTTATGTTTCTGTTTGCTGTAGGTGTGGAATCACGCTTTCAGATGATCAGGGGTATGATTGAACTTATCTTAACCATTTTTTACGGAGTTTGGAAGTTGTTCCTCTGTTTTTTTTGTCTTTGGTCATTGAGGATGGCAATGGAAGGTAGAATGAATTCATTAGCTCCTGATCTTTTGAGGAAGGTTGGCGGGGGGGGGGGGGGGGGTCAAGCTATTTAAGGATGCAGAATGTTTTTCTCCATGCACGTGCTTAGGCTTTAGCCTAGTAGTCGTTTACATGATGGTAGCTGCCTAGCAATATGCTTTGAAACAGGACGGATCTCATTGTACCAGAGAAAAACCAGTCTCAATTTTGTTTGCTTTTGATTAAGTGTTTCTTGAAAGCAATACTGCAGCCTTTTTCAGTTTCAATTAGTAGCTATCACTAATTGGTTTGCCACAGATGGATTTCTCGTTCATGCGTTGTGATAAGTGAAACTGGGAATTACCTTGAGAGCGGAGCAAAGATTGTTCCTCTGAGAAAGTACTCCAGAGAAAAAATTCTGCACCTGAAACCAGTATAATGATATGGAAGTGCTTTGGCTAGGTTGATCTTTGATCACAGATTGCGAGTTCCATTCTATTATTGATTACTTCGTTAGATAATAAGATCGTCTTCCAGTTTTGTGAGTTATGTTTGTTCATAATCACTAAGCCTATGTAATTCTCATGCATTGAGTCTTCTTTTTGTGTCATTCTTACATCAGATTCTTGAGGTCTAGGGGCATAATAGGTTAAGGATATTCTGGGAGTCAATTTATGGTATGGCTTAAGGCAACTTAGAATAATGATGTATTCCTCCTGTCTCAATACTGCAAAACATACACAGCCACCAACCATCACCACCGCAAAAAGCGATTAGGAGTTTACTAGACTTGGGTAGAAAGCAGTCATTTTTCTATGTTCTCATAATGTTTGGGGTAATCATGTCGTGACGCAATGAACTTATAGTTGTTTTTGTTTGCTTTTGTGGTCAAATGACCTTCCTTCCGAATGCAAGTAGGCATGAAACCTGTTTCTAATTGTCCGACATTTGCATTTTAATTAATTTTTTGTTTATTCTTTAATTTTTGGTTGATGACGTTCCTTGTCCGCGTTTCCAAATGTACAGGAGGAACTGCTATCTGGCGGACACGGGGTTATGGTAAGGGGTTACCTTCCTGTTATAAACTCACTAGCTAAAGGTCTTGATATCCATTTGGGTAGCAGGTAAAACATTGTGTCATTTCTCTTTAGTTTTATAATTATGTGTCTTTTAGCTTAATAGATGCTTTTCTCGCTCCTAAAGGGTTACAAAGGTAGATAGACGCCATCATGGTGTAAAGGTAACCGTGGAAGATGGAAGAACATATGTTGCAGACGCTGCAATCATTACAGTCCCTTTAGGTGTTTTGAAGTCAAATTTCATCAAATTTGAGCCAAGTTTACCCAAATGGAAGGAAGAGGCAATCAAAGAACTCGGATTTGGCATTGAAAACAAGATAGTTTTGCACTTTGAGAAAGTATTTTGGCCGAATGTAGAGTTCATTGGAGTTGTTGCAGACACTTCATATGAATGCAGTTATTTCCTTAATCTTCACAAGGCCACAGGCCATTCGGTCCTGGTTTACATGCCTGCAGGGCAGTTGGCCCGTGATATTGAGAAAATGTCAGATGAAGATGCTGTCAATTTTGCTTTTTTGGAGCTCAAACGGATTCTACCTAATGCTTCTTCACCGGTAATTTTGTAGTTTTTGTTTTATTGTTTTCCATTTATAGCCAATATTCAACTTGGAGTCTAGTCACTGTGGATTTTAGTTTTTCTTGTTTGTGTTGACTCCTTTTCCTTCCCCCCCTCTATTTGTGCCTTAACCTTAAATCCAACAATTTGTGCATATACAGATACAATATCTTGTATCTCATTGGGGTTCAGACAAAGACACCTTGGGCTCTTACAGCTACGACGCTGTTGGTAAGCCTCATGGCCTGTACGAGAAGTTAAGGATTCCGGTGGATAACTTGTTCTTTGCTGGAGAAGCAACAAGCTTCGCTTACCCTGGTTTCATACATGGTGCATATTCAACTGGATTAATGGCAGCTGAGGACTGTAGGATGCGAATCTTAGAGCAATACGGGGGTGTGGATCTATCTACAATGGGTGAAGAAGACCTTTCGATTTCTGTCCCACTATTGATATCCAGAATGTAGCTTGTATGTATGTATGGGGTTGGGGTTACTATTTTCATGTTCTAGCTAACATATGTAATGCTTATCGCAATGCAATATGTTGCTTTGCGAGCATATGTTATTAAGGTAAAAATAAATTTGGTTATGTGGGTGATTGAAACCTGAGACGCTAACGTATGGTTTGTACTGTAAATAAGCAGCCTATGTTATGTGATCTTTTTTTTTTTGTTTTGATTTCCTTGAAAAGCATAACAAAACAAGTTTTACGGCGAATGGTCTACACCTTATAGCGTAAAAATGTAGTATTTCCAGAAGTGAAAAATGCTGCTTCAACATGTAATGGAATGTTAACTTAAACGCAATCTTGTTCTTCATAACTGGCTGAGTTCTTTATCCTGTTGGCAGCTTTTGCAACCTGAATATCACATCAATGAAAAATCCCTTTTTCAGTATAAACTCACACACTCTTCAAAACCACAAGAAATCAAAATGATGAAGGTGTTGGTTACCTCTGCATTCCAATTGGTTCTTGCAGTTAATATGATCAGTGTCACTGTCTGCAAGAATACTCCAGCTACCATTCCCCACCAAATCCCCTAAACACCACGTTTTGCAGACATCCCGATTTTCGTTATTAAAAATAAAAAAAACTCACTAGAATTGTGATAATGGTGTGTCACTACACACTTGTAGACCCTTGATCTGAAGCCAATATCAGTCAAATAATCTACACATATGTAGTGACAGTACCATATTTCATCAAGAAAACAATAAAAAGTGAACTTACAGCTACTCCTAAGGAGGTTTTGAAGCCAAGAACACATCCGATTGGTAAACCAATGACATAGTACGTAACCAAGTTAACATACGCTACCACAGATTGCCATCCGCTCCCAATCGCCACTCCTATAATTAAACGAATATACATGTGACTGTCATATAAACTTTACAGCTCAGCAAAGTATGTTTTGTGTGTGTGTGTGTGCAGTGGGGAGGGGGAGGAGGAGGGGGAGGGGTTGTATTTATTATTACCAGAGAGAATGGGTTGCATGCCATTCAAGAAAACAGAAATGGCAAGCAAAGGTGTCAAATTAGAGACAGCTGCAATGACTTGAGAGTCACTCGTAAAGAGTTCACTCAACCCGACCCGAAATATCAGCACTATTGCACTGAAGATTGTGCTAATCAACATGCTTGTGCTGCTCACAACGATTACAGAGAATCTCGCAACCTTTGGATGGCCTGCTCCGAGCTCGTTACTAACTCGAACACTGCAGATTACGATATAACCAGCATTACGTTAACATTTTCTCCTACTGTTCTGTAACATAAATTTTAAGTCCTCTAATCATATAGCATACCTTGCACTTGCTGCTAGTCCCAACATGAATTCTATGTCCCAGTTCAAATAATTCATACTGTTGTTTCATTGAAAAGAAACATTAGCACCTTGTAATATTTCATGTTACTGAAAAATAACAGCCTTTTGCATGAAAGCATCATATGGAAAATTGATGTTACTGTGTCAACAAAATGTCTTGAGTTTTATGAACTTACCAAACCGATATAGAGTCGAGAGAGATGGTGGGATCGGAGAGGAGACCTGAAATGAGTACAAGGCCTTGAGAGTACCATATCTCCAGGCTACGAAAAAACACATTCAGACAACATAAAGAGAAATGTGTAAGAATTCCCAGGTTAAGTTTTTTAGTGCAAGAGAATTTAGAAGGAAAGTGATACTATATACCTACCATAACATAACTGCAGAAGCAATGGTTAACTTGAAGTAAGGCCAAATGCCTCTGAAAGCTCTTACGGAGAAGCCAGTCCATGTTTCTTTACAAGATGGACTTAAAAGTATGTAAAGTCCTTGAAGCAAGACCAACAACCACCAAGACAAACCGAGCGTTAAAGAAGCTCCCAAAAGCCCGAATTTCAATACGAAAACAGCTAGCCAAGTTAACAGAATGTGGAAAAGGAACACGCTGACAGCTATATAAGCTAAAGGGTTCACTATATTCTGAGCCTGGAGAAATCTCTGCATTGGGCAACTTACTGCAAATGCATAAAGCTGAAGAATCATCCCTCTTGTAAAAATCTGGCCTTTTTCAGCTATACTTTCTGACTGGCCTATTGCTTTAAGAACTGAACCCGAGTACCAATACAGAAAGGTAAGTAGAATAGCTGCTCCTGTGTGTAGAACAATTGCTCTCTGACAAATCACCCCCATTGCTCCATATTGTTTTGCTCCATATGCTTGGCCACATACTGTCTGCACCGCGCTCGCCATTCCTAACTTCAAGCCAAAAAGAATATGCTTTTAACCTTTTTTTAATACTAAATCTTTTCTTTTCCTTTATAATGGGGAGTTAGTGTTCAAGAATATGCTTACCATGATCCCATAAGCAAGGCCTTGAATTCCAACACAAGCAATGGAGGCACCAGCAAGCTCGAGGGAGCCCAAGTGTCCGGTGAATGTAAGGGTGACAAATGTGAGCATGTAGGTGCAAACTGAAACTACAATGGAGGAACCAGAGAGTAACCAGAGGAGCCTTGATTCCCATACAAAAAGCTTTGAATACCATCGGACAGTTGCCGGTTGGTGAATCAAGAACTCCTCCACTGCAGCAGATGACAAGTCTGATATATGAGTGGTAGTGTTGTGTCCAAGAATCAATGGCTGTTGATACTCATTTGATTCCATTTTTGGATATAAGCTAGCTGTTTATTGTTAGTAGACAATGGAGGAAGGAGTTTGACAACTTGAAGAATATAAATACACAGAATGTAGAGTGCAGTAGTGTAACAACCATTCCACATTGGAGTTTGGTGACTAAGGAAACTCAAGACTGGTATGCAAAAATGAACAAGGGTTTTGAATCTTGCATGTGACTGCTTATTAGCAAGAACAACAGATGGGAAGCCTTTAGTGGCAACATTATCAAACATTTATTGTGACTCTTCAAAGATAGTTTAGAACGATCCTCACAACCGTACGTCTAAAAGTCAATTTTATGCTCTAGAATCAACTTTGAAAAATTCAATTGTGGGTGTGGTATCAGATTAATAAGTTTGATGTGGTGCGATTAAAGATACTTGAGATTGTTAGCCCCCCACGTGAATGGCCCTTTTTCTTCTTTTGGTAATCGTAATAATCTTCATCACAAATTGAGTTTACATTTTCATCAGAGGGAGTTATTTAATTACTACTACACTTATTAACCTAACCTAGTCATTTAAGAGAGGAGTCGGTTCAACGTATAACTACTAATCAACATGGTCACCCATTCCATTTTTAGTTTATATTTTATTTTTCCTATCATTTAATGAAATCAAAATTAGCAAATGAGATAGTCACCCATTCCATTTTTAGTTTATATTTTATTTTTCATACGATTTAATGAAATCAAAATAAGTAAATGACAAGGGCAAAGTATTGAGTTTTTTTGTCCCCCTTTCATATTTTTGCTTGTTCCTTTTTAGGGAGGATAAATCATTAAACTGATCAAATTGCTATAGGATTAGGAGGAGTGTTGATTCTTTCTTTTTCTTTTCTGAAATTGCTTAGATATATTTTTTTTTTCCGCATAAAGCTCGGTATCTAAAACCAAATGGTCCGACTAATCCAGAGTTTGGCCGGATCGTGCCTGCAAAGTCGTTTCTAAAATTGCTTTGATATTAAACGTCTTAATAAGATATATATATAGTAGACAGTGGTTGCCATTGAAGATTATATTTTATTTTTTTCACATTCTCATCGCCATTGATATTTTATCTTCATTTTGAAATAAGAAAGACAGAAGAGAAGAAAGAAATAAGAATAAAACAATACTACAAGGAGCAGCAGCCTGCATTCAAGTTTACCACAACCCAACACAATACTACTTTTGATTAACTATCTATATATGAACATCATAGATATATAGTACATTGAAAGTCAAGGGGGTAAAATCAAAACAAAAAAAATAAAAATAAAGAGAAAACCCCACAAGTTATTCCCATCCATCCCATAACTTAATAAATTATAATATAATAAGAAGTTGCATCTAAACATCACCTTTTGTTACACAAATATGGACGAAACAAGAAGGCGAAGCGCAACCAAACAAACTACCAGAGTGTGAGTGTCATCATTACTTCTTCTTCAGTCTCAAGCTTTAGGGTTTTGGTTGCTGAAGATAAATCCTTTCCTGACATGACTTCTTCCATATGTTCATCGTCCTAAAGTCTGGGAAAATACTATCTTCAGAACCATACTGCATATTCAAAATTTCAGCATGGTAAGAAGATGGTAAGCATATATATATATATACATGATCACAAAGACATGCATACTCAGCATTATAACACACAAACACTGTTCTCTATTTCCGGTCTTCCACAAATGAAACATTGTCTTGTTCATCTTTGTCCTATTCAACTCCTTGGGATATTTTAGACTGAAAACTCAAATCAAAAGGGAATCATCAAATAATTTACTCATAGAATAGTTGCATGGCTTCTGCTTTGGATACACACACACACATGCAATGCATGCTGCGTTGCTGATATTTGAAGTGAGACTTCAAGTGAATAAAGCTACAGCTGAAATCACAAACACCATTTAATGGATATGCTGGAGAAGTCTTGAAGACCAAATGTATGATCTGGAGCCTCTTTTAAAGAAGTTTTTCTTTTCTTTTCTTTTTACCAAGAATTATAAAAATGGAAAATTAGGGATAAGGACACAATCTGAAATATTTTTAAGTAACAGGACAACTACATATTTTTTATAGGGAGAAGGACAACTGCATAATTTTTATAGCGAGAATGACAAACAGTGAATCCCGAAAATCAGTGAATCTCCCTAGTGAATCCCGAAATCAGTGAATTTCGATAGTGAATTTCGACAAAGTGAATCTCGAAAATTAGTGAATTTCGACGATGAATTTTGAAAAATAGTGAATTTCGACGGTGAATTTCGTCGGTAATTTAAACGGTGAATTTCGAACACAAGTGAATTTCGACGGTGAATAAATAGTTTTGTCCTTTATGCAAAAGTTTCAAAAAACTGTCCTTCTACTCAATTGATGAAATATTTCTGTCCTTCTCCCTCATTCCCCCTTATAAAAATTCAAAAAATCAAAAAGTGGAAGAAATCAAAGTTACCTTGGAGTCGGAAGAAGTTTTTGCCACCACTCTTATTTCCATCATTCTTTATCGTCTGCAAAGAAGCTGGAACGTGGATTTCTATTGGAGCTGAAACTGTCAAATCCATCAGAACTTCTGGAACTCGAATTACCAAAGTTTCCAAAACCACCAGTGCGGTCTGAACCACCAAAGTTCCCAAAACCACCTGGACGTTCTGAACCTCTTGAGTTGCCAAAACCACCTTGACGTTCAGAACCTCTTGTGTAGCCGAAACCACCTTGACGTTCTAAACCTCTTGAGTTGCCAAAACCACCTGATCGGTCAGATCCAAAGCCACCAAAATTGCCTGATCGGCCACTGCCAAATCCATCGTTTGAGGGAGGTCCTCCAAATCCACCAAAACGACCATTTCGAGAATTACCATAATTACTAGAGCGACCAAAGCTTTGATTACCAAACCGACCACCTCCAAAGCGACTGCCCCCATTGTTATAGTCACTAAGCATGTCCATAGATCCACCCTCAACAGCAATTTTGGGAAGCTGAGATCACAGAGTTTAGAAATTGAACCGTGTCAACATATAAGAAGTGCCATGAAACCAGTTGTAAAGGATTTTATCCACAGATTACTCTTGCAGATATGAACATTGACACGTTTCATAGCCTACAAGGGGCAGCAAAATCCGAAGCACATGATAATACTTTTAACCACAATTATTCTCTTAGCAATAAAGGTTCTCAACTCATGTTCTTTCTTATGCATCTTGTTTTCCTTTACAAGGTTGATGGGATTCTTTAATATTTTGTTTTAAAGCACGATAAAAACCCGATGACCTTTAGATTGTGCCTAGCAACTTCCTAACTCTCCGAACAACAAAATTATGCAGATCATAAATTACTTGCACTTCATAACACATGAACTGCACACTGAACCTATGAACAAGAGTATAAAGAAAGGTTTCCTCCTTCAACAAAGCAATATGCAGACCAATACTATGGAGTTTTTGTGCTTTGTGCACAAGCAAAGGGCAAAGACACCAGCTCCATTACTTTGGCAATGGATATCCATTCTACCTACTACATGAATTTGGCGATTAACATAAAATGTTATGTGAAGTATATACTTTTCTAAATCATCCGAATCCTTAACAGCTTAAGTTTGTAGGTGAAATGGTAACTTAGCATGGTTTAAGAGCACAAGGTCCATCGAACCCCAGTCCTGCACTCTTATTTGAAAGAATTTTACTATTGTTGCTACTCACTACAATAAAAACTACTCCCTCCGGTTTTTAAGGTATAGGCACCCAGATTAAGAAACTGATTAATGTTGTCTGAAATAGTCTAATAGATTGTCTTCTGACAAAGTTATCCTTCTTTTGAGAGATATGGTTATTCAACATGTTAAACCGCTAAACTCTGATAATTTTTTTTACGAAGGATAAGTATTCAATGTGCTTTCATTGGCGGTAGATATCCAATATACCAACTATATGCCCTAGTGATAAACATAAAGTGTTAAAACTTCAAATATAACCCAAAATGGAAATTTTAAAGGGTACAAAAACTTTGAATCCCAACTAGGCAAGATCATCTTCTGAATACTAGAATATATATGATTATGCAGTATCCATGAAACAGCGAGTTATTTATCATCTCAAATTCGAAATTTCCATGCTGCAACACTAGAAAGTAAATTTTAAAACTAAACGTAGGAGAAATACCTCAGTGAATCTGCATCCTACTTCACGTTCAATACCCTTCACATCCCTATATTGGTTTGAAGAATAAATTAAAATAGCACGTCCCTTTTTCCCTGCTCGACCAGTTCTACCAGAGCGATGAACGAAAATCTCTGAAGAGACTGGAAGCTCATAATGTACCACCTAGTTGCAAGAGAACAAGAATTAGAAACACAAAAAACACAATACAAACAGCAAGTTCTACTTCCCTGCTGCCAATAAAAAAAGGTGCCAGTATGGTGTCTTGAGCACTTAATGAACAGGTAAGATAATGATCTCAAACTAGCATTATGCTGCACAGTGCAAAAAGTTCCACTGCCACACTGGCAATAAAAAGGTACTAGCATGGCATCACCTTGGCACTTAAAAAAAAAAGGTAGGATAATAATGACTTTTTTGAATGCCCTGGCTTGCGTTTTTTTGTGCAAATGCATGATCAACACCTATCTTTCAGTTATCCGAAACCCCTTTCACACCCCGCCAGTCTCTTTGACGTTAGAAACCTTTCAACATTTAAATCACAGTACCTAACAATACAAGATTTACTTTACAAAAAGAGATGCAAGTTAGGAACAACTATTCTGGCTATCATCCTCTGGTTAACAGAGAATGACAGCAAGCAAAACATCCACCAAGGAATGCATGATTATCATTAATACAAAGAACATTCTACAGTGAGAGAATAATTATCCACAGGAATAGAGTTTATTCCTGATTTAAGAAGATTTTTCTAGCAAACAAATGCTGCATAACCAGCAACCCTTTGTGATGAAGAGCTTGACATCTGTCACAGCAAGTGACAAACAACTGCATCCTAAAATCAATTCACGTTCTTGGTATATCTTGAACGTAATTGGTAGCCAGTTAAAAAATTATAAATTATAATGTGGGTTGTAGTTCCGAATCAACAAAAACGAGCACCAGTAGGTGAAATAAGTATGAAATGCAAATGACAATATGAATGCAGTGCTGCATTTCCAATCGTCTTCTTCCACATGATTTACGCAAGAAAAGAACACCATCAATTTCTATTGCACAGAATTCACTATTCTTAAAATTGTGGAAAAGGCGTGGGTGGGGGTGGGGTGGGGTCAAAACGGGAACGATAAAGATAATGGAACTAACTAGATCAACGTTAGGCACATCAAGGCCCCGAGCAGCTACATCTGTGGCAACTAGAATGTTGAAACGGCCATCACGAAATCCTGCTAAAGTCCTTTCTCGCATGTTTTGAGAAATGTCTCCATGCAAAGCTTCACATTTAAAACTTCGAGACATAGAATGTGCTAGCCGGTCAGCATCGCGTTTAGTTTGAGTAAAGACAATGCACTTGCCTCCTGCAGCATGTTCCTGTCAAGCAAATGCAATTGCTGTTCTCAGCACAACTCAGGATTGATCAGACTCCTAAACCATATCCAAGTGTCTTTCTCTAGTTACAACAATGTGATCAGTACCACTAAACTAAAAAGATTTAATTTGGAGATAGAATGACTGCAACAAAAGAAAAAAGAAAAAAGAAAAAAAAAGTGTAATCATACTGTTAACAAAGGTCCAAGAATTGCTGCTCTTTCGTGCATCTCTGAGGCGATTGAGTATAATGAAATTCCATCAGCTAATTTTTGGTTGGAATCACCCACCTGAAAGAATATCGCCCCGAAATAAGCAAAAGATGCTCACATTGATTACGCAGTTTCTAGCATGGCAACCAACAACAAACAATACAATCCAAAATAACGGTGGTCAAGACATGTTCTTACAAGATCAACATGTAATGGGTTTTTTAGAAACTTTTGAGTAAGTTTCAATATCCAAGACGGCATTGTAGCAGAGAACATCATGGTTTGATGATTCTGGCGAATATGTTCCAGGATTGTCTCAACGTCATCAGCAAACCCAACATTAAGCATCTGATCAGCTTCATCAAGAACAACAAATTGAACTTCCGATAAATTCAAAGACCCCCTTTTAAGAAGATCAATTACCCTGCCAGGGGTACCGACTACAACGTCAACACCACGATCAAGGGTACTCATCTGTCGTTGAATAGGAGAACCACCATAAACACATAGAGTATCCACAGAAGGAGCTGATTCATAAAACTCCTTGTCCACCTGGCGAGCAAGTTCCCTAGTAGGAGCCAATACAATTGCTAATGGATTCCTCCCTCTTCTGCATGTTCAGCGAAAATCATAGGTCAGTCCCACATGATAATTCAAAAAAACAACTGTAAGAAAAAAATGTTTTAAAAAAAATAAAAAATTACCCGTGCTTTTCATTATACTTGATGATCTTATCTAGAATTGGGATCCCAAATGCAAGTGTTTTGCCAGTCCCAGTCCTGGCACGGCCTATCATATCACGACCCTGCATCGCTGGTTCGAGAACAGCTTTCTGCATCCAACAGAAGTATATGTTTAAATTATGCTTCCTAGTTCATTAACAGATACCATACGATATCCAAGTGCGAATTAAAAAAGGAACACGGTCAAGATAACAAACTCTGTTTCCTTAATTCAAATCAAAGCTGAACTAATCGCCAGGCATCCTCAGAAATATAATGGATAAAAAACCAAACATTTTTTCCATCAGTACCTTATTTTTATTTGATGGGAAGGGGGGTTAAATAGATTGATCAGTACCTGAATAGGGAAGAGCTTAGTAATGCCTTTACCGGCTAGAGCAGAGACAATATCGTTTGAAATACCAAGCTTAGATATCTCCAGCCCCTCATCCGAAGAAGCAGAAAGCCCCTTATTATTATCATCATCGTAGTAATCCGCAACAGCAAATCCAGGAGCCCCTACAGTCCGACTCGAATGAAATCCCCTGTCAATTCTCAGACTGGTAGACCACTTTGAATTACAATCATCGACGCCTGCAGTGACTTCATGTACCCTGGGAACAAAATGGGCACTTCTGGGAATTGATGAAAACGACGATGATGGCGTTAACGACGTCGGCTGTGGAGGGGCGGAGAAGATATGGGGCAGGGAAGAAAGGGAAAGGGCGAAACGCTTTTGTAAAGAACCACACTTTCGAATCAGAAGAAGCCCACCGCCACCGCCCATTTTCTCTTTGGAACTGAATAGAGAAAAGCAGAAAGAGGAAAATTGAAAGGGTTTTGTGAAGATTTAGGGTTTATACAGACCTTAATAGTGAAACTGGACAGAGTTTCAACGACAACCGGTAGGCTACGATACTTGCTGCAAATTGGTGCGGGATCGGGTCGGGTAATGGTATAGATTTTTATTGTCCAAAATTTTTTTGTGAGGGCAAGTGCAATCATGATATTCTTTTTTGAGTTCGCAATCATGATATTTACTATATAATTTTATATGTGTATCAAATTACTTTGATCATATTATCATATTGCCATCGGTAATAATCTTATCAAACTTTATTTTGTGTAATTCATTATTGATTTTGATCAACTTTATTGATATCTTAAGAATTATCAATAACATTTTTTTAAACAAAAGATTCTATTAAGCAATATATGTCAAACATGCGGCTAAAACGTCATCCGGTGGCGAGGGATCCCAAAGTGTTCGGGCATTAACCAACAATCCATGTCTGGCTAAAAGATGTGCAGGGATATTCCCCACACGTCGAATAAAAGAAAAGAAAACATAAGTAAAATTGGGCACACAAGCCAAACAATCTTGAATTAAACATCCTCGATGATGTCGAAACTATCATCTTGCTTTTAGCGGTGTTTGTATGATGCGATATCTGGCTATAAAAATATATTAAAGTGGTGTTTACCGGTGGTGCTCAGCGGCGCCAGAGGATTCCGGCGGTGGTGCTTTATCTGAGAAGAGGAATGGGACAATTTGGCTTTGCCATTTGTTTTATATCATTTTGTCCATCCTCTAATGAGGTTACATAGCTCTCCTATTTATAGGGGAGCCACCGACTGAAGTCGGTTTATTTACAAATGAGGACACATAGTACATAATAGATATTTAGCTACAGTAGTGGGCTCGTAGCGGAGCCGATATGTTGCGCTCCTGATGGCCTCGCCGATCCCTGTATCCTTTGTATCATTGTCTTGCTAGACTTGAGGTAGTTATTCCTCTAAATATTATGGTCGAGATCGCTGGCGGACCCGTTTATTGAATGAGATCGCGTGTCGGCCCCCTAATCCCTTTTGTCGTCGCATAGGGATGGGGGCTTGGAATGGACCCGAAGGCTAGCGGTCCTAATTTGGCCCGCGAGCTCGCGGGCAGTAATGGACCGGTGGCCTCATCCACTAATGTCGGTGACCAGTCAGACCCGAATAAGGATCCGCAGACCGAAGTACGATTTAGGCACATCAATGGCCCCCTACTCCGTGCCTTAATCATTTTCTTGAAATGTTTATGAGGGGAGTAAAGTCTGTTTGTGGATCTGTTGCTTTGAAATACAGGTATTTTCGTTTCTTGCGTATTGTTGATTGACTTTGCTTTTGGTGGCTTGAGAGCCTTTAGTCTTGTAGAGGGCTCGCTCAAAGACGAGTTCCAAAATATGATGCCGACCTAGAGGTCGGTCTTGCAAGAAGGTTCTTTCGTAGGCAAATTCCAAAATACGATGCCGAGCTTAGGTCGGTCTTATAAAATGCTCGCTCGAGGACGAGTTCCAAATATGATGCCGACCTAAAGGTTGGTCTTATAAAAGATTCGCTCGTAGGCGAATTCCAAATATAATGCCGACCTAAAGGTCGGTCTTATAAAGAGATTCGCTCGTATGATGCCGACCTAAAGGTCGGTCTTATAAGTTTGGCATATGAAGCCTTAGTCTTGGCATTGGTAGCCTGCTTGTGCCACGTTATTAAGCGGACGGACTTATGGTGCCGCGCTATCAAGCGGACGGCCTCGAAGTGTTTTTGGGTCTTTGGCGACCTCGCCGTTTGAAACGGCATCACTTAGGACCGCGTTATTAAGCGGACGGCCTCAAAGCGCTCTTTTGGGTCTTTGGCGACCTCGCCGTTTGTAACGGCCTCACTTAGGACTTAGGACCGGACGGCCTATTAAGTGCTTGGGACGGACTTAAGCGGACGGACTTATGCTGAAGAGAAAATCTATGTTGATGGCGAGCTTGTAATGGAGAGCTCGTAGTAAGAGAGCTTATGATAAATTGAGCTCGCTAATATGGAGCTTATAATAAATGAGCTCGTTGATAGAGAGTTTATAATAAATTGAGCTCGCTAATATGGAGCTTGTAATAAATGAGCTCGCTGATATGGAGCTTGTAATAAATGAGCTCGTTGATAGAGAGCTTATAATAAATTGAGCTCGCTGATATGGAGCTTGTAATAAATGAGCTTCGTTGATAGAGAGCTTATAATCTTTATCAACTCTTTTGGCCTTGGCCTTTTTCGAATTTTCATCTGTTTGTAATAATCTTTATTTTTCCGAATCCGACTTGTGGCCGTTGTCTTGGGCTTTGAATGCATGTTTATTTTGCTATTTTGACGATTTTCCCAAAGTATTTTTGAACTCGCATCTTTATTTTTGCTCAAAATATTTCATCTTTTTCGACTATGCTATTTGGGTCCGAGATATCCGTATATATATACACGGCCCCCCTTGTTTTTGGCGAGGTCGGGGAAATTAGAGATTCGAACTTTTAGAAATGAGCTAAAAGCCTTACTTGTTTCTGTTGAGCATAATGACTGAAGCGAAAAATTCCAATGTGCGGCCCCCTTGTTTCAAGCAAGGTCGTTGCGGGCTTGGTTGAAATAAGTTTTGAGTCTGCACAATCATATGCCCGTGTGAAAATTTTCCACTCTCGGCCCTTTGTTTTTGTTGGCTCGATGACTGAATCGAAAAATCCCAGTATGCGGCCCCTTGTTTCGAGTAAGATCGGAGCTATGACGTAACGAGCTTGCTAGGAACAAATTCTGGACGGTAATGACCATATTGAGTTTGGCCTTTTCAGCAAATTATGGTCGGGCTTAGAGCTTGCCGTATATATATATATATATATATATATATATATATATATATATATATATATAAAATTTATTTATTATTAGCCTTTTCCTGGACTTGGATGCCGCACACATCCATTTGTGTTTAAGTAGGTGAACGTCGGTGTCTTTCGTCCACATACAGAGTCATGACTTCCAACAACAGAGCTTCCATCTTGCTGTTGTTGGCAATAAATGTAAATAAATCAAGATTTTTGACAACATAAAAGAAATCACCTGGTGATGGGCTCCGGAACAAGAGCAATTGACATCAACAAGAAAAATACTTTCTGTTTCAAAGCTCAAATCCATAGCAACCGAGGTTTCAAAGCTTGAATCCATAGCAACCGAGCTAAGATGTCGGGGTTTCGCCTATGAAGTTTTTCCGGCTCCGGTCATCTTCTCCGACAAGATGAAATGAAAATCAACTGGAGACCGAGTCAGCCGGATGCTTTAGCAAGGACCCAACAAGGACCCACCTTTGTTTCTCTTCTCTTTTAATCACAGAAGGAGGAAATTTGCAATATCCACCTCTTGATCCTCCGCTTTGATGAAGACTCGGAGATCTATACACAAATTTTTTTAGATCTGAATGAAGATCTATGAGATCTCGAGGGAGATCTTGATGAACACTTGGCCGGAAAACCAAAAACGGGTGGTTTTAGGTCGCCGGAAATTATAGATCTGACCGGAAACGTGACGAAAATGTCGATTTCCCGGTAACGGAGCCAACTGATGATGTCGAAACTATCATCTTGCTTTTAGCGGTGTTTGTATGATGAATATCTGGCTATAAAAATGTATTAAAGTGGTGTTTGCCGGTGGTGCTCGGCGGCGCCAGAGGATTCCGGCGGTGGTGCTTTATCTGAGAAGAGAAATGAGACAATTTGGCTTTGCCATTTGTTTTATATCATTTTGTCCATCCTCTAATGAGGTTACATAGCTCTCCTATTTAAGGGGAGCCACCGACTAAAGTCGGTTTATTTACAAATGAGGACACATAGTACATAATAGATATTTAGCTACAGTAGCGGGCTCGTAGCGGAGCCGATAGGTTGTGTTCCTGATGGCCTCGCCCATCCCTGTATTTTTGTATTATTGTCTCGCTGGACTTGAGGTAGTCCTTCCTCTAAATATTATGGTCGAGGTCGCTGGCGGACCCGTTTATCGAGATCGCGTGGCGGCCCCCTAATCCCTTTTGTCGTCTCATAGGGTTGGGGCTTGGAATGGACCCGAAGGCTCGCCGTCCTAATTTGGCCCGCGAGCTAGCGGGCAGTAATGGCCGGTGGCCCCATCCACTAATGTCAGTGACCGGTCAGACCCGAATAAGGATCCGCAGACCGAAGTACGATTTAGGCACATCACATCCTAGTGCAGTAAGGTCCACGCTAGGCTGTCAAAGACGCGAAATGCACGACAAACAATCACTCTTCACCTCAAGCTTATGGATCCCCAAGTGCATCGCCTTTTGAAGGGCCAAGGAAATAGCCTTAAGCTCCATATATTCTATCGAGTCCCCTAGATCAAAGTGATATGCGAATGAGTGCAAAACTGCGTCATGCGAATCCCGGAAGATAACTTCTATACCCGCACCCACCGCAGCGACGGATCCATCCACATTGCATCTCACCACACCTGCTAGAGGTTTCATCCACTTGTCCGGCAGGTGACGGTCTAACGCCTACACCTGAAACCTCACTATGGCCTTAGTATATTCACCCGCCGCAGCCAAAGTGCGCATACAAATAGCGGAGACATAAACCGCCTGATCATCAAACACGGTTGAACACCGAGCTTTCCAAATCCCCCACATAAGCCATACGAACCGCGCTGCGTATGGACACCTTGCTCCTCGATCAGCAGCATGAAGAACTCCCCAAATGAGGCAGAACGAAGGTGTTACAAGGTGCCATAGTAAGACGACACCCTCCAAATCCTATATGCCATTGGAAATGCTGAATACGTGGCTGGACAGGAAGATTCCAACAGTTCTTCCACATCCGATCCTCCTCTTTCGACGTAGATGGGCTGCCATAGATACGCTGGCCTAAAGAGCGATAAGGCCAAAAAATACCCCGACCGCACCGTATAGACTCCCCTATGGTCATAGTGCCATGTCCGTCGGTCCGGATGCCCCCCGGGGCCACAATTGTCTACAAAATAACATCAAATTCCCAAGGCATGAACAACCGCCGCACCCGTTGCATGTCCCACACTCTGGAGCCAGGGATAAAAAGTTCTGACATCGTAAAATCCGTTGGGAGCTCATGACCTGCAAAAAGGATGCGAAATGAAGGTTGCTTAATAGTCCATGCATCATGGAAGACATAAACCGAATCACCATCCCCACTCTCCTTCTCATCCCATTTAGTAGGAAGTCCCGCCCCTCTAGAATACCGCGCCACAAGTAAGAAGGCCGAGGGCCCATTATCAATAACTTATAAAAAATTTCAAAATTAAAAAACTTATAAATAAAAAGCATTATCAATAACTTATATAAAAAAAAGCATTATCAATAACGTGAGTGTTGAGATATATTATTATTGTCATCATCTACCGATTTTGATTTTTTTAAATCAATTTATAATATTTTAACAAACTATCATGTGAACACACGATAATTGTATAATCGGGTAGCTTGGAGCTCCAAAAAAAAAATGACATAGACAGAGAAGATAAAGTCTCGTCACAAGGTGGGTTGTGACATTAGTTGAATATTTGACGAAAGTAAAAGAGTTGTGAGACCATTGTCGGCTAGGTAGACTCGTCATAAGCATATGCAAGCAAGGACTCGGCGTAGGTCCTCCGAAAAATGATCAAATTTTAGGGTTTAAAATTTTCTTTTGATCGTATGAGTTTATTAGTATAAACAAGTGACAAAAACCGTTTTTCTTATTTACCAATTTGCTTCATTGTGATAAATTGACTTGGTGTCTCTAAAAACTCAGGAACAACCTTGATCAGCGGGAAATACTTGTTGGAGACATCGTGTGACACCATACAGACCACACATAGTTTTATTCTGTATGTAAACTGTGTTGTTCTGATCGTTTCACCCATCACTTCACATCAAATTCTCTACCACACAAGTATTTTCGTGATCAGCCACCGCAATCTTTTATTCTTTATCCGGTAAGTATCGCCCTTACATAAGCACTTAGCAACATTAACTAGGCAAGAACGAGAAGTTTTGTGTGGTATATTCATATACATCAAATTGACGAATAAATAAATCTGGATTACATAATTTAAATTCAGTTTAAAAATAAAATATCGAGATCTCGCTATATAGATGGCATTTTCACCAATAACTTCCCGGCAAAAACTTGCCTTTGATGCCCTCCTCTTCTCCATAATAGCCTCCTCTCCGGCAGGTGAGTGCCTCAACGTTCTCCTAATGAGAATCCTGCAAGACTTCATCTACAGAACCTCTCCAAAACCCACTTCCCATAACTCTCCACTCTCCTTTACCCCCTTCAATTCATCCTTAATCCAAGTTCGATGGGGCAAGCCTGCCAACACTGCTCAAACCCGTCTCCAGGCAAGAGTCTTGGACTCCAAATTGGACCTGCTAACTACCCATTTCGTAAGGCTCAACAGAATCCTCAGTCTTCATACCCTTTTACAGACTCGAAAGCGCGGTTCTTTTGTCTCTATTCAGTTGCTTTCCAGATGGGCTCCACATGTCGGTCTCTCTGCAGTTCCCGCCGGTGAATTTCTGCGGAAATATCCTCACATTTTTGAGGTATTTACTCACCCTGTTAAGCGGAACCCTTGTTGTAAATTTACCCAGAAGTTTTCGAGTTTGCTCAATGAAGAGAAGGATGTGATATGTGAACTTGAAAAGGTAAATGTTATGAAAATTAGAAGGATTATGATGATGTCTACCAAAGGGATTGTTCATTTGCATGCGCTTAGATTGGCTAGGAGGGAATTGGGATTACCCCTAGACTTTCGAGAATCCATTCTTAAAAATATGATAATTGTTTTAGGTTGATAGATTTAGAGACTGTGGAATTGGTGAATAATGGTGATTATGAGTGGTCTGTACCTGTGGCTGAGGTTGAGAAGTGGAGAGCTAAAGAGTACACTGAAAAATGGTTGAGTGAATTCGAGGTTAAGTATGCATTTCCGATGAATTTCCCAACCGGATTTAAGAAAGAACCTGGCTTTAAGGAGAACTTAAAGAACTGGCAAAGGCTTAATTATGTGAAACCATACGAGACATTGGAGGCTGTGCGGGTGCGTACATGTGGTGGCATTCAACGGTACGAGAAGCGGGCGGTTGCAGTGATTCATGAGCTATTGTGCTTGACAGTGGAAAAAATGGTGGAGGTTCAGCATTTGGCTCATTTCAAAGTGGTCCTTGGGATTGAGGTCAATATCCGGGAGCTTATACTAATGCATCCTGGGATATTTTACTTGTCAAGTAGAGGGAATACTGAAATTGTCTTTCTTCGAGAAGTTTATAGCAATGGATATTTGATTGAACCGAACCCAGTTTATGATGTCCGAAGGAGAATGTTGGACCTCATTTCACTTGGGAATCGCTGTACACAGAAATTCAAAAGTGAGGAAATTGTTGAGGATAAGCATGATGTACCATTCCCTCAGAATCAAACACCAACAAAAGACGGTGATTTTGTCATTCAAATTTTGGAGGATTTCGTAGATATTGATTAGGATTGTCATGACGAGCCCTGTAACTGGTTTGGATCACATGAGAAAGCTGATAAGAGAGCCATAGTTGATATTATGTTGATACACAGTTGCCATGGGATGGGTGTCTTCTCACAGGGTACTGTTATCCACTCCAATAATTGCAGCTATATCTATTTTGAGTTTGTGATTTTAGTGCATTAGGCTTCCCTTCTTTATGATATCTGACCCTATTTTGAAACAAGAGTGCAATATTCGCCGATTGAAAGACGAATTTCATGTGATGTTGTCATTAGTTGAATGTACACCACTTCATTCAGATTTTATAAAAAACGGTTAAACCCTAACCGTGAGGGCCCCCCCCCACCCCCGATCCCACTTCATTCAGATTTTATAAAGCTTATGGGCAGGGACATTAAGTAAGATGATGAAATTTGAAGGCATTAATTTCAAATCTGACCATATTATGGTGGAGAATATTATACATGGGGCCGATTGGACAAATAATGTTGATGGTCCCTTCGAAATGGATGGTATAAGCTGAACACTATAGGCAACTAAAGGGCGAAAGGCGGTGTCGTTAGTGATGAAAATGGCATGTAAATTAAAGGGTTTTTTTTTGCAGGAAAGGAGAATGCTTCCATGTACCTAGCAGAACTGGGGTTCATAATAGGATCAAGGGCGGTCAGCAAGCGACCTGAGATGGCTTAGAGTTTCAGTGTGAAAAGGCTATTATTGGGAGTGAACTCCTTATCAAGCTGACGTAAGTTGCAGCATTTGATGTTCGATGGTCATATTTCTTTTTTTTTTATAATGCTTTTACGTTTATGCATATTGTCCCGTGGCTTACTTTCCTTGCAAACAATTTTGAGCATAGTCTAACTGCCTCCTCTCTGCTCAACTTGTACACCAATATGTGGCTTCCTTTGTCTTTTCCCAGCAAACTACACGATAAAACTGTGGCACAACTTTGAACCCCTAACCAGAACCATTAATGTCCTCATGGCATGTTCTGTATCTCCACAGCCTTCCACGTCAGCAAGCTGCAAATTCCATAGCCTTTTAAAGAAGAGATTTCATTCATACTGTTATTCGTATTGGTGAAACTTCTGTTAATCTAGTGAAAAAGAGAAATAGTCGGGTTTCATACAACTGTGCAAAATGCAAAAGATTAGGAGGGTTTGCTTTCATCATTTTTTTGTGCCCTCCCTCCATCAAGATAATTTGGGTCTGTTATCCTTCTCAAAGCACCATTTTTACATCTAGAGAGTCCACTAATGCTCATGAAAACCTACCCTATTTAATATATGCTGAAGTGGAAGAAGGTACCTACGAGGCATGTTTGAGTAGGATGAGTTTACATTATTAAGACCAATTTGTGTTGAAATCAGGTTTGAAATTGCCTGAAATTGTTTATCTAAATAGTGTCTATTACCAAACAGTTGTAAATTCAGATATCTTTTATGTACTAGTTATAAAAACTGAAGGAAAACTAGCCATTGTGTGTTCATCCTTGCTCACGTGGACAAAAGGTGGTAGCATTATATTGTGTTTCTATTCTAAAATTCCAGAATTTGCCTTTTGAAGAGACCAAGTTGATTTCGCACAGAAACTCCCATGAGAACCACTTCTCAATTACCCGATCTACATCATGTATCACTACATTGGCAACATTAGCTGTGTTTCTTGCTAGTACACTTGCCGTGTAGATGGAAGCCATTCTTCCAGGGCAATCAGGCTTGTGCCCACATGGCCCATCCACAACCACCACATCCCATTTCGTTTCGTAGATTTTCTTGGGAAGTTTTTTCAATCCCAGTTTGCACTTGGATGCCCTAGATAGACCTGATACCGGTGAACAATCCTTGTGCTTTCTTGCATGTTTTAGCAGCTTGTATGCCTCACTGGCAAATGTTGAGTATTCAACTTTGTATACTACCGAATTGTTGGAAATTGTCTTGATTGAGCTAAGCTTTGCAGGTTCGTTTTCTAGAAAGACGGTTGATCCACCTGCATTGACAGATGATGCAAGGGTGAGATATTGAGGTTCAAACCCGAAAACCAGAAGGTTACAAGGGGCCCTATTGGAAACAATATCTGTAAGAAACCGCATTTCCTTCTCTGTTAAAACGCTTGCGGTGGAATGCACTATAGGTGGTAGATTCTGGAGATGTGAAAGCGTCGGAGCTGATGACGAAGAAGAAGTAACCTTTGCTATTTTGATGAGTCTGATAATTGAAGCAATAGATAAGATACAAAACAGAACAGGAATGAGTCTTTTCTTTGTGATTTTCATATTCCCGACTGATTTAAAGCAATAGGTATGCTGTGAAAGTTTCTTAACCCGAGAAATTGGAGGGAGAGGAGAAAGTAGTAAAGGGGTTAAAGGGGTAACAATAGAGGAGTATTGTTGAGGTCCAGATACATTTGGGGGCATTGTGCTTCTTGTGACGATACTTTCTGAGATGTCTAAACTATACTATGAATGTAAGGAGAGAGCCCCTATGGGTGGGTGGACACTTATTTTGACAATGGTTGAGTGAAGAGAAAGGGATGGATTTGCTTCTCTTTCAAGTAATTGCCTTTTGTTTGTTGAATTCCCTGATAGTGTTGGATGGCGGTGCTTCAAGTTAAATTGATTTTGAAGCCCCCCCTTTTTTTTTACTGTTGAAAAGGACAATGAAATGTAGGGATTGGTTTCTGGTGCACTACATATAATAATAATTGGGGGGGGGGGGGGGGGGGGGGTGTTTAAAGGTGAAAGGTGGCTATCATAAGTAGATGCAATGAGAGTTTTCTGTCAACATCTTTCTGTTCTGATTGTTATCAACACACACTTCATAAAAAACAATGTTACCAAACTCTATAGTAATTTTCCTACTTGGTGAATGTTTTGTTTGTGTGCAGAGAAAGTAACTGGATATATCCATACTACTACTAATCCCCTTTGATAACCATACACGTTAGTACCAGAGTATCATATCATCAAATCAATATAACTAACAGGATAGTACAAAACTACAATATCTTAAAAGCGAGAAAATTGTTGCCTACGGAATATATATTATACTTAAAAACGGTGATCCCCAAAATCTGTAAATCGCCATCTCTTCACGGTGAGTTTTCATTCGCATTCTAAATTCAAAATCCTTCTAGCATCCGCGGCAACACAAGTTGATTTCCTCTGCTCCTGGAACTGGAAGTCACTGTTCAGATGATAAGCAGGCGCATGCTGCTACCACCACCACCATCATCATCATCATCCGGATGAATTCTCATGCAGCATAACATATTCTCGGCTGTTCAAAAACGCCAGTCATTAAGTACAAAACGGAGCAATTGCGAGTAAATAAAATTGAATTGGATCCTTTAAAACTCCAGCTTACAGTGACACCACATATTAGGTACCACGTTGAAAATCGACTTCCAAAAAGTACTCAGCTTTAAAAGTTGTTCATCATACATCTGCAGGACTTTTTGAAGGTGGATCACCAGCGTGGTGCCATAAAAATGAAGTTAGCAACAACATACATACCTACTATTGCCGAACTTGATGGTATCCTTTTCGATCAGTTCATAGTATCGCTCAGGTTCAAGCCTATTGTCCTGCAAAATGCTCTCAACTGCTGTCAATTCATAAAATCCGCTATTTTATATAAAAAAAATTACACAATGATGCCTACACAGTACAAGAAACAATAGACGTCGAATATGCATAAAGTCACACAACTTGGTTCTTAGAGCACTTGCATTACTTGATGTAAAACAATGTAAATCTATAAAATTAAGATCCAAATCATTCAGATCCATCAATAATAATCTGCAACAGAATCTCTACTTAAATCTTCAAGATACACAATCTCTAAATTATACACTCCTTGTACTGCGCAAAATGCATATTCTCTATTCACTGTAAAAGATTCTGATGTATTTCATTCTGAATAGAGATTCTGTAAAATAGAAAGAAAAAAATGGTGTTTGAGTCCGCAAAATAGAGAAACTGTTAAAAAAAACTGATGCAAGTGCTCTAGTGCTCTTACATTGATAAATGTTCCATTTGTGCTTCCAAGATCCATCAAGTATGGCCTAAAACGGTAAAATTGACATTCATTATTAGTCAGACAGAAATACAGGAATACTGTTGGCTCATGGACACCAGCTTGTAAGCTAAATCTTACCGCACTTGCTTAGATAAAGTTCCATCAGGTTTTTCCTTCTCAACTTGCCTACAAGTAGTCAAGATCAATCAGTGTATAATTCAAGAAATCAAAATTAGAGCCAAATGAAAAAGGTATATACACAGCACACACCTATATTGAAGAACAGCATGCTGTTTGCTGCAAGAAGGATGGTCAGTAGGGATGTCGGCAACCCTCCTTTCTCTCCCAAAAAGATAACAGCTTTGACGATGTATATATAATGGTTCTGTTAATGAAAGACCGTATGTCAATGTAAAAGAATCAAAAGAGGCAGCACAAAGGAATAACAACATGATACTGATAGAGTTCAAGAAAACAGTTCCAATTCATAGACAGAAAATGCTTCACCAAAGAGCAATCAATATATAAAAATCAACAAAACAAAAAGTCCATCCATCTTTCCACCTATAACCATTGATAGGAGGGCAAATGATTATTAAATTAAGAAACAGATAAGGGAGTGTCGTAGTGGTAATGAAATGAGGGGGATGCTAATCATTTCACTCATGTGACAATATCCAAATTGAGTATATCCATATACCTCATATGCATACATATACAGCAGACACGATTCACACGTTGAGGGTGGATAGGAATGGTGAAACTATAGTTAAAAAGAGAACAATAAAATCAAAGAGTAAATATTCCAACTGAGAACTCTATACAAATAAAACATACAACGTATATATATATATATATATAAATAAAGAAAGAAAAGAAAAAGGAAAAAAGCCCAATATCACTATACTTGCCTGGCCACCAAGCCTTTTAAAAAAACACATAATTATAGCCTGCTATAACCCTCAATGCTCACGTGTTTTACGGCTTTTTCTTTGTGTCCACTTTCACCATTCTAGGCGGCAGAAATACAAAATGCATCCATTTAAATTTACAGCCAACAAAAACATGTTATGAAACACACACGTTTTATTCATGATATTTCCCAAACATGAGAAAAAGTAGACCTAAACGACATCTATTCCAACTGAATCTGCATAAGTGTAAGCCTGTAATAAATTACCATTTAGTACTTCACCAGCTTTGAAAACATACAACCGCCATCTAATATCTGGTTTCCGAGCATCAGGTGGCTCATTGAACAGCAGCGTTACACCTGATACGAAGCGACAATCAGAATAGGAAAAGAGTAAGAACAGCATCACAGTGAATCCCTAAAAAACATGTACACAACATTTAAGGGAAGCAAGTCCAACCATGCCAAGACCAAAAAAAAGGGGGAGGGGGGGAGGAGGAGGGCTTTTTTTGGTAGAAGATAGGACGATAAAATAACCAAAATGCATAATTATAAACAAATATGATGTTGTTAGGCTAAGCAATCAATCTAACGGATACCTCTGACTCGATTAGTCTCTGCAGCTAGCTTTCCAGACAGCTCAAAAGAAGGCTTTTGCTGCAAACGAGGGAGAAACCTTGAAAGTCATTAACAACAGAGCACATCAAAAACCCCAGAACGGTATTGCTAGAAATAGAGAAGTACCTTCTCTTTGGCTTCCAACGCTTCTTCAGCTTCCTTCATTCTAGACACTGAGTCAATATCTCCGTTCCTGGCCAATTTAAACAAAATTACAGCACAAAACAAAATGAGGGTGTCAGCTAGAGATGCTAAATGAAAGAGCATCACGGCATACTCAAACAGTGGGTTACTGCAGAAGGAGAAATATAAAATCTGCAATCCACAGAGAAGGAATCAACTTTGAACAGTGCAAGTGGCCATGGGGTCAGTAGTATCATTGGCCACCAATATGGTTACGAGTAATCACGAAGGGAAGAAAGGAAGCATTTTAAATAGACAATTAAAAAGTTCAAAGAGCTAGATCTACTTTTCCATTTATAAAGAAAAATAGGGCGTAATACACGATGTATAATAGCTGATGATCATTAAAGGAACAGATCATGAATTTAAACAAAAAAAATAACAGGTAAAGCTAGGAGCTCACCGCTGCTCAGCTTCCTTCAAGTTTTCCTGCAATAACAGCAATTAAACAAACAATTAATCCTCTAATTTCACAAGAAAACTTAAATGAATATTTGTAAATGTCTTGTGACTAATTTATAAGACATGCTTTATTGGAACAATAATGACAGATTCTGGAGGAGGGAAATGGAATGGGAAGAACAGGCATCTACTTTTCAAGAGAACTGATCTTGAACAGACAAGAAGAGACGAGAGAGAAATACGATTGCATGAATTCACAAAATTTAAACTTAAAGAAGAAATGGCCTGTGGATATCACCAGACACCTCGTCACGCGATCTCTTATCAGCAGCTCCAGGGGAGATAGATCTCTGCCGAATCCTCCTTGAATTAGCAGCCGGTGAAGGGGAGCGCCCACGTCTTGACCTAGAAGGCGCATCATTAACTCCGTTATTGCCCAATCGCCTGCTGATTCGATCACTAGGCACTTCCTTGTCAGAACCGTTTTCCCGATGTGAAGATCTATCTCCACGTCTATCATGATCTTTCTCATGTTCCCGCTCACTAGCCTTTTCAGCTTCTCTTTGATCATGGGAACGCTTCAGCCTTTTGGTTCTTGGAGAAGGAGAGCGCACTGGAGACCTTGACTTAGCTCGTTTAGGTGACCTAGTGCGACTTGAGAGTTTCTCTCTGACCGGAGCTTGAGAAGCAGGAGATATAGATGTCCTTCGTCTCGGGGACTTGACATGACTTGATGTTCTCCCCCTAACAGGAGAAGGAGGTGCAGGAGAAATCGATTTTCTCCTTCTAGGGGACTTTCTCTCCCTGACAGGAGAAAGAGGTGCGGGAGATACAGACTTTCTCCTTCTAGGGGACTTTACACGATTAGAGGGTTTTTCTCTGATTGGCGAAGACGGTGCTGGTGATCTCGATTTAGGACGCTTCGGGGACTTTTTCCTTTGAGAGTCTCTGGTGTGAGAGCTCCTTTGTCTAGCAGGAGACCTTTCCTTGCGTGTGGGGCTCCTCTTTCCTCTAGGCGGAGATTCCAAATCATCACGTCCCATCAAAGTAATACAATGGGAATATCTGCACAAGAAATTTAACATTAGCCGAAATTTAAATCAGCTTATATCAGTTTTAAGGCAATCATTAATCTACAGGGGGAAACAAATGAATAACTAGGAGAATACACATCAAATTTAGGTAAGACCATGGAGAACACAGGAACCACAAAAGATGAGTGTCGCGCACATACACACACACCAAAAAAAAAAAAAAAAAAGAATCATAGAGTAGTTTTCAGTTCAGCTATTCAAGATTTATACCCCATAGTTTTCAAATTTTGCACAAACCAGTACACAACAAATGCCCGAGGGCAAACTCCATGAAATCTAGCTCCTCATATGTCACAAGCTCAGCGTTGGCCAAAAAGTTCACAGGCAAGCGAAATTTATATTGCCCAACATTACATGAAATTGCTAAATATTATTCGGAAATAAACAGGTAAACACGAAAATTCTCAACTTTACTTCCGAACACCTACTGAATTTCAGTCCTCACCTAAACATATCTTTCGTATTTGAGTATTCCCACACTAAAATAAGCATAAGCATGAGAATGACTTTCCCGAAGAAATCAGAGGTTAGGGTTTACTATTTACTGCGACAAACAAAAAAAAAATAAAATAAAGAAAATTGTAAGGCAGTATGCGGATTACCCTTTGAGGAAATATTAGCTGCTTAGATCTGGAAGAATATTGACGGAAACCAAATTTAGCCTACGAGATGTTGACATGCGTACATCTCAACTTGTAAGCGCCGTCGATTTGAAGAGGAACGTTGGAGGAGGAGGAGGAGGAGGAGGAGGAGGAGGAGGACGGCGGCGAGCGGGGAAAGAAAGAAAACAGAAAAATTGTTTGGAGGGTTTATTGTGATTCAGGGGATAAGCTATGTGGCGGAGGAAGGACGTCATGAACCGTTCACATGACTTTCTTTTCACTACACACCTATGATGCACGATACCTGGTCGTCGTGCGTCGTGTCCGACACAAAACACAATACGACACGTTTTGATACCGTGTACAACACGTTTTGATACGTGTCGGTTGATTAAATTAATATTATTTAAAATTTAATATATGATACGTTTCAGACACACTGTCGACACGGCACCGACATTCCCTGACACTCTTGAACCCAAATTTTTAATTTTTTTTTCTTTATTTAAGTCTTCTTCGATGGAAACGTTAAAATACATAATTTTCATTTCTATAATAATCAAATAAATACTACGCCGTATCAAATTTATATGTTTTTGTTGATAAACAATTATTTTTACAATTTGTAATATTTTAAAAGTTAATCACAATTTCTTTAGCACTGTATAAAGGTCAAATATGATTCTAGATATTCATAGAGTTTATGTAATACATATCTTATTTTCTCTAGTTTTTTAGATGTTTACAAATATTTTTTTTTTAAAATTGAATTTTATCTACTTATGAAAACCCGAACTTCCGTTAAGAATATTCCGTATTTTTGGGAACTAAGTTTTCTTTTCATAATATTTGAAGTCTAATTAAACTTCATTGGTCTTACGGTCACCCGAAAACCGACATATGCTAATAAATCACCAATAATTGCCATCAAGTAGCCCTAGACTTATCTAGTCTCACATTTTCATGGACTCAGAGAAGGCCTGACACGTGGAACCGAGAGCACCTTTCAGGAAAGTGCACCGGCCAACAATGTTTTGACTTCACTGGCTTCGCCTAGCGGATAGAGTGCTGAAATCGAAGTTGTGATACCCCAAGTTTAACGCGTATGGTTCATGTCGTCCGTTCAGAATTCCCGTCTCGTGATGGTAGAAATGAATATCCGAAAGGGACTTCTTATACGAAATGTTTCATTTTTGAAAGTCTTTTCAAAACAAAAACAAGTGTCTTTCGAAAAAATATAATATGTAGATCATAAGATACAATTATTGATTTATTGACACTCGAGTAACGACTGTATAATATTATATATGCGAAACAGCGAAAGGATTTTAATTACACAATAACCATTTCGCATAAAAGATTGTGCTATATAATTTCGTGAATATTGAATCACGACTTAACTAAAATTTACGATGATCGACCCGCGTCAAAAAAGTCTAATTTTTAAAATGAAAAAGCAGAAAATAATAAAATAAAAGTGAGAGCACACAAAATTTTAAAGTTTGGGTGTAAATTGCCCCTTAGGAATAGCCATTGCCAATAAATTGAGTCATAATTAAACAAGTCTAAGTTGAACTAAAATTAACGAGGCCTCCTATATAAACAAGCACTTCCAATCTATCCCTCTTCCCATAGAGTCCCAGATTCTTCACTACCCCCCCTTTCATGACCATATACAACAAGTTCTCTACAATTATTTTCAATTATCATTTCATCATTCTTCCAAAAACCCAATGGCCTCAAAACTCCTAAAATTGGACCAATTCTTGATACCTTTCTCCATGACCCCCCCTCCTCCCTCCTACACCTAACCCTCTCATCAACCATATGTCAAAATATTTCTCCACTTCTTTTGAAGAATAAACAACCAATGCAATTGAGTCATCATATGGTAAGTAAGATGGCCCTAGTGATTCCATGGCTTCCACCAAGATTTTCAATATCAGATGGAATGGGGTTTCTTGAAATGCCTCATTAGACATATGAAAAGATAGAATCACCTCATTGGAGTCTCCATTCTTTGCCCACCAACAAAATGTCTCATTTTTGTACACCATGCTCCATATGTTAGTGTACATGATGTTTGCATGCACATTGGGTTCATATTTCTTCCAAGAATCTGTGTTTAGTGAGTATATCTCAATAATATACTCAAGCCCATGATGGCTAGTTATACAAAACAAGATTTGTATCACCTTGTAATCGTTTTTCAACGAGTCGAACCCGAGCCCTACATTGCCCCCTCTGGCCTTTGCATCCAGTGCGCGTGGTATCAAAGATTTAGGCAAAATCTTGAATTGTCTAATTGAAGGGTTGTATAAAACAATATTGTCAGGATAACCATATAAGCAAACAATCCCATGGCATGGGCCTATGAGCCTGATTTGACCAAATGTGTTACTAAAGAATGGAGGCAAATCTTGATTAGTAAACTTGCTTAGTGATGAATCACTAGATATGGAGATGACCCGTTTGTTTGTCGAGTTTTCACGACAACATATGACTAAACGAGCATCGTTATGAGATCCCATAAACAAGGTTTTCGTGTGGGCTAAGATAAAGTTTCGATCTTGAAACAGGGCGTACCATGATTTGCAGACACATTTGAATTTAACGAGGGATTCTGCAGGAACATGTAGCAAAATTTGGAAAATGACGTCATTAGGAAGACTCATTCTTCCTGTAATTAAGGTTTGTAAAAGAGAAGTCAACTGAAAATTTAACTGTACAAAAAGAAAATCAAAAGAAGAATGAGTTGATTTGACTCGGAAACCGCTGGTTATTGTTTAAGCAATTCCACAAAATCCGGAGAACCAGAGAGATCAAAGCATAATTTTTGTGTGTAATTCTAATAGGAGGAATACCACTGGTCAAAAAAAAAAAAAAAAAATCACTGAATAATTTGGTTAACAATTTTATTCAAAGGATTCCAACAATAACAAATAATCTTCCAACAGCTAATTCATCAAGACTTTATGTCTCAATAGCGATACACTTGACATTATATATAATACGAGCCATTAATGATATTATGACACATATTAATCAATATTAAAAATGGCCAATACATATATATATTCGTTCCTCGTCGTTACCTATGCATTTTTCTTCAGTCTGAATTTGCGAGTTGGAATTCTGCGAAGAACATTGGAATCCAGCTTTTGGTACTGATTCTGAAGCTGTCTAAGGGCATTGTCTGCAAAGCCATCCACCTGATTTTCATACCTCTCATACAACACTGGTAGAGTATGTGCACCAATAAAACCTAGGAAGGAAACATTGTCTTAAATCAGACACAACACATTTATTCAACAACAAATTCAAGAAATCATTCTCGAGTAGACGGTCTCTATTGCATTGGACCGGTGTGTGTCACATTTCCTAGGAATGAGTAACTAGGAAAGTCAATGTGCAACAGTAGGCTTTTCTTTAGATGAAAGATAATAATTTAAAGAACATAATGTCCCCATAGCACAACTCAGCATCAACTTTATTAAGTTAATTTACAGGATATTATTGAGATTTGCTACATTCCAAATCACAACTTGGCCAATTGCTTTTTTGGTAGCACTTAAACAATCTGTGATAACTATGCGTGAGACAAGATTACTGAAAAACGAACTTCTTAAACACGTTCAAATTCAACTCAAGAATATCAATTAGGAAACTCAGTAACACGAGTATGACAAACCTATATAGAGAACCGTCAAAAAGTTACACCAGCTTGAAATCATAGCAGCAGCAATCAAGGCGACTATAACCTGAAATAAAAGTCGAAGTATCCAATTTAGTTTGTCTAAAGGAATTTCACAGCTGAATTGACTAATGAAAACATTTGTGACCCGACAAAGATAGAAACACTATTGCCATGAGATAAACATTCTGTGAGTAGATTGCTCGGGATATTCTACGGTTACCATACTGCTCAGAGCCTCAGGCTACAAACATCAAACATGCGACCCAAAGATCAACATAAAAATGGCAGTGAAACGGAAAATTTACAAGCAGCCCGTCTTTCGAAGCACTCATGAGATAAGACAACATTTGATTCACTTAAAACAATAAGTCTCTCATCGTCTGATATCTCAGGCCATGTTCAAGGTAACAAATTTGGAAAGCATATCTCACATATAGAAGCTGCTTAGGAGTCCCTTGACATGCAACATCCTGAAGAATTGCCAAAATACGGTTCACCTGATAACCTGCTGTCTTGGCAATGTTGACAAAAAGTTCCTCAGGCAGAAACAGGCGAGGGACTTCAGAACGAGATCTATATCCAATCAAAGCCAACAATTTAATCCTTAATGAAAGCATCAGAAAATGAAAATAAAGCACACCCATAAAAAAAACCTACCTGTTTAACACACCTGAAGCATTTGACCAAGCAAACTGCGCAATCAAGCCAAAAGCCAAACCAAACAATATAAGAGACAGAAAATGGTAATTGAGCCATTCAAAAAGCACCCAAACGATTGTGGCGCCACTTAAGACTCCTGCTGAAATCTTCTTGTTCCTCCACAACAGTACATCAGCAGCTACAGAGTACAGACCAGGTCAAAAAAACAACTTATATTTAGTATTTAAGTAAGATTCGACACAAAAAAGCATAAAGTATAATGATAATGATTCAAATTGCTGCAATTTGAATCATTATCACTTGCAGCAATTTGCTCATAATGTACTTGACACAAAAAAGCATAAAGTATTACAAAGAAAACTAACATTTGCCACCCCCTAAAATGTGATGAACTGGCTTTTCACGCCCAAACAATCTACTATACTGAGAATATACCAAGTTTGACCTATCTTCCCCAAAGTATGATCCAGATTTCTGCTGGCTAATGCCATCATTAAGCGTTTCCATGATGTTATTCATAAGATGCTCAGGTGATATACCCTCTGGCATTTTTCTTCTGCTGCATTATACAAACCATTTTAAAGGAAATGATTTTGAGTTTCAAGTAATGAGTCTAATGACCATACATTGCTAATTCAAGTATTAGTTGGTAAAGAATCATGACTAAATCTTAAACTTATAAATTCTGGGACAAGTCAGATTACTTGATAAAATTCCTAAGTATGCCAAATACTCAACCTTTTTGAGTTTCAAGCAAAGTACTAACAACTGATTACTCCTTTCCAAAAAAAAATATGCCAAGAGCAGCAGGGGTGGATCTACCTTGCGTATTGACATCCTAAGTAATTTGGGAAATTATTTTATTCACGTATGTACACAAACAGAGTATGCTAGCTAATTAAATTATGTTCAAATTGTTCACAACAACTTCTTTTCTTTTCTCCTAAAAGTAAAAAAGAAGGGACAAAAGCTACTAGTAGTAAAAGAGCAATAACCGAAAAGACGCCCAAAAATGAAGCATCAGTTTCTTATCCAAATGAAGAGCATAAAAGGCAACAAAAAGACACCCAAAAATCAAAATCAAAAGCAAAAGCAAAAGCAAAACAATCAAGTAATACTAACTGTAAATTAAAAAATGTTCAATAACGAAACAATGAAGCAACCAGTTGTGTATTCCGATGAAAAAGAAAGCAGATAAGCAAGTTGAATGAAGAAGCCCAGATATAATACACGTAGAAGATATTCTTCTACTACTAGTACTATTATTCGACCAAAACACGCGAAATGAGTGGGAAGAAGCTAAACGTTGCCTAATTAATAATAAAGCAGTTGAAAGGATAACAAACCTGGCACAAAAAACGTGGAGAAAAATCAAACTTGAAAAATGGTCTGATTTTTCTTTCGTTCGTTGGGGGGCTTTGTTTGACAGTTGAAAGAAACTTTTGGTGCAGTGATGGATTGGAATATGAAATTTTGTTTTAGATAAGATTCTTCTATCGACACCTCTAATTAATTTCGACACCTCAATTATGTGTCCGGATTCTCAAAGCCGAGGATCCGGACTCCCCAATAGAACCTACTATTATTTTTATATCATTATTATTAATAATAAAGCTTACATTAATTGGTGGATGCTCCATGAATATGACTCGGTGAGGCACTAAATTAAAACCAAAGATTTTCTTCTTTCCGAAATGAAAAGATTTTATTTTAGAAAAGAAAATGTACATAAGTGTTAGAGCACGAAATTCACAATGTAAGGTCTGATCTTCTATTCCCGTAGTATTCATAAAAATTCAATCAACGTAAATCACATTTAATCATACCTAAAATATCTATTAGTCAAATATTACATTAGACAAGAAATATTCTATCAATTAATACTAAATATAACGACTATATTCTAGCACCCCTCAAGTTGGAGCATTAATATCACACATAGCCAACTTGCGCACAAGGTCTTCAAACAATTGTCTGGCGTGCAAGGTCTTCAAACATAGGTGAAAATGTCGAATAGGTGAAAATGTCTGTCTTGCGCACAAGGTCTTAGAAAATAGGTGAAATGTCGGCTAACTGCAACTTGGTGGGAGTATAACTGGGCTGAGTATGACCAACGGTAATGGCGTCGCGGATGAAGTAACAATCAGTTTCGATGTGTTCGTGAAATACGGGTTTAACCGCAATGTGCCAGGCAGATTGACTGTCACAAAGTAAAGGCATGGGCTTGGAATGAGATATACCCAAGTCGGAGAGAATAAATTTCAACCATTTTAGTTCACATGTAGTAGTGGCCATCGACCGATATTTTTCTTCAGCGGATGATTGGGAGACTGTATGTTGTTTCTTGGTATTCCATTAAACTTGGGAGTGTCCAAGGAACGCAATCCAACCAGTCAGAGAACGACGGGTGAGCGGGCAACCTGCACAACCAGAATCACACCATGCTCGTAAGCACATGTCAGAATGTTTGGCTAAAGAAAATAACACGTCCTGGCGTTCCTTTCAAGCACCGAACTGTTGGAAGTAGCGCCTGAAAGACAATTTATGTAATTGTTTTTATAGTTAATAAATGACAGACTTATTTAATCTTATTATTTGCTTTGTGATTATATTTAATACACCGCTGAAAAACCCCAAGTCGTGTCATATGTAGCCATATAACTTAGTGTGTGTCACACATGAGGATTAAGTTTATGGATACACTTGAACTGTTAGTCCATGGTGAACTTAATCAAAGTATGGGGTCTATTGATTAAACCACCATTAATGCGCCCAGAACACTTTATGGTGTGACCGTCTTATCCGGACCATCGATATTGGTTATCTAAGCGGGGCATTTATATATGATATAGTCATATAGGACTGGACCGATTTAATCTGTATTTCTCATATAATTCCGTGATTGAGAAATCTTATTGAATCACAAGATGATCATATATGGATTAACCTTAATCCTGAAGTGATTACAGACTCCTACTTATTTCAGGATAGGGTTTGATGTGTTCGTTAAGGATCACTAAAAGGCGCGGTCCGAATCACTTTCACGTTGGCACTATTCTGGAATGAGTGAGAAGTGTGTGTCTCACATTTATGGAATCTATTCCTTCATGCGGGAGGTAGAAAGACAATCCCCTTATTTGTTAATCCTAGAAAGTGATCGATCCGCTGAGTTCGTATTGGTTATTGATGGCCGGCCAATTCCTAGAGGTCCAATCTAACCGGCAGTGTACCGGGTCGACTGTAGTCTAGTTGGTGAGTCAAGGTCGTATCCACAGGGAACTATATTGTGAGGTTATACACTAAAAAGCTCATATTAATTCGATCTAGGTCACAAATTGTTGAAATGGTAACCAATTGCATAAATAAAGTGCTTGTAATGACATAGATGATAAAATATAAAAGAAGCTAACCAAGATAACGTGTAGTCTAGCTACCCTCTTGCAACGTCATGGGAATGACATCCTACCTTCCTACCATTCGTGTTTGAAATTGTGAAACGGTGCATTCCTAAACAAGCAACTCCCCCTCATACGAGTGAATGAAATTGATCTCTACCTCCTCCTTGGTCTAGGCGATCTAAACCTAATGATTCGGTATGCTACGCCCGTGAATGCAATGACAAAGCCAATGATCCCTGGATAAGAAATCGAATGCCTACAAGAGGTCGATTTTACCTTCCGGTTCACCTACCCTCTTCCCACGTCTAACATCTCCGTTCGGTGTCCGTTAAACGTGTAAATGCTAGCACTGGGCAATTACTCTAATGCAAGCAATCAATGCAAACAAGTAGGCAAAGCTTCACAACAATCAAAACTAACAACATAAACAATCATTCCCAATCAATCACAAGGGGATAAACTAATACTACAACATAATCTTGGCTAGAAAAGTCTAGCCACTCATGTCTACAAATATCAAAATCTCAAGATTAATATTCATAACCATAAGAACAATTGAAATGAAAATAAAGATTAAGGATTACCAAATGAAGAGTACAAATTCGAGTTGGTGTTCTTCATCCAACTCCCAAAAGCTTCAATGAACTAACACTAGTGTGTTGAATCCAATCAACTAGAAGAGTTAAACTAGAATCCTTAGCTTTTACAATCAAACTCAAGAGTCAATTTCTACTAAAATTCGGCTATAAGAGCCTTGGGGTGGAGTGGTGCCTGCAAGATGGAAGAGTTGAAGAAGATGAAGTGTATTTTTCGATAATAATGTGTTTGGAAGAATAAAAGGATCAATAATTGTTGACTCTGCACTCCATGACTCATGTCATCCCACCCTTGACTCAGGTCATGCCCAAAATGTACTAGTGGCGTAGGTCAAGAGATGCTTGGCGTGAGTCAAGCCTAATATGTGGTAGCTGGCTGAATGACATCTGCATTAAATGCTCAAGTACTCCATGACTCAGGTCATGTGACACACGGCGCAGGTCATCAGTGTATAAAATCACAAAGTCACAATTTTATTCTCCCGCCTGGCTTGGATTGAACCCTCTAATGTGTATCAAATAATCCTCATGGGCTGAAATCCTCACCACAGCATAAAATCATCACAAAAGAATCAAAAGCCACCCTGAGGTCAGAATCCACACTCCCCACCGTGATATCTGTGCTGCAAAAATAGACACAAAGATACCACGTGTAAATCTGATAACAAAATCGGCTAATAACTAATATAATACAACTAGAAACACGGTTTTTCTGCAAGATCTATGTACACAAAATATGGTTCCCATCATCATTCAAATTGCTCAAGTTGATGTCAAAATATCGCTAATTGCACTATAAAATGGGGTAAATCATCGGAAATTATATCATCAGGTTGACTTACATCAGTTATGAACTAATTGATCACTAGTGGGTTAATGGTAAATAAGGACAAGATGTATTGACGAAGGTTTACGGAAATAATCCCGCTTCATTATAGATAGTCTATGGAGGGTTGGTCTGTATGTAATGGTTATATCAATGGACACTTATCGACTCGACGTTTTGAGAATAAATTATATCTATAATCGATAAAGTTTAGTTTCAGATTTATGGTGGCGTAATTCCGGAATTAGTAAGTTGAGTAGAAATATTCCGTTCGATAAATATTTTATCCAATTTATTGTAGCTACTGGTTATAGGTCCATGGTTCCCGGGTTGGCTCTTAACACGTGAGTGCTTTCTCGTTTTGTGGAACCTCGAGAATAAATTAAATAGTTGGTCTATTTAATGAATATGTAATATTATTTATTTGGTAAATAATATGTAAAATAGAAAAGACATTTTCTATTAAATTAATGACAAATGTGGCGCATATTTTTGTGATAAATTAGGAAAAAGAAATTTTTCTAGATTATGTCACATGTGAAATTAATTAATTATTTGTTAGAGAATTAATGAAAAATAGATAAGAGATAGACTTTTTGGGGAATTATCTCTTATTTTATGGCAAATATCTTTTTCTTATGGGAATAGGTAATTGTGGTTTGAAAATGATAACTCTCTATTGACTAGTTATTTTCCTACATAAAGAGAGTTCCTCCCAGCACAAATCACACACAAAATTGCGCCACATTCAACTAAAATAGAAGAGAAAAATTAGTTTCTTGTTCTAGTCATTAAGAGAAGAAAAACCTAGGGTTTTTCTTGGGCATATTCGAGGAGGTTCTGCGGTGAGGATCGACGTCCACCAGTCGTCGCTAGGAGATACAATCCGGAAGACTGCGGCTTCTCCCTCTATGCCGATTTACTATTCTTCTTCAATTAGGTAAATCTTCAACCTTCTCATAGTTGCACTAATTATTTATGTGGTTCATATCATGGTAAAATCGCATGCGAATTTATTCGTAGCTTCCGTTGTGCATGATCGAGCGTCTCGATCGGTGATGTGAATCAGATCTAACGATCCAATTATGGATCAGATCCTGATTCGGGTTTCTGTATATCCAACACGAACAACGCAAAAGGCAGCTTCCCGCTGCTTAACCCGAGGCTGATGCATAAATTGTTCCAAGATGTGCACGCAATACGACAAATCCGGACGTGTATCCCCAAGGTAGACAATAGGCCCGACCAACCAGCCATAAGATTTAGGATCATCTAGTAAATGGTTGGTATTTACAATCAAATTATGATCCAACTCAATAGTCACAGGTGCCGGTTTCACGCCAAGTAACCTAGCTTCCGAGACAATGTCCAAGGTTTATTTGCACTGACATAAAAAATGCCATCGAGGCGGAGAGCGACTTCCAGGCCAAGAAAACATTTCAACTCCCCAAGGTCTTTCATATGGAAATAGTGGCGTAATTACTGCTTGAACGTGGTTTATAGCGGATGTATCATTGCCATAAATAATAAGGTCAACAACGTATTGTAGGACAAGAATAGTCATAGTGGACTGGCGTAGAATAAAAAAGAGTGTAATCAGAGTATGACTGACGGGATCCATAAGCTTTGAGTGCCAAGGCCAACATGGCAAACCAAAACCCTGGGGCCTAGCATAGCCCGTATGCCGATTTGTTCAAACGACAGACCAAACCCAATCAGGGAGATCGAAATCCAGAAGGGTAATGTCATATACACCTCATAAGTCAGATCACCGTGAAGGAAAAACGTTGTGGACATCCATTTGATGGAGATCCCAGTTCTTGGCCATTGCGACAGCTAGAAAAGTGCGATCCATGACCATATTGGTGACAGGCGCAAAAGTGTCAGTATAATCAATGCCTTCAACTTGACGGGAATACGGAATTCGGCGTGCTATTCTTAGTCTTGAGGGCTGGCTTATGAAGATTAGGACATTCGAGTTCCGTTTTCAAGTACATCGACGTTATGTTGTTCAAAATAATAAAAATATTTAATGTGGTGTCCACGTGGCCACATTTGGGCACACCTTCTTGGCGCGAATATTTGTTTGGCCATATTTTTTTTTGTTGTATTTTATAGCTAAACTTGACCCATCTTCTATCGTACACTATACAGTAGAACTTCAAATCCATCGGTCTTTCCTTTTCTTTCTTTTTTTTTTACCTTTTCTGCACACAAATTACTAACGGTACACGTTTGATAAAAAGAAAAATACACGTGTTGATGTATTTTATAGCTAAACTTGGTTCATCTTCCATCGTACACTACACAGTACAACTTCAAATCCGTCGGTCTTTCCTTTTTTTATATATTTTATTTTTGTGCACAAACTACTAACGGTACACATTTGATAAAGAAAGAAAAAAGTACACGTGACGCTCGTACTGCAAACCGCCGTCGGTTACACCGACGTTATGTTGTTCAAAATAATAAAAACATTTAATGTGGTGTCAACGTGGCCACATGTGGGCACACCATCTTGACCCGGATATTTGTTTGACCATATTTTTTTGTTGTTGTATTTTATAGCTAAACTTGACCCATCTTCCATCGTACACTACACAGTAGAACTTCAAATCCGTCGGTCTTTCCTTTTTTTCCCCATTTTCTGCACAAATTACTAACGGTACACGTTTGATAAAAAAAAAGTACACGTGTTGATGTATTTTATAGCTAAACTACTAACGGTACACGTTTGATAAAAAAATAAAAACCACAAAGGTAAAAAAAAAAAAAAAAAATTTGCCACGTGTCTCTGCACAAACTACTAACGGTACACGTTTGATAAAAAATAAAAACCACAACGGTAAAAAAAAAGTGCCACGTGTCAGCCAAGGAGGATGCCACGTGGCCTCTTACGGCAACACCTCCTTAGAGCATCTCCAGTCATGGAGCTTTTAAAAGCTCTATGACTATGTCACGTCATCATTTTATAAACATTTTATCTATAAATCTTTTCTCTACAATACATAAACATTTTAAAAACTTTATAGCATGGACCCACTATACATAAATATTTTTACTACTACACACAAACCAAAAAAAAAAAAAAAAAAACAAATGACATTGAATAAACCGGTTGGTCTGCACCAACTTTGCTGATGTGTACGGTGTACCTCCACAATGGTTAGAAATCTTTTGCAAAAGCTTTATGCCTCCGTTTGTTTTGGGTTGTAGTTTTTTTTTAGAGTTTTTTTGAGAGTTTTTTTTAGATAAAGTAATTGAAGTAATGATTAAAAAGTTGATGGGGTAAAATAAAGTAGAATAATAATTGGTAAAATAAAATAGAATAAAATAATGGTAAAAAAATAATAAAGTTTTTTTTTGAATAAAAAATAATAAAAAATAATAAAGTTGATAAAGTGAAATGATGAGAGACGATTTAATATTTTTTTATTTGTAGTTGAAGATTTGATTGGTGTGAGAATTGTAAGAAATGATTGGTGATGTGATGGAAAAAAAAACTCCCAAAAAACATATTGCAAAACAAGGAAATTCTATCCTAAGGACTCCCTATTAGAAAACTGTCTACGTGGCAGCATTTGAACCACACAATTTCCACACACGCACTGTGTATTCCATCTCAGGAAACTGTGTGATCCAGATCCTGCCGCGTAGACAGTTCCCTACTAAGGAGTCTATACAGTAGAACGACCCGCAAAACAAACACAAGCTATATGTTTTTTTTAGAGCTTTTGTTTGGTATCATTGGAGGTATCTTAACGTTTTATAGATATAAGATAAGAAACAAACATATCAAATCATTAACCCCTTTAAAAAAAAGAAAAAACGTGAATCTGTTCCTCTTGAAAACTTTCAACCCCTTAAAAAAAACAAAAAAAAAAAAAACTTT
Organism: Gentiana straminea; assembly: GCA_036785695.1. NCBI lineage: Eukaryota > Viridiplantae > Streptophyta > Magnoliopsida > Gentianales > Gentianaceae > Gentiana > Gentiana straminea. The sequence goes on from JAVUPR010000266.1 coordinate 7,692,536, forward strand.
CAACGTGATATTGTCGTCGTGTTTACCATTACAATAACATAGGTATCGTGGCCTGATTTTGATGTTTTATGTCATGATTTGATGTTTATTTATAGAAGAGTTTATTTATAGTCTAATACTTTGATGTTTTATTCATGACGACATGTAAAGAATATGGTACCCATAATATTAATTGAACCAAAAACGAATTAAATAAAGATAACAATCATATTGGATAATGCTTATCTTATATCTATTAAGAAGTGGGGCGCTCTTCTCCGATTGACGCGTGGCATCGCCAGCCCCCCTCATACGCGACACGCGCACATAAATTTTCTTTATCTATTAAGAGCTAAGGGGCTCTTCCCTCAATTGACCACGTGGCAGCCTCTGTGGCTGACACGTGGCACGTAATTTTTTTTCCGGTAAAAATCGTGATTTCGGTTATCTCGTTATATATAAACCGATTTCTTTTTTTCGACTCTCCGTTACATAAATCGAACCAAAATGTATATTTCGATTCTATACGCTTCGTTTTTAGTGCATCCAACAGACAGTGCGGATTCAGTTTTACATTTCAATCAACCGAAAAATTTCGATTTCTCGATTCGATTTTGACATAACAATTGAATATACACAACAAAGTGTATATTTCGATACGGTTCATTTTTTTCCCTTCGGTAAAAACCAGGGATTTCGGTTATCTCGTTATATATAAACCTATTTTTTTTCCCGACTCTCCGTTACATAAATCGAACCTAAGTGGTTCATTTTTTGTGCCTCCAACAGACAGTGTGGATTCAGTTTTACATTTCAATCAACTGAAATTTTTTGATTTCTCGATTCGATTTCGACACAACAATTGAATATACACAACAAAGTGTATATTTCGATACGGTTCGTTTTTTCTCCTTCGGTAAAAACCAGTATTTCGGTTCTCGTTATATATAAACCGATTTTTTATCCGACTCGCCGTTTCATAAATCGAACCAAAGTGTATATTTCGATACGGTTTATTTTTAGTGCCTCCAACAGACAGTGCGTATTCGGTTTTTGATGTTGTGTAGAACACCAGATTTGCGGTAACAGTGTTTATCTTGAGGATATGAAGCTTATACGGGTGATTTCTCCGGAGAGAGCTCGGTGGTGGGCAAGAACAAAGTTGTCGGATAAGTGTTTAGTGAAGAACAATCGAATGAGTCGACAAATTGGCAGAGTGTATCTGCTTGTATTAGTTCTTGGATGCATTTCTATTACATTGTGATCCCATATTTATAGGCTAAGACTATGTCGGTTTACTGTTCATTGACAAGACAATTAAGTATACATAATTAAAGATAAATATGCATGTAATACAAGTGGCCTAGCCAGCTGTCAAGATTAGCCAGCTGTAACGATAAGCATGGCGAGCAGCGAACAGCGGACTCGTATATGCCTTGTCTTAAAATCAGCTTGACCATATGGGTAGAAAGCACACGGAGAGGAGGAGTCCGGCTTATGACCAGCGGACATAATCCGGCTTACTGTTGGCGGATAGGACCTGGCTTACAAATGGCGGGTAAGATATGGCTTGTGATCGCGGATAGAGGGGATAAAGGCCCAATATCTGTGTTAATGGGCCATGACAGTAGGCCCAATCTAGATAAACAGGGCCCCATTCCGATTCGGGTATATCAATGGCCTCCTACTCTGTGCCTGGTGTGTCCGCCGAGGCGGAGAGTAGAAGTTGAAGAAGAATTTGGGAGCCGCACCTTTGTATTGTCGCTCGTGACTGAGGTACGCCGATAATGTTCTATCGGGCTTGAACTAGTGTTAGTGAAAACCACCAGTTATATGCTGTGCATTTGTAGCGGACAGACTTGTTGCCGATAATGTTCTATCGGACTTGAATCAGTGTTTGTATCGCGTAGCGAATTACCGATTGTTTGTTGCGCATTGTAGCGGACATGCTTAATTCCCGACAACGCTCTGTCGGACTTGAAATGTCGAATAGGCTTCGGCGGGCATAGATAGACGTTGACCGCTTGAGGAAACAATTGTAGACCGTGATAATCTGAGGTTGTGTTTGGACAGGTTGATGGCCGCCAGCGGGGACTTGAATAGTTGGAAATGACAAACGGATGTATTGGATCACGAAACGTCATGTCAGTCACGTGCACTGACACGACGTTTGAACTGAACCGTCCTCAACTCTGATTGGCTAAGGAAAATCGGTAACCGTTTCTGTCATTATGACATTTGAATTTTGAAATCCCAAACGTCGTTCCCTCTCGATTTCCCCCTATAAATAGAGGCATCCCCCCAACTCATACACTTTTCCCCCTTCTTATTTCTGAGAATTTCTCCGGCAATAGCAGCAGGAAGCTCCGGCGAGTGTAAGCAGGTTCCGGCAAGCGAGATTTTCAGACAAGATCAACACTTTACTTCTTTTCTCATCAATCAGGTACGAATTCACACATTCCCTTTGTCTTTTGATCCGATTTTGCCTCGATTTCACCTGTTTCCCTTGCCAAAAATCGCAATGTTGTGAATTTTCCTCTGTAATTTATTTGTTTTTCCTGATGAATACCATGAGCCCATCCTGTATGTTTTCATAGTGTTTGCGCCCCTTTTTTCCCCAGAAATTTCTTTGTATGCATGTACCTGATTAATGCTATTTTCCAATGCCGAGTATTTGTGTTTGTGTTTGTGTTTTTTTTGGGGGTTTTCTGGGTATTTTTGGGGGGGGTTTTTCTGGGTAGATTTTGCTAAGGAAGATGGAGGGGCGAGGTGTCGGGGTGTGATTACTTTCACCTCGGCCCAATTTCCATATCCGGGTGATTAAACTGATCCACCTTGCCCTTTTTCTTTTCCAGAATGTCTTCAGAGCATACAGAATCAGACGAAGAGGCCAGGGCCGCTGCGGGCTGTGGCTCGGAAGAGGCGAGCATGGATGATGCTAGCTCGAGTGACGTCGAAGAGGAGATGGTCGAGGAAAATCAAGGACCCATTAATATAGACTCCGATCCAGAGGTCGCAGTAATTGGTGAGGGTGCTACAGGGGGCGAGGTCGATGATGACGACCAGATGGTGCTGAGCGGCCATACCGAAAGGATGGAAAAAGTTATCACCCCTGGAGCCGCCAGACGTGGCTCTAAGATCAAGGAAGCCGTGGAAACGGCCGAGGCATCAGAGAGGCCAAAAAAGTCTCAAAAGGTTGTAGTGTCAAAGAGAAAATCCGCATTTGATATGCCCGGAAAAAAGAAGAGGCCGCCCAAAAAGAGGTCTGTCGCCGTAGAAAAGGAGCTCGCAGAAAAAAAACGGGCCGACAACGATCTCATGACTCGATGGAGGGAGTTTCGAGATCGGGAAGATTATACCTTGGCGTTGGGCGCTTATGACATTCCGGAGGATTACCGATTCGCCAGTATGGGCGCGACCAATGTGTCTTGGACCTGTGGCCAGGAGCAGGAAGATTTCTTGTGGTTACACTATGACCACCTCGTTGCCGGACTCAAACCTCCCTTTGACCCATTTTTTGTTAAGTTCATGGAGGAGCTGAAGGTGATGCCCTGCGACCTCAGTCTGGGAGTAGTCCGCGCGGTTATGTCCTTTATCATAATCAGCAGGTTAAGCGGACACGAACCATCGATGGCGGCGTTGCTGTATTTTTATGGTTTTTCTTGGAAAGATGGTGCTGGTCCGATTTAGCCGCGCAGTCGGTTGAGTAGCGGTAGGCCCTGGCTATTATTTTACCTTCCCGACAAGGTGGCGGACTGGGATAAGAGATGCATGAAGGTAGAGTCCCATGTAGGGTGGCCGTTTGAGAAGCTTCCGGTGAATTCGGTTAAGACTGACCACCTGAAGAAGATAAAAACCCAATTTGATGAAGATGGGTTTATAGCCGATTTGAAAGATGACCTGGGCTACACCCGCAAAGGTGAAGAACAAGCCCATACATTCAATTGGAGGTTGCTACTAGATGTTAGCCAGCCTTATCTTAGACAGGCCGGGCTTTCTGGAGCCGGCGTTGGCGAACCCCTAGTGGTAGTTGATCCGTGGCCGACCGACCCTGATTGGTATGTGGAGTGTCATCATGACAAGCGCATGCGTTCTCAGTGCGTTATCTGTGGCGGCGATCCCTCTATGCGAGCTCCGAGTAGTATTTTTACTTATATTCTTTTTTGATACTTTTTTTAGCTTGATTCCTTCCACTTTTCTTCATGTTATATCTGAGGTCGCTAATAAGTATTGTTTTCCGCATGTACCATGGATGAACTCGATCAACGCAGCCGGTTGACTAGGAGGAAGGCTACTGGCAAAGTGAAGAGAGCCGTTGATCTGCAGGGGATTAAGACCCCACTCCCAATGGTAGACATAAAGACAGGGGCGGCGGAAGCCTCTGGATCTCAAGCTAAGAAATCAACCTAGCCGCCCGTTAGACAAGTAGGGGATAGAGCCGCGGCGGGCAAAACCCTCAAGTAGACCACCCTGACAAAGCCTCCGGCTGGTGATAAGAAAAAGAGAGCCGCTGTCGAAGAGACTGACCCTGCTGGATGTGGTAGCGGCGAGCAGGATGTTCCCCCACCTAAAAAATCCAAAACTGATGATTCCCAGAGGAAAGAGGCCGCTGATAAAGCCAAACCCTCTGATAAAGGCAAATCTGTGGTCGATGAGACAGTTTCGGCGGGCACAAGGACTATGGTGCCTTTTGCTGGAGTCCCCGTTGGTCCTGCAGGGTGTCCCTCCGCATGGTTGGATAAAGAGTTTATGCGCCAACAACCTCTCGACATGTCCAAAGCGACGACAATTTCGAGGGGAATTGCTGACGTGCCCCCACTGAGGCATTTCAGATGGGGTCTTCCCAACCCCGTCCAACTGGAGATAGGTCGTGGGATTGCGAGCAGAGTTGTAATGGCGGATCAGACCGATCCCCGCCGCACCTTCTTCCAAAATATCGAGGATTTGTGGGGTTTATACGTCACTACGGTGAGCATGGTAAACATCTTTTTTGCCTTTGATTTATTTTTCTTACTGTTATACTTTTGAGGTCAGGACTGACCTCGCTGATTTCTCCTTTTTTAGGTCGGTACCGGCTTGGCGCAGTTCATTAACGACTACAGAAACGCCATATATGCGAGCACCAATGTCGGAAAAGAGCTGGCCGATACTAAGAAAGCTCTCGATGCCGCAAATGAGGTGGGGGATGGACTGCGTGCTCGTTTAAGTGCTGTTGAGGCGGAAAATGACAAACTGAAGAAGCTGGCCGTGATTGAGAAGAAGGCGCGGATAGAGGCCCAGGCAAACTCTGAGCGTCTGGAGAAACTTAGTCGCGAGCTGGCTACTAAAGATGTCGAGGCCGTCAAAACAATGAAGGAGATGCAGACTCAGATTGACGTGGCTAAGACAACAAATGATGCTTTGAACAAACAGCTCTCCGATCTAAACTCTGGAATCGAGGCTCGGCTACAGGCTGCTGCGGGTGAGAATTTCCTAATGGGATATAATCAAGGCTTTTATCATATCGCTAGGTGCATATGGGCTCGTGGTGGCGAAACTCCGGATATTGAGACCTTGCGAGACTGGATAATTACCCATCCCTTCTCTGATCATCTGAGGGATTTCCACCCGCACATTCCCTTCTCCAATGTTGAACTTGAACGGTATATCCCAAAATATGCTCCAGACTGGGAGGTTCCTATAGTAGTAGAAGAGAACCTAAGGGAGCTGGTACACCGAGAGACCCAGAGGAATGCCGCCGCTGAGGAAGAAGCCGAGCAAGCTGGTGAAGAGGCCGAGCAGACAGGCGAAGAGACCCTAGAGCCTACCGAATCTAAGGCGAATGCCGATCAAATGCTACATCATTCCCTTCGCGAGGTGAATGTTCATAATGAAGAAATGCGGCTTGAGAACTCTTAGTTTTGTATTCTCTGCTTTGTAAAAACTATTTTGAATTTGCGCTTGTATAACTCTCTCTATCTCCGCACTTTATTTTTGCAATAACAATTCTGAAGTTTGTTTTCTGTTCGCTTGATGTATGCTTACTTTTGCTCAAATTTATTGTCTAAATTGAGTCTGATCATAATAGCACCCGGCCCGCTTGTTTTAGATAAGATTCCAAGTCGATAGTGAACGGACTTATCCTCGAGATATGCCCCCTTGAATCTTATCTAAAATAAATGTTCGTCTGAAATATATGAACTTTTCTATCCGCCCCCTTGAATTTGATCTCAAATAACTGCTCTCTAACGAACTCGAGTTTTCTGGAGGGCGACCCCCTATTTGAGATGAGATTCGGAGCCGGGCCCTGATAATTTTGTTCGCTCGTGATTGCTTTAATTTTTCTGAATATTGCCCCTATTTTTAACAAAGTCTGAGGTGAGTCCTAGGGTTTTGTTGAAAATTTCCTCGAAAAAATTCACTCTCTACCCGCACATCGCTCATGATAATATGCATTATAAAAGATAAATGTAAAATCGGCCTTTACTAACTTCGACTCATCCCGCTAGATGAGTGAAGATTACAAGCAAGTAAGAAAGCCTAACCACTCACGTCGTAAACGAGAGGATAGCCATAACCCTAACCGATTTATTACATGTAGTACCTTTTGAGATTGTCCGCGTGCCACGGCCTGTTGAGTTCGAAACCTTGCTGATTTCTGATGACATAAGTTCATTTTTTGATCACTTTTGCGACTTGGTAAGGGCCTTCCCAATTTGCTGTTAGCTTGCCCTTGTCAGGCTCCATACCCGTGGCCTTTCTGTTTCGAAGAACAAAATCCCCAACCCTAAATGAATGATCGCGGATTCGCTTGTCGTGTTGTTGTTTGGCGAGTTTCTTGTAATTCACGAGCCGATGGTATGTCGCTAACCTTTTCTCTTCCGCTAGATCCAAGTCGATCTGTTTGTTTAATAAATTGTTATTTGGTTCGTGTAAGGCGACCCTGATGCTGGGTAGGGCCATTTCGACAGGAGTCATGGCCTCTGATCTGCAAGTAAGAGCAAAAGGTGTTTCTCCTGTGGGTGTTTTGATTGTGGTGCGGAGGGCCCAAAGTATAGCGGGTAGCTCGTCAACCCATCCTCCTGCTTTTACTTGGTCATCCACACTCTTTTTTAGCATCTTGATTATTTGTTTGTTTCCGGCCCCAGCTTGGCCGTTTCCTTGAGGATAAGCCACAGATGACTGCCAGTGTTTGACTTTGAATTCCTCGCAAAGATTTGAGAAGTCCTTCCTGAATTGTGGGCCGTGATATGATACTACTGCCCGCGGGATATCAAAACGCGAAAAAAATCTGATCGTGTAAGAAATATCCCGCAGCCTTCGCGGTTATCTTGACCATAGGCTTGGCTTCGATCCACTTCGTAAAGTAATCCACAGCAACTATGATAACCTTGCACCCGCCTCTTCCTGGTGGAAAAGGTCCGATGAGATCGAGTCCCCACATGTCGAAAGGCCAAGATGCTACTACGATGCTCTGTTTGACAGATGGTATCCTGGGGATGTCTGCATGTTTTTGACACTCCGGACATTCCCTGACTAACTTTTCCGAGTCCTTAAGGATCGTCGGCCAGTAATACCCCGTGGTTATAACCTTCTGGGCCAAGGAGCGACTAGCGGGATGACCCCCACATACTCCTTGGTGAAGCTAGATAAGGATCGTCTCGCTTTCTTCTTCTCGAACACATCGTAGTAGAGGCTTTGTTGCGGATCTCCTGTAAAGTATTCCGTTGTTAATAATATACCTGGCCGCTCTTTTTTCTGAGGGCGCGGGATTTATCCGCCCCGTCAGGTAAGACGGCTGTTTCTATGTAAGCCTGAACCTCATCGATCCAACATGTAGTCAGCGCTGGTGCGTCAATTTCCATGATTTGTATTGCCTCGACAGCGGGTAATGCTAGATATTCTATCATTATGGAAGGGTCCGCGAGCTCTTCTTTGAGAGATAGTCTGGCCGCTCGTTGTCCTCTCTCCGAATTCTGATGAATTCGCAATAGTGGAAACCAGCTTTCAACCGTCGAACAATCTCACCATATTTCTCGAGAATACCACAATGCGTATCATAGTCCCCTGAGATTTGGTTGACGATGAGTTGAGAATCACAATATACCTCAACATTTTCCACGCTTAATTAGTTCCTTTGCTAGTTTGAGCCCGGCTATAACTGCTTCGTACTCGGCTTGATTATTTGTGGCCGGGAATTCGAACCTTAAAGCCTTTTCGATTTCTTCCGTCGTTCCGGGTTCCATCAAAATTACCCCGGCCCCACAACCATTTCGATTAGATGCCCCATCAACATACAACTGCCAATATTGATCGGGCTTACTCCTGACCGCAGCGGGCTCGAGTGGTATCGGCGAACCTGGTTGTGCCGAGCTGAAACTTGTTTCTACAATAAAATCCGGCAACGTTTGACCCTTGATTGATTTTTTAGGTTGATATTGTATGTCAAATTCAGTTATTTCGATAGCCCATCTGAGGAGTCGACCTGAAAGATCGGGTTTATGCAGTATCTGTCGCATTGGGCTATCCGTTAAGACAATTATTGTGTGCGAAGTAAAGTAGCCCCTGAGTTTGCGGGCAGCGATAACAAGCGAGTGGGCTAATTTTTCAACATTAAAATAGCGACTCTCCACCGGACTGAGAGCCTTACTTACATAATAGACGGGATTTTGGAGGGTTCCGGCCTCCTTGACAAGAACGGCGGCAACAGCCCGGTCCGAAGCCGCCAGATACAAAAACAAAATATCTCCCTCTACAGGGCTAACCAAAAGAGGTGGCTTCCCCAGATATTCCTTCAAAGCTTGAAACGCCTATGAACACTCTACGCCCCACGAAAAAGTCTTGTCACCTTTGAGAATTTTGAAGAAGGGGAGACACTTTTCCGCTGATTTTGATATGAAGCGACCAAGCGCAATGATACGGCCATTGAGTCTCTGAACTTCCTTGATGGTCGTGGGCTCTTGCATGTCGAGCAAAGCTTGTATTTTCTCCGGATTAGCCTCGATGCCACGACGACTAACCATAAACCCAAGAAACTTGCCTGCCTGGACACCAAAAGTACATTTGGCCGGATTGAGCTTCATAGAGTGTTTTCGAACATTGTTAAAAGTTTCCTGAAGGTCAGCGGTGTGACCATCCCCAGCGGACTTAACTACCATATCGTCTATGTAAGCTTCCATATTTTTGCCTATTTGCGAACTGAAGACCCTGTTGACCATTCGCTGATAAGTTGAACCTGCGTTTTTCAACCCAAAGGGCATCATTTCATAATAATATAGACCTCCAACAGCTCTGAAGGCCATTTTCTCCTTGTCGGACTCAGCTATCCGCACTTGATGATACCCCGAATATGCGTCCAAAAAACTAAGAACTTCAAAACCAGAGATGGAGTCTACTAACCGATCGATTCGTGGAAACTGATAAGGGTCTTTCGGGCAAGCTTTGTTGATGTCAGTGAAATCGACGCACATTCTCCACTTGCCATTGTGCTTCTTTACCATGACTATATTTCCTAGCCAAGTAGGATAGGCGAGCTCTTTTATGATCCCTGCTTGCAGGAGCTTCCCGACCTCTACTTTCACCGCAGCTTCTTTTTCGGTCGAAAACTGGCGTGCTCGTTGCTGTATCGGCTTGAATGTAGAGTCGACGTCGAGATGATGGAGGGCGATGTCTGCCTCGACCCCTCGCATATCCGTCACTACCCAGGCAAATGCACTCAGATTCTCTTTGAGTAATTTTATCAATTCTTCCCTCTCGAGGGAGCTCAGCCGAGCTCCTATCTTGACTTTCTGCTCGGGGTATTTATCGTTGATGACCACCTCGACTAACACATCTTCTGCTGTAAAGTCGGGCTCATCTTTAACCTGTAAAGTTTCACACTCTACTTTAACTGGCATAGGCTCGACAGTGACTCTGATCATGTCGATGTTTTCCATGTTCTCAGGTTGTTCGATTCGTGCTCTTTTTTTTTCCGGTCCTCATTTCCTATATGTATGTGAGGACAGCTGCAGGCTCGCTGATCGACGTTCCGATCTTATCACCCACATAAAACTTTGCCCGCTGATGCGGGATGGAAGTTACCATCTGAAATTGTTTCAAAGCTGGCGTCCCAATTATCATGTTATATTTGGATTTTAGATCGACTACGAAGAAGACAACCTTTTCTGTCCGGAATGGTGCATAATCTCCCATCTAAACATCCAAATCGATTGCCCTCTTGACTTGTATTTTGTGATTAGTGAAGCCTTCAAGGGTGCCATTATGCGGCCTCAAATTTGAATCTCCGAACCCCAATTCTTTGAAGCAGTTGTAATATAAAATGTCGCGGCATGCTCCCGTGTCGACCATTACCCTGTTGACGCAAGCCCGATTGATGACTACCGAAATGCATAAACACATATCTTCCGTATTGATCGAAGTCACTAGCTCGCTCCGAGTAAAAGCAAGGGTTTGCTCGTTCCCTCATAGAACTACAGGCTTCTCCAAATTCTTGTTAATGGAGCCGATGTGGCTCTTGATCTGATTGTTACTGGGAGGAGGCTCGGTTATTATTCTGATGTTCCTGTCGAACTGGCGAGCTTGCTGATTCCTCCTGTCCGGCCCACCGGCATCTAGCTTGTAGTGATCATGGTGTCCGCGAGCGAGTAATTTTTCTATTGATCTTTTGAACTGGATACACTCGTCAGTTGTATGACCCTTATTTCTATGATAACCGCAATAGTTGGACGCATCGTGACGTGTATCCGGAACCATAGGGTAAGGGTCGGGCAATTCATCTCTTACCTGGTTCAGCATTTGAGTGTAGGATATTCTGAGCGGCGTGAAATGTTCTTCCTTAAATCTTTCGGGTTTTTTTGACATCTCGATCTGTATTTCTGCGGGTATCTCTAGGTGGGCTGCGCTCAGCCCTCTGTTTGCCTTTATTGGACGAAGACGCTCCTTCGTTTCCCGCAGTGGCGATATACTTCCTGGTTGAGCTCAACATTTCTTGCAAGTTTGCGGGTGGGGTTAAAGCGAAATAAGACTTCAAATACCCAGGTTTCAGCCCCGTTTCAAAACTGCTCATAACGACGTTGTCAACTAAACCCCTTGTTAGCTCATACACTTTGTAAAACCACTCATAATAGCTGCGAGTACCCTCATTCTCGCCCTGTCGGACCTCATGCAAGTCGATGTGTGTCTTTTTGGGTCCTCCTATAGACCTGAACTCTGCTATAAATTTGTTGATCAAATCGTCCCAAGATAAAATCAAACCCGGAGGGAGGCTGCGGATCCACGATGCTGCTCTGTCCTGCATCGATCCTACAAAAGCTATGAACCAGGCCTCGTCGGTAGATGTACACAAGCTGATTCTGCTTTGAAATGCGGATAGCCAATCCAAAGGGTCTGTGGCTTCATGGTAATTAATGAAATTCGGGTAGTGAGTTCCCCTTCTTGGCGCCGTTTTCAAAATACTAGGATGAAGTACACTAGTTCCCCAAGTTGGAACAACTTTAGCCCCCGCCGTACCTTTTGCGATTCCTCTATCTGTTTTTTCATTATGCCCATCTCCACCTAATTCTGGGGGACAGGTGGGAGTGCAACGTAGCTTCCTTCGATTTGTGAGTCCCTTTGTCCTTTCAAGCGGGTACAAACCTGGCGAGGATTCTTAGGTCTCCCTGGGGCTGCACCGCGATCGTCGACCACGGGCCCCAAGCGACCTAAAGCTGATTTCCTACTTCCCTTTGGGTGTGAAGTTGCGTGGCTGCTCCCTTTCATTTCTGACCGCCGGGGTTGAACTGTTTTTGGGGGAATGAAAGTGGGTTGTACCTCTGTTAACGCGGGTTGAAGAGGTTTGAACTTGCGGATAGGTTGAGGTGGTAGTCCCTCCGCTATTAGCAACGTGTTTCCTACCCGCATATCTTCTACATATTCCATATGTGCCTGTAGAGCTATCTTATACGAGTCTGGCTGTGGGGGCGCGCCCTCGTTGAAACAGCCTCTTGCTCGTTGTTCCGGTTAGAAGTCCCAGCGATTCATTTCCTTTTGTTTTTCCTGAGTGCCTCCTCGTGTATTTCGCGAGCTCGGGTCCTTTCCCGGATGTATGCCCGCATGTCGGTTGTGAGGGCAAGTCGGACATCAGCCCCATCAAACATAACCCTCCTGCTAGCCTCTCTACGCAGCGTGCTCGCTCCACGTGGCGGGCCTTGATTGCCTGCCTTAGTCGGTATGACAGGGTTTATGTTTTTCCCACGAGCCATGACTTAGGATATTTTTTGAATTGGGGTTTTAGATATTTCTGGCTAAAAATATTAGGGTGAAAAGGTATGCGTTTTCCAGGTGGTTTGTGGCTAAACAACCAACTTTCTTATTATTTGAAGATTTGAAACCGACATAGGGTGCATAAACCAACCTGAGTGATAGAGATGGACTCGAGTGCGAGTTTGCAATGAATTTGGTGATCTCTGCTTTGTGTATGTTGCTGAGATGAGGAGAGCGGTGACTTCTGGGCTGGATTATCCCAGAAGATCAAAGCTTTGGTGACTAGTGGATCAAAAATGGTGGTATCCTCGTCTGAGACGCCGTGAAATCGTCTTTGCGGTGGAGCAAGTGATTTCCAAAGAGCTGAATGATGTTGATTTTCCCCGTAACGGAGCCAACTGATGTTGCGTAGAACACCAGATTTGCGGTAACAGTGTTTATCTTGAGGATATGAAGCATATACGGGTGATTTCTCCGGAGAGAGCTCGGTGGTGGGCAAGAACAAAGTTGTCGGATAAGTGTTTAGTGAAGAACAATCGAATGAGTCGACAAATTGGCAGAGTGTATCTGCTTGTATTAGTTCTTGGATGCCTTTCTATTACATTGTGATCCCATATTTATAGGCTAAGACTATGCCGGTTTACTGTTCATTGACAAGACAATTAAGTATACATAATTAAAGATAAATATGCATGTAATACAAGTGGCCTAGCCAGTTGTCAAGATTAGCCAGCTGGAACGATAAGCATGGCGAGCAGCGAACAGCGGACTCATAAATGCCTTGTCTTAAAATCAGCTTGACCATATGGGTAGAAATCACACGGAGAGGAGGAGTCCGGCTTATGACCAGCGGACAAAATCCGGCTTACTGTTGGCGGATAGGACCCGGCTTACAAATGGCGGGTAAGATATGGCTTGTGATCGCGGATAGAGGGGATAAAGGCCCAACATCTGTGTTAATGGGCCATGACAGTAGGCCCAATCTAGATAAACAGGGCCTCATTCCGATTCGGGTATATCAGTTTTACATTCCAATCAACCGAAAATTTTCGATTTCTCGATTCGATTTCGACACAACAAAGTGTATATTTCGATACGGTTCATTTTTAGGACCTCCAAAAGACAGTACGGATTCAGTTTTAAATTTCAATCCACCGAAATTTTTTGATTTCTCGATTCGATTTCGCCACAACAATTGAATATACACTACAAAGTGTATATTTCGATACGGTTTATTTTTAGTACCTCCAACAGAAAGTGCGAATTCATTTTTAAATTTCAATCAACCGAAAATTTTCGATTTCGGCACAACAATTGAATAAAACCGTGTATTTTTTTTATCAAATACTTTTTTTTAATATTTTTTTTAATACATCATTTTTTTGTTTTCCCTTCCATAATAACCGGAATTTCGGTAAGCGTTATATATAAACGAATTTTTTTTATTTTGACTCTACGTTACATAAATCGAATCAAAGTATATATTTCGATACGGTTCATTTTTAGTGCCTCCAATAGACAGTGCAAATTCAATTTTAAATTTCAAGCAACCGAAAATTTTCGATTTCTCGATTCGATTTCAACACAACAATTGAATATACACAACAAAGTGTATATTTCGATACGGTTCATTTTTATTACCTCCAACAGACATTGCAGATTCAGTTTTAAATTTCAATCAACCAAAAAATTTCAATTTTGATTCGATTTCGACACAACAATTGAATAAAACCGTGTATTTTTTTTTTATATCAAATGTGTAACTTTTCGATTCATTTTTCCCCTTTTTTTTACAACGGTTTCTTTTTTCCCATCGGTAAAAACCAGAATTTCGGTTATATATAAACCGATTTCTTTTTCGACTCTCCGCTATATAAATAGAACCAAAGTGTATATTTCGTTACGTTTCATTTTTAGTACATCCAACAACCAGTGCGGATTCAGTTTTGAATTACAATCAACCGAAATTTTTTCGATTTCTCGATTCGAGATCGACAAAACAATTGAATATACAACAAGTGTATATTTCGATACGGTTCATTTTTAATATCTCCAACAGGCAGTGCAGATTCAATTTTAAATTTCAATCAACCGAAAAATTTCGATTCGATTTCGGCACAACAATTGAATAAAATCGAGTAATTTTTTTTACCAAACGTGTACCGTTAGTAGTTTGTGCAGAAAAGGAAAAAAAACGGAAAGACCGGCGGATTTGAAGTTCTACTGTGTAGTGTACGATAGAAGATGAGTCAATTTTAGCTATAAAATACAACCAAAAAAAATAAGAGCAAACAAATATCCGCATCAAGAAGGTGTGCCCGCATGTGACCACGTGGACACCACATTAAATGTTTTTATTATTTTGAACAACATAACGTCGGTGGACCCGATGGCCGTTTGCAGTACGAACGTCACTAAAATTGACGTTGGAATACAAAATCACTTTTTATATTCTTCGGACCGTTTGACACGTGTTTTTTTCCCACTAAATGAATGAACACGAGATCAATGACTTATTCATTAATGATAAGAAAGAGAAATGTCATATAGAAAATGAATGAAACGCATTTTCAAGCATATTAATGATCTGGAAGCTAAGGCGTCCCGGGAGATTTGACCGTGTAGTTATGGACCTTTTATTGTTTTCTATAATGTTTCATTACGTAAAGTCGAAACTAAATGGATAGATTTTATAACATTGTTCTCCGATACATCATATTGTGGTTTATTTTGTAGGGGAAAACTCCTGATAGGGCTGGAAGAGAAGTGATTCACAATATTCACGTCTCTAAAAAAGAGCTACCTCTTGTAGAGAATGTGATATGTTGCGGTTGCTTTCTATTTGTCTTGTGCGCTTGAATTATTACGGTTTAAAGCTTACGCGATTTATTTCACGTTGGAGATCTATTCTTTGATGTTATCATTGATAACGATTTATGTTGGGTCCGCCGTGCCTTGCACGGCTCACGTTCACTAGTGATGTTAATAAAAAGATAATCAAAACTCAAAAATAAATTTAACAAACACGAATTTGATATGTACTTGCTGAGACCTGCATTCTTCTATAAAAAAAAAGAATTAAAAATAAAAAATAAAAGTAGTAATTCGACTCAAATGAAAAGTAAATAAATTTACAAAACAAGAAAAAAGAATGAATGTGTAATATTCCGATTTTCAGGAAAGGGCAGACGTGTCATTTTGCGAAAACGAAATATTATTAATCTGACTTCTTTTATTGGAGTTAAATTTTATAAGATAAATATATATATATTTTCGGAATTTATATATATATATATTTTAAGGAAATCTGATTTTAAGGAAAAATGGTAATTAAGGAAAATAAGGGATTAGGTTAATTATTGGGATTTTCCTATTTAAGGAAAATCAACCCCAAACAGTTTTCCCTAATTATTCTTATCAGATTTTCCACCTCCAATTCATCTTCTGCGTGTGAGAGCCAAGCTAGGGCTGAGAGATTTCTTCCGTTTTCTAAGTCGGATCTTAACGGTTTTCAGATCTGAATAGGGCATCGGAATCGTTGTAAAGAGAGCGTCGATTCAATATCAAAAAGTTGGAGCTTTTCCCAAGGTTTCTCTGCAAAAGGTGTTCGTTTGCGGCAGTCTTTCTGGGTTTTGGCTTGGATTAGCTTGCTTATAAGGTAAGAAGCTCTTCCTACAATTTCAATTATCGTTATTGAAGTTTAGATCGCGTTTTATGATGCGTAGATGTAAGAAAATTGTGCTTTTTCGTTGATCAAAGGATCATAGACGTTTAGATATGTTTTCTACGTTTTCCTGAGTTGAAATCGATGTCAATTAGGTTGGAAACGGATCAGAAATCGCGTTTTTAAGATTTAGTGTTTTGGGGAAAACCTAGGCGGACGGGCGTTTGCATTAGGCAAACGGGCGTTCATGAACCTAGTAGCTCAGACGGGCGCTGCACAAGGCAGACGGGCGTTTGAGGTCAGAATGTTGATTTAGGATGTAGCTGTTTTTGACGGACGGGCGTCTGGGGTTTAGTGGACGGGCGTTCAAGGCCAAACGGGCGTCCATAGGATGTCAAACGGGCGTTTGACCTGTTTTGCCTAGTTTTTACTGTTTTATCTTTTCAGCTTGGTTTTGGCTTCATAATCGCGTTTTCACTGTTTTAAACCCTTAGTCATGATATGTTAACATTAATTAAACATGAACAAGCTTCGATTGAACTTCTGATTCGTTCAGTTAAAACACCGAATGTACTCTTAAAGGGAGTTGAAGTTCGGATCCGTCGGAAGGACATGAAAGGGCTTGTGCTTTGATGAACTAGAGTTCATCAATGTCTGTGTAATTGCTAGGCCTTGTCCGTGTTTAGTGGTCTAAGAAAGAGAGTTGAGTTTGTGAGGGAGCTTACTTGAAAACACTTAGGTGGCTAGTTAATAACCATTAATAATTACATACTTGCATAGTAATAAGATTAAACATCATGTCATCCTTGGTAAGGCACAAGACTATATCGCAATGTGTAGGCCTTCGGATAGGGCGAGTAAACTTGTTGGCCTTTCTACAGAGGCACCGGGAGTAGAGGGTACTCGTTGTGGATAACTCTGCTGGCCCAAGGGCACTAGGAGTAGAGGGACTTCACAGGTGAATAACTTTGCTGGCCATTAGAGGGCACCAGGAGCAGATGGACTTTACAATTGAATAACTCCGTAGGTTCATAAGACCCCAAGTATGGAGGGACTTCGCCGAACGTGTATACTATCGGGACTAGCCCGTGGCTATTGGTGAGATCCACCAGTAGGTTGTACCCAGATGTCTCGTGGTGGGCAGCACCATGCGTAATGTCCTTGAATACGGATGTAACAAAGATAAGCTAAGTTAGAAACAATTAGTCATGACATGTTGATGGACATGAAGTGAACCCTAGATTGAGTCGGTCTCATAAAGATAATTAGAATAATAAACTTGTTAAAGAGCCTTAATTAAATTGTAGCTTCTACTTCTTACAATGTACAATATACTTACCTCAAATGCATGTTTATTTATGTGTTTGGGGGAGAGAAGACGAACAGGTAATCCCGCAGTTCGAGGAGGACTTTGATGACGACGTTTAGAGACGCCGAAGTTGAAGGCTTTATTTATTTATATTTATTCACTAGACTTGTTGTCGTTGGGGAATTTCTTGTAATTTTCTTTAGTACTTGCTTTCATAGGATTTCGTACGTTGTTACGTTTCGTTTGGTTTTCCAATGTAATAAATGTTAAATTTCTATCTTTAGTATGTCGATTTCTATTCTTAGTAGCATTTATGATGTTTCGCCGAGTATTTTGAACTTCCGTTTTGCTAAACTCGATACGACGTAGTAGAGGCTTACGTGTAATTTTAGATTTATTTAATATGATACGTGCCGAGCGTTTCGTTTCAGGATAAGGACTCGGTGTCGGAAACGGGCGTTACAGAATGCATAATTAAAGACGAGCCCTACTATCATGAAGCTGCAGAATGTTTGCCTTCTTCAAGCCCCATATACGAATCGTGCCATCATCACTTGCAGAAGCCAGCATTTTGCGGATTAACCGCGTTACAGCTTACAGATTAAGCAAGGACTGCACTCCCATTGTTCATTATCCCCAAATCCGATATCTCAATAGTATGCAGGTCTTTCCACCATCCTAACCAATGTCGGACCTACATACAGCTAAGGGGGGACAACTGCCCTCCTAAATCCGAAAAAAATCCTACTAATATATGTAGTATGTATCTTGTTTGCCTCCCTCTTAAATTTTTTATTTGTCTTTTTAAATTTTTTACTGCCCCTTCTTACCCGAGATCCTGCGTCCGCCACTTACCCTAACTCCGTGCCTTCCAGATCCCACATGATAATGCTTCTGTCATTGATACCAGCACAACCTTCCCCCATCTGGAGCCCACCTACAGGACACCATACCGACATTATCTTTTCTGTATATGCAGAGGCATTCTCCATAGGAAATATCCCACAGTCTGACAAAGCCGCTATTAGAATCTGTTAAAAAAAAAAAAAACAGAACCTTCTCCACAATAACATGACAATGCTACTACAGATGCCACGTGAAAAGAACACAGAATGACAGAATACAAATGCAAATAACCTCAAAGTGGTTCAAACAAAAAAGGTTAAAAAATGAATATCCCTGAACTCATGTAAGAGAGCGTGTGCAATGGAAGAAAAATCCAGGCATTCATGAATCTAACACCACACCCAAATGTCTTCATAACGTGTAGGAACAACAGGTTCTTAATTACCTCCCAAACAAACACCAGGCAATCACTAGAGGTTGAAGCTAAGTATTTCCCATCATGGGAAAACTGTAAAAACCAAACTTCATCATCGTGTTCCCGTAGTACCTGCAGCATTACAAAGACTGTCACACAAATGGCTATAGAAAGCAACACAAAAGAATGGTGCAATTGGGAAATATGAGAAAAGTGCATCAAGGCCAAGCCAAGGTGTTCAATTTAAAATAAAGTACATTCAAAATGGCTCACGATATACAGGCCATGATATTTAGTAGAGCAAGATGTGTTGAAGTTGCTGAGATTGTTCAAATGTAAACTGAGAGTGTTCCATAGGAGCAAGTTGAGGTTTTGTGATTTATCTCGTAACTGATTGTGCAGTCTTTTTGGTATCATCATAAATAAAAGAGTGGATTAATAAAATAAAAATTCAAAATGTGTTCTACCCTCATACAGATTTACTACACTTCTCAAACACGTATTGCAGGCATCCAAGAGATGCTAAAAAACCAATAAAGGAAAACAAGCATTGTACATATAAACCAGTCAGACGCTTTCTTCAAATAATCACAACTTGGACAAATTTCACTCGATACTACAAACCGATATTTCTCTATAAAAACAGATTTCCTTTTGGGCATTGACAAAAAATGCCAGGGCTAGTTGACAAAGCATCAATGCAGTGTCTTTAAGAGTTATGGCAGGAACCATTATCTTCTCTTGAAATAATGCTTGATACAAAACACTGACAATCAATATCGCCTTAGCCAGATCTCAAATACAAGCAATTTTTGACAAGCCATTTTGCTTTAATTTCAACATAGCTTCAAACATAAGTCGTGTGTATTTTACTCACGGGATAAAGACAGACATTTTTTGTCTCTTTTATTTCATGATTGTTTCATTTCTGTCCCAAGGTTTCACCTTGACTTACCCCTGTTGTGTGCATTTTTTTTTTTACAATTCCAATCTAAAGGGATACCTGTCAAAAATCAAACATTGAAGGTACAACATGATCCAACTCACACGGGACAAAAATAGACCGAAAACGTAAACAAAAATGCACAGCTGTATCAAAATGAAACATAGTCGTGAAACAAAAAGCACCAAAGAATGCATTTTTTTTTTTTTTGGTGTCCTTTTTCTCAATAGGAAATAGCACACGTCTAATAACAGTACGGGTGGGGGATGATCAATAAATGGCAAGATGGAAGAACAAATATTCAAACTTAAGTCAAGAGAATCATAATAAAAAAAGAAATTCGAAAAAGGTTGAAAATATGAGATAACCTGCGTAGTGTGGGTGGGCAGTTCGTCAGTACCAGTACCACAATCACAATGGTGATCAGTCAACAGAGTCATTTCAGCAACCTAGCGTTGTGAATCGCACAAGCGTTCCCTTCCGTGTATAGGTTTAAAAGTTCTCTTTTTTCACGGGTTTTTGTGTGGGAAATTTAATCAGTTTGTGTCGTGTCGATAGGGTCGGTTATTTGGGATCACGCTTTGCCGGAGAAAGGGAGATTCTTATGCAGTGAGTGTATTTGTGGTGGAGTGAGAGTAATGCAATCAGAACCTTACTGTCACTTCTCCACACGGTTTATATCCTGGATAAGGTAATCTGGCTCCCATGAAAATACACAAAACAACCATCAGAGAAGTGACCTTTCTATCAACTAGGCATTTGATTGTTACATACATGGATCATGTATTCTATTTCCACCTTCACATACAGTGGGGAAAGAGGAGAGGGGGGGCGGGGAGTTTCTCTCAGAATACACACAGAATCATGCATTTAAGAAGAAAATCCTTCCTCATACACAACAAAGCTGGGAAAAAAAGGACTCAGAATACACAATTCATTCATCATATTCTAAAAAAAGTACTTTGATTTCTTAGAGAGAGAAATGTTAATGTTTCATGTTCAAAGTAACGAACTTTACAAAACAAGAAATAAGAAGAAGGCAGTATTAAATGTGAGCCCTTCTACAACTAAAGTAAGTAAGTAACAAATTCAGACAATTGTAAGGGACTTGGAGTTCAATCCAAAACTCCCAAAACTTTTTCCTTCTCCGTTGTGCTAGGGGCCTTGCCCTTGTCATTGCCATTACCATTACCATTGGTCTGCAAACCACCACCCCCCTTGCCACTACTACTACTACCACCAATCTCATTGTTCGTTTTCTTCAAGCCCCATATATGAATCGTGCCATCATCACTTCCAGAAGCCAGCATACGAGGATTAACCGGGTTCCAGCTTACACTGTTCACCGTCCCTGTATGTCCAGGCAGCGTCGTGATCAGTTCCCCTGTCTTTCTAAGCCAAATATACACCTGATTATAACAAATAAATAAAATGGGATCAAATCAAACACTGCATTTAAGACAGATTACTCACTTAAACTAAGTGTCATCATTATTAAGAAGAAAAAAAAGAGCGTACCAGTGAATCTTCACTGCCACTGGCTACAAAACCTTGATTTAAACCACCGAAGCAGGACCTAACCACGAATCGATGATGGCTGTGACCTCTGTACGTACCTATAAGCCTTGAATGGCCGTCTATATTCCACAGATGGATTCCCTCATCTAAGAGATTAACCAGCACAGACCTCCTGTCCTGAGATAGTGAAAATGAAACAATGGGCTGGCCCTCTACAATTACGTTACGGGGATTCATATTCGGTACCACAGGACGTTCTAAATCAACTGATATAACTGCGTTTTCCTTAGAAACAGCAAGGACCGGGCCCTCGTTGTTCAGTATCCCCAAATCCGATATCTCAATGGTACGTAGTTGACCCCTGTCCTGTAACGGATCGCCTTCCAGACCCCACTTGATAATGCTTCCTTCATTGACACCAGCATACACGCTTTTCCCATCTGGAGCCCATCCACAAGACACCATACCCACATTTTCTCTTTTGTATATGAAGAGGCATTCCCCAGTGTCAACATCCCACCGTCTGACCACCTCTTCCACTCCACACGATAGGAGTTGCTTGTTATCAGGACTCCAGGAAATAAAAGAGACGGACCTTTCGTGACCGTTTAATCTATGCTTAAAAACAACACCTTCATCTGCTTTTACCTATACACACAGAACAAGAAAAAGGTTTAGACAAATACTAGACTAAGCAAAGCAAAGCAAAGGAAACCCCCTCAATCTCTAATTTCATACATTGTCAAGCTAAATGCAAGCCCATTCTAAAAAAAGGACCTTGAAAAGGATAACTTGGGACCCACAAGACGAGCTACAGATGAATAGAAATAACATTCCAGCAGATAATCAGCAAGCTAAGTTGTACTAAACAAAGCAACTATTTGAAGCATAAGAATGCATTTCAAGATTCTACAGAATAACATATAATGCTACTACACAGATGCAACATGAAAAGAACACACAATACAAATGCGAATAACCTCAACGTGAAATAAGGCAAAAACACAAAGACATTTGGAACACAGAGGATTGTGAGAGAGTACTAGACGCGTGTGCGCAACGGAGAGAAAAATCCAGGCATTCATGAATCTCACATCACATCCAAATGTCTTCATAATATTTAGGAACAAGAGGTTATTACCTCCCAAACAATCACCGTGCAATCACTCGAGGCTGAAGCTAAGTATTTCCCATCATGTGAAAACTGCAAAAACCAAACTTCATCACCGTGTTCCCGTAGTACCTGCAGCATACATAAAGTGTGTTGTGAAAAGTGTTTTTAGCAATGCATTGAAAATCAAAAGTTAGTGACATATGTGATTTTTTACTTGAACAGATCAGCGTAACAACGTGTTGCTTCTTTTGACATAATATTGCCTTATGGCACGCCTCCCAGAAAACAAGACAGGGCTAGCTAGCACAACCAAGTTGTTGGTACATAAATTCAAAAACTAAAACGTCAAAATAAATAGAAGAAACACTACTGCAGTATAACAAACAAAGATTAGTCTCAGATTTCACATTTATCAAAACCAATAGAAACACATATGCATTTACATTGAGCTTAAGAAAGGGCACAGCCAACAACAGAGTTGCAAGAGGAGAGGGAAATGGAAGACAGAAAGACAGTGGAGCATCCCTAAAATGAAGAAACTGATGGAAATGGGGAACTATATTATATTGTTCACTGTAGATGCTGGAATATTGTCTTTCATTCATCAATTGAATGGATACAATACAATCAAAGGCTAAGTGAGGTCAACAGAAAAGGTGCCTCAAATTAATCCCTTTCCATCTGAAGTTGCCATCAGTGCATGACATTTGGCCTAAATTTAACTCAAAAAGGATCTTTGAAACTATTCAAGGACTTCACATAATGCAAATACACACACACACACACACAAAAATAAAAAAACATGGCATGTTGAGAGTAACATAGCTAAAGGTTTATCATCATTGTCAAGGCCAAACCAAGGTGTTCATTCAAAATGCTCAGCAGAGGCCTCATGTATTCTCTATAAAAACAACATTTTGTTTGGGCATGAAAAAAACAGTCAGAGTCAGGGTTAGATGAAAAAGCATCAATGTATTGGGTTCAAGAGTTAAGGCAAGAACCAGGATCTTCACTGAAAATGAGGCTTGATACAAAACACTGGCAAGCAATACAAGCATTTTTTGCCAGTTAGCAGCTCAAATCTCAATAAGATATAGCACATGTCTAATAACAATACGGGTGGGTGATCAGTTGAAGGCCGCACATCTATACAAGATGGAAGAACAAATATTCAAACTTACGTTAAGTGAACCATTTGCTAATAGAATAAGAAATTTAAGGAAGTTGAAAACATGAGATGACCTGCAAAGTATGGGCGGGCAGTTTGTCAGTACCACAACAATGGTCAGCCAGAAGAGACATTTCCTCCACCCCAGCATTGTGAAGCCTACAAGTGTCCCGTTGAAAGTCAATAGTCTGTTCCAGCAGGTGCATCAATCTATCCTTAGCTATCAATATAGATGGTGGAAACACCCTTTGCAATTTCACCAGCAACTCTAACCGCAACTTCTGTTTTGGAGTATCTTTACCATACGCCCCGACAACAGGACACCTATCAGCATAAACAGAGCAGGCCGAAAGTTCTCTAACTCTATCATGGCTAATAGAAAGATCTTCTCTTTCTAATCTCAATGCATCCAATGCATCCCCAACTTTATTTTCACCTATAAGTTCAAAGAATTTCTGCTCAAATATCATTAGTGATGCCCGCTTAATCGTTTCCTCGTCTAGTAGACCGATTTCGCGCAATGTCACAACACTTTCACTCCAATTACCAGCAAGAACCTGGTCAATGAATGAGGTTACTGCAGGTGTGTGCAAGTCAATACCAGACTCTTCCTCAAGAGATTCCACGGTCTTCTTGTATCCAAGTGATTGTAACGCCTCACCTATGATTCTGACAAACTCAACTTTTCTAATAACGCCTTTTGGACCAATAAAATCATTGCCCCTTTCAGCTTCTGGGGGACGAACCATTATACCGCTCAAGGAAGATCTTCCAGGGTCTCCAAGATACCGTTCAACACTCGTTTCACCAAAAGATACTTTCACACGTTTTGACGGTGGTTGTTCCTCAATACCTTTCATGAAAATTGAAAAGTTTCAAGATTCAGAAAAAATATTACCCTGCATCACAAATACAACAAAATCATTTGGGATAAAAACACATACATATCAAGGAATGCAACAATACTAAGTCATAACTGCAAACCACACCAAACTAAAGTGACTAATTGGTGAGAAGTAGGCAATAATTAGTGTTTGGAAAATAAAAATGCGTAGAATCCCAAAAACCCAATGCCAATCAATTGCAACCCACAGAATAGAAGTGTATGGGAAAAGTATGACAATGCGCAAAAGAAAGAACCCATTATTCCCATCAATTAGGCAGTCAAAACAATAAAATTGGTGTCAAGATATTGTATGTAAATTTAATCAGCTAAAAAAACGTTGAACCATGTCTGCAACTTTAACAACATGATACGTAAATATATCCAGTATGAAGCAAAAACTCAGATTCTGACAATGCAAATGAAAGAACCGTTTCTTGCATTAAATACACAATTGAAATACATTTGCTGCCGAACTAATTTTCTTCTTCTTTCATTTTATTGTAATTTATCGATTTTATTGTAATTTATCGAAATCTGCTGGATACTCTAACAACACAAAACATACACATTTCCACAGCGTTACCCAAAGTTCCCAAAACGGTTGAACTACCCCTCTTCACTGCTGCGGGTAAAAAAACACACATTCAGAAACCAAGATAACCGATTACCACTGTCAAGAAATCCAAAAGAAAAGCAATAGTAATCCTTTCCATAAAAAAAAAATAGTAATAAAGTAAGGGGAATCTTCGAGTTTCAAGAAAAAAAATACCAATGAAAAATTCAGAACCGGCCCTAGTAATTTAATCAAAACCCAACTCAGAAATTAAAATTTTGTTTTGCGAAAAATGATTAAAAAAAATATATAATCAAGAATGGGTGAAGTACAAAGAGATTACCAACAAGAAGCAGAGTAACGAAGAATCAGCCGTATCCAGCAAGCTGAAGCAGAGTAACGAAGAATCAGCGTACCCAGAATGCAAAATTTGATGTTCGATCAAAAGAAATGATCAAGTAAATGAATTAAAATGGTGTAAAACCCCTGTATATATAAATGTGGGGAAACTAAAAGTTTAATTTTGTGAATAAATTTTTTTTGTCGGTTACAGCAGATTGAAATGATGAGCATAAAAGAATGCAAAAGCAAATTGCAAGTAAAGTATGTAATGTATGGTGTATGAATTGAAAGAGGGAGTATGATGTTTGCGGGGAGGGAAGGAAACCGTCTAAAAAGGCAGTTTATTGAGATCGGTAAACAATAATTTCCCCTTTCTTTTTTATGTAAGCTGTTTTCAGCTTGAAGGGCGGTTGGGGAAAAAAATTAATTTATTTAAATGAATTTTGCTAGGATGAAAATGAAATTCAAGTATAGCCTTTAAAAAGCAAAAAAAAAACTCTTAAGTATACGGTATAATCTCGATAAATGAATATCATCGAGATCAGAAAAAAATATTCGTTTAATGACGTTATTTTTTATCGATAAATGAATATATTATTTATTTATCTATAAATGAATATTTATTCATTTAGATAGTAATTTTACATTTTTTTATTTTTTTTCTTATGATTAGTATTTTTACCTTTATTGTACAAATGTAGCTAGAGGGTAATTGTCAAAATTCTTATTGAAAACATAATTACATTCATTTTCTTTAGACTTTAGATTAGGAATACATGCATTATATGTGTGGACTAAGTATAGTGTATTATGTATTGAGACAACTAATAAGATTGTATGGATGAAATACTTATAGTCTAAAAAAATATACTTAACCTACACTACAAACTAAGGATGAGATGCATTTTGGTGGAAGGAAAAAACAAACAACTTTAGAGCAATTTCTTAGAAGAAATGACTTCTTGTATGAAGATGCATTTTTTATTTTTAGCTATTATTCATTTATGTTTACATGGGGACCTTAAGGACTCGTAATTTTTTATTCATTAATGCATTTAGCGAGATTATTAATTTAGCCAATTTGCCCAAGTCAGGACCGGAGAAAATTATTCATTTGGCGAGGTTATTTATTTATCGAATATTTATTTATCGAGGTTATACTATATTTGCTTTATTTAGGGGCGTATATGGTTTGGTTCGGTACGGTAACCGGAAAATTTTAATTATTTAAAATTTGAAACAGAAACGGAATCATTTGTGGTAGTAACCAATTTGAATAGAACTTATCTCGTTCGATTCGGTAAGCTGAAACTGAAATAAAACGAAAGTTTAACAATTCTATTTTGTTTGTTATAAATGCTTCGACTGACGGTACGGTCATAAATAATTTTTTCATAAACGGTTATAATATTTTGTATATAAAAACTAGTCATACAAGTTGGTTATAAACTTTTTTACCGTTTATAACCAACTTGTATGACTAGTTTTTATAAACAAGTTGGTTACTGTTTGTTATTTGGCTCGGTTAATGGTTAAGTTTGGTATTCATTTCGGTTACAAATAATTTAATTTATAAAGTTAACCGTAACCGAACAAAAAAACTGGTTTCTCTATATTGTTAACCAAACCTGAACCGGAATCATTTTTTAACCAAACCAAACCGAACCAAATAATCTTGGTTTAGTTAGGTTTTCGGATAACAGGTATCCATGTACATCAAGTAATTCTTAGATGGTTATTCCATTTATTAAGTTGTACTGTATGGGTGAATCAGGACCACACAGTTTCGATTTGAGTTGAAACTGTGTAATCCAAATTCACACACATTTTTCAACTCCACAAATGAAATAGCTATAGAAGAATTTCCTAGATACATCCGTATCTTTATTAGAGTCATGAGGAGAATTATAGTATAGAGACTCCATAATAAGAAGTTCCACTTATATCCGACTAAAATTAGACATGTAATATGTTTATTTGTATAATTGTAGGGAACTACATCATTTATAAGTTTGAATGACCATAGTATGTTTGATCATTGATGACACATTTTTTGCACATATCCACATAAAATCATCTTCAGTGGAGTTTTCACACAAGTCAGGACCAAAGAGTATTGGGCTTCGAAAGCAAGCTCGATCCAGTCCAGCAGAGTTACTCATTATGATGCTCAACATAACTACCTTATTTGCATAGCTGACTTTTTCTGTTGTAAATTAACCGTCATTGACTTGAGGTAGCTGCATGCTCAACAACACTTGTTTGTGTTTGTAACTTAATAATAATCAACTAGTGTCATGAACGCCGTGCAAGGCACAGCCGTCCATCAAAGCATTGCATACAATGTGATGACAGAGAAAATGTATTGAATGACCATGATAGGACACATATAGCTGCAGCCAACACCAAACACATCTAATATCCAGAAGTTGAAGGAGAGAATCTCCGGGTAATGGTACGCCGTCGAATTCCCTGGTTTTTCGTCAGCCTCCTCCATCGGCTGGACCTTTTTTTTTTTTTTTTTTTTTTCATTTTGTATTTTATTATCTTTTGGGTAATCACAATACACAAAAAAAAAAAAAAAACTTACTATGTGGCAACAAGTAAGCTACGTACGTGGCTGCCCAAGAGCTTTCTCTTGGCCTTTAATAGAGTAAGGAGATTACGACTACCGTAATTAGTTTCGCACATAACCGTCCAATTAAAATAAAACACCCAACTATTGTACTATAACACATATGGCCAAATAGTTACGGTCCAACTTTAATCGGTAGAATACCGAGTCGGATGCACTATAGTAGCATGCAAGGTCGATCCCATGAGGAATCAATCGAGTACCAAATTCGTTTTCTAACTTAGCTTAGGTTAATCAAAGGTGGAGCAAGTTATATTTTAACACTAATACGTGATATTAACTAAAGATAAAAAGGAAAAAGATATAACCGAACCATGATCAATTTGATTATTTTCGCCCCTCTAATCGACAATTGGGAATAAGCATTAACCAAACAACCATCCTAAAGACAATATCGGCTTATTTGTAGATGCAAACTCCTAAAGTATGGGGTATTGCAAAAGAATGTACAAACTAAAAGGTAGGTAGGAATTCGATATAAAGCAAAGCCATGAAATAGATTGCATAAGAAACGTATACAAAAGCTTAATTTATCAAAGGTACATATATGAAGAAAATATCAACTCATGATTTTTTTTTTTTTTGAGGAATAAGAAGATCTTTATTACATACCGGCGGCCGCACAAAAGCGGTAATTACGTGAGAAGCGGCAATTATATGAGAAGATCTTTGTGATGGTAATATTGTTGAACATCGGAATGATTTGGACGTTTATGATGGTAATATGGTTGATCATCGGAATGATTTGGATGTTTGCGATGGTAATATGGTTGTTCATCGGAATGTTTTAGATGTTTGTAATGCTAGTATGGTTGATCGTCGGAATGATTTGGATGTTTGTGATGCTAATATGGTTGAACATCCGATTGCTTAATCTTTTCACGTCGAGCACACTTGCTAAAGCAAGTGCGGGGTGGTAGAGGTGTACGTATTTATGGAGAAGTTGGTGTTTTTACGAGCTGTTTGACGATTGGGAGGGTACGAGCTTATGTTTTGATATAGTATGTACACGATGGCTTTTGACTCAAACCTTTTTAATGTGTATAATGCAGCTTTCTAAGTTCAAAAAAAAAAAAAAGAGAAGAGAGAAGAAAAACTCAGAAGAAAACGAAATCAATCAAAGAAAGCTTGCAATAAAGTCAATAAAAGTGTAATAAAGGTTGAGTCAAAGAAAGCCAAGCGTTTTAAAACTCGTGCTTTTGATTTATTATGTGATGTTGGTGTTTGGGACGAGTCATTAGTGGAGAAACATGATTCTTTCACATCTTAGCCTCGTTACACTTGAGACATAGTGCGATATGGCATTTTATATAATGAATCATGTTTCTAAGCTCATTTTGAGCTAGCTAGAGAAGGGTAGAGCTAGCTACATTTTACATTGTACACCCGTGATTGAGCTTGCTCGTTTTATTTCCTCCTTGTTTATTCCCTAGAAATTCCCTTCGGTTAGCCCCGTCCCTAGCCTAACGTTACAACCGTGCAAGTCCTACTTGACCTCACTTAGCCTCGGTTGGCCCCGATTAGTGGAGACACTTATGAAGTATGAGCCTATGGTGTAGTCGTATTAACCTGGCATCCATAATCCGAACCGGTAAACCGTGGTAGAAGTAGGAGAAGCTATTCACACACACACATCCCGTTTGCTTGATAAGATAGGGTTAAGTGTTATGCATTCACTCATTTACTTTCCGGTTATCATTGAGGTGTGATTGACTTGACCTACGCGTGTGACGTTGACTCCTTGGATTCTTTTAAAACGCTCATTTTTCTCGAGGGCGAGCAAACGCTAAGTGGGGGGTGGTTGATGAGAGTCAACTTTACTTTGCACCGGTGCATATTTCAACCCCCGTTTACGGCACTTTTGGCTCATTCCGGGCAATTCTAGGCCATGTTAAGGGAGAAAACACACAATGCATTCACGTTGAGGTAAACCATCATATAGATGGCAAACCTTGTTATTTGGTGGTGTTTTTAGTCCTCTCGAGTCCTATTTATCTTGCTAAATTATGCTCGGTATCTGTTTAGATGTCATGACGCAGGATATAGGTGCTCGTAAGCCTGGAAGGTGAGGTATTGAGCTCATAAAGGCAAGACCGAGGTTCGGGGATGAGAAAAGCTGAAGAAAAGTGGGAAAGCTGAAGAATTGCACTCAATGCGTACGCATTCTGAACATTGCGTACGCATTCTGAACATTGCGTACGCATCCTTGGTACAGGATGCAAAGATTTGGAAGAATGCACTCTATGCGTACGCATTCCACGCTATGCGTACGCATTCCATGCTATGCGTACGCATCCTTGATACAGGATGTTCAGGATTGGAAAATCAGAGACAATGCGTACGCACTCTGCTCTATGCGTACGCATCCCAGAAGCAGCAACTAGCTAAGGAATTGGGGCAAAACGTTCAATGCGTACGCATTGTTGGGCAATGCGTACGCATCCACCTCAGCAGGATCAGAAATTCCCAAACAACCACAGAGCATTGCGTACGCATCAGGACTTGATGTGTACGCATTGGACAAGTTTCAAGTACAATTTTGGGCACATATAAATAGAAGTTTGGTACAGATTCAGGATATACTTTGACACCACATTTTTCTCCATAGCTTCTTCCTCTCATTCTTTTACTTACTTTAGGTCGAATTTCTATCCTTTCACCCTTAGATTCACTTACATTAGTTATTACATAGAATTAGTTTAATCGAGCTCAAGCTTCCCCTTTACTTTTGGATTTCATCTTTTGTGGGTCTTCTTCATCGTCAATTAACTTTGGATGATGTTGGAGCTTGATGTAATTCAGATTTCTCTATGAATATGTTAATCAATCTCAGTTTCTTCTTCTTTTATGGCTTTAATTTTTTCTTTAATTGTTGTTTCTTATTTCATTATGAATAGCTAAACATCTCATAGTCAAATCATGTGAAGATTGATGAAATCACTCTCTAATTGATGAAATTGGAAATGGGTAGTGCTTAATTATTGTTATATTGACGAATTCATGTCTTAAAACTTGTTATCAATGCTTGAATTAGACTGTACACCTAGTTCATGAACACACACACCACTTTTATAAATGTATGTTGCGAAGGGGTGTGGGAAAAGGGGTTTTAAGATCACTTCTTATAATCAACTGAGTTGTTTAGATTGATTAGGGAGTGAGGTTCAATCGGTTGCAAAATCGAGCAACTCTAGCGCTTAAATCTTGTTTCGGTCAATTAAATTCTTAAAGGCGAACTGTTGAACCGGCAAAGGGTGTCTGATTGTTGAATGGCGTCTTACACTAGTTTAGGAGATTGCACCCATGAATGAGTCAATATAAGTATTAGGACGGTTGGTTGGTTGTTTCCATTCCCGAGATAATCGATTAGAGGGGCGATAATAATCAATTGGATCATGGTTTGGCTATGTCTCTCCTTATATTTCTTATTATCGTTAATCTACATATCGTTTTAGTGTAATTGAATACTTGAAACATCGTGGTTGACCTGAACTAAATCCAAAAACGATTTTGATACTCGATAAATTCCTCGTAGGATACGACCTTGCTCGCTACTATAGTGCATCCGACTCGGTACACTGCCGATTAAAGTTGGACATCACTATTTTGGCCATCAGTTATCAGAGTGGATATTCATCTCCTTCTGAGTCAAGAATCATGAGGGACATGAGACTCACCATTGGACAAGTGAGTTTGATAAAGCATAAACAACAAGCCCAAGTCACAATGATCCGGTCCAGGCCCAACTGTTGTGAAAACTTATCAGAATCATGCGGAAGAAGGGATACTTGGGGAACAAGTCGGAGCTCCTGAATATTCGAGGAATATTCTCTTGTTGACCGGAATATTCCTAGAATATTCCTTTATTGACCAGAATATTATGAGAATATTCCCCACACATAAATCTGCAATTAGCCCATTGATCATTAGTATAAATAGACTGTAATAGTATATTAGAAGATACGACAAAGTAATGAAATATTTTTTATCTTTATTTTTCTACATGGTATCAGAGCAAGTCTAAGGACCTGTTTTCAGTTTTATTTCGTTTTCCATTTCCAATTTCATGGATAATCAACAGCAAATTGCACCTAGCTATCAGCCATTATTACCTTCATCCCAATGAAAATCCTTCATTGGTGCTCATACAACCACCACTTGCAGGAAACAACTATCATGCCTGGTCTCGTTCCATGAGAATGGCTCTCATGTCCAAAAATAAGCTGGGATTCATCAATGGCAATTTACCAGCACCTCCAAGTGATGATCCAGATCACCGTGCCTGGGAACAATGCTACAGCACGGTGCTATCATGGATGCTCAACTCTGTTTCAGGTTCCATAGCTCACAGCGTGATGTGGTTAAATTCAGCAAGAGAGGTATGGCTTGATATCCAGGAAAGGTTTTCCCATGGTGATCATTTCAGACTATCAGACCTGTTGGAAGAAGTAAATTTTGTTAGGCAAAACGATTTATGTGTTACAGATTATTATACAAAACTCAAAATCCTATGGGAAGAGTTATTGATTCTGAGGCCTTCTCCTAACTGCACTTGCAATCCTATATGCAATTGTGGAGCAATCAGAGTTTACAGAGACTACTTTGAGTCCGAATGTGTTATCAGATTTCTGAAAGGACTAACAGAAAGCTTTGCTCCAGTTAAAGCTCAAGTAATGCTCATGAATCCATTGCCACCAATTAACCAAGTGTTTGGCATGGCTATAAAGTATGAGAGACAGCTCAGCTACTGCGTAGGACATCCTGACAGGCTAGATAATCCAGTCATGGCTGTCCAGTGATCCAATTTTGGTCAAAACAGTGGGCCTAGTGGAAGTACTCAGTTTCCAAAAAGACCTCTATCTGGAAATAGAAATTTCCAGTGTAACTACTGTGGATTGCAAGGACATACAGAGGATAGATGTTATAGAAAGCATGGATTCACCTATGGTGGCAGGGGAAGGGGCAAAAACAACACAAATACAGGCAGGGGAGGCAGGATTGCTGCCAACTATGCTGATTCTGGTGAGGACTCCCTGTCAGAACCACAAAGTCAAACAAATACATTCAATTTTACTCAGGAACAGTTGGATGAGCTCAGAAACTTGTTGAATGTTGCACCTACAGCTGGAACCAAGGATAACACAGATCACATGGTCAATCAGGCCACTGTCCTGAGTGCAAATTTTGAACAGCATGCTGGTAAGTATGGTGGTAAGTTTGAAAGTTTTGCCTCAAAACAGTGGATTATAGATTCTGGTGCCTCAGATCATATAACATGTGATCTAAATAATCTTCAATCATCTTATCCTATTCATGCTACCTATGTGACACTACCTGATGGAAGTACTACTACAACCACTCATAGAGGCAATGTTGAATTGAACAAGAAACTGATACTGTATAATGTCCTTTACATACCCAATTTCAAACACAACCTAATATCTCTTAGCAAATTGCTGCATGACAAAACTTTGTGTGTTATTTTCACCACTAATCTTTGTCTCATTCAGGAACATATGACCAAGATGCAGATTGGATTAGCTAAACAAGTTCATGGCCTCTACTATCTTCTTCCTAATCATCACCACCACACATCCAGCCTCAGCACCTTCAATCAGCTTGCCAATAAATCTAGTGTTTCTATGCTTTGTAATAGGCCTGATGCTTACATATGGCATCTTAGGTTAGGGCACATGTCCAATAAGGTTGTCAATGATGTAAAGCTTATAGAGCCAACAGTCAGTTCTTATGAAATAAATGATTGTATTGTCTGTCATCTTTCCAAACAAAAGAAATTGTCATTTCCCTTAAGTAACTCTATGGCAAAAACAACCTTTGATCTAATTCATGTGGACATATGGGGACCATATAAGAAGGCAACTATCTATAATGAGCACTACTTCCTGACTATTGTTGATGATTTCACCAGATACACCTGGGTTTTCCTTCTTAAAAACAAATCTCAAGCTAGTGTTATTGTCAAACAGTTCCATGCCTACACACAGACTCAGTTTAATAAACAGATTAAGATTTTAAGATCTGATAATGGTCAAGAGTTCTTACATAAAGAATTTTATGGAGCTAATGGTATACTGCATCAGACTACTTGTGTCCACACTCCGGAGCAAAATAGGATAGTTGAGAGAAAACACCAACATATCCTCAATGTGGCCAGAGCATTGAAAATCCAATCCAATGTGCCCATATCTTACCGGGGATTCTGCATTCAGCATGCAGTCAATCTTATCAACCTCACTCATTCTCCTAAAATACAACATCAGACCCCATACCAAAGACTCTTCCATACTACCCCCTCATACTCCAACCTCAAAGTCTTTGGATGTTTGGCCTTTGCCAGCACACCTACTCAATTCAGGACTAAGTTTGATGATCGAAGTGTACCTTGTGCTTTTCTAGGATATCCACCAAATGTCAAATGATACATATTGCTGAATCTTCAAACCAAAAATATCCTCGTATCTAGGAATGTAATGTTCCATGAACACATCATCCCTTTCAATCTCAACACAGCACACAATCATCATCCCCTATCATACTCATATCCTTTACCAGCCTGCAATTCTCACATGCCCTTTGATCTTAACATACAACCCACACAACCAGCAACACCATCTACACCACTCACAAACCATATCACTCCTGAGCCCTCACCAAACCAGACATCCCCACAATCCTCAACCTCCAGTCAAGATTCCACACACACAAACCATAATCAAATCGATACTCTATCATCATCCACACAATCATCCCCATCACCTCCACCACAGCCAACCAGGCATTCCACAAGAACCTCAAAAGCACCCACATATCTTCAAGATTGTGTGTGTAATACTACCACCACCACCTCAGCCAAATACCCCATCCAAGATTACATGTCTTATGATTTGTTGGCACCTAACTATAAAAACTTTGTGTTGAGTGTAAATGTTTCAGATGAACCAGCATCCTACCAGCAGGCAGTCAAAGATGAAAAGTGGAGGCAAGCCATGGATGCAGAGATCACAGCATTACAAAACAACAACACTTGGGATGTGGTCTATTTGCCTAAAGGGAAAAAGGCCATAGGATGCAGATGGGTATACCGGATTAAGTATCTACCTGATGGCACTGTTGAACGATACAAAGCCCGTCTAGTAGCAAGGGGCTACACACAACAATTGGGGGTGACTATACAGACACATATGCACCAGTAGCAAAACTAACAACAGTCAGAATTCTCATGGCTGTTGCAGCAGCAGCATGTTGGCATCTGGAACAACTTGACATCAACAATGCATATTTACATGGTGAACTGTCTGAAGAAGTGTTTATGCAAATCCCTCCTGGATTTCACACATCAATCCCTCATCCAGTGTGCAAGCTAAAGAAGTCCCTTTATGGACTTAAACAGGCAAGTCGACAGTGGAATATGAAGCTCACATCCTATCTACTCGACCTTGGTTTTCACCAGTCAAAGAGTGACTACAGTTTATTCACTTTCATTGCCCTACTAATCTATGTAGATGATATTCTGGTGGCTAGTCCTAACCCTAAATTGATTGCCGAAATTAAGTCACAATTGGATTCTACATTCAAAATCAAAGACTTAGGCAAGGTTCATTATTTCCTAGGGGTTGAAATAGCAAGAGGACCAAAGGGCATTACCTTATCCCAACGTAAGTACACACTCGATCTGTTGTCTGCATATAGACTTTTGGCCTGCAAACCCGCTTCTACTCCCATGGCTACAAGCTGCAAACTTGCTAAGGATGACTCCCCTCGTCTATCAGACAACTCCGGATATCGTAGCCTCATCGGGAAATTAATCTACTTAACTTTTACACGACCGGACATCAGCTACGCTGTGCAACAATTGTCATAATTTCTCGATTGCCCCACCGTCAATCATCAGCAGGCTGCACTTCGTCTTCTGTTAAGGGCTAATTTGTAGTGTTTTTAAGGATATATTTTATATCAATATTCCCCATATATGGATGTTTATCATAGAAATCGAGCTTATAAATGAAATATTGAGCAAACGATGTTTTTAAGTGGTTAATTGCAAAATGTAACGATTTATGTGCTTAAATTGTGATTTTATGTTATTTTGGGATTGTGTTACGCTTTGGTATATTTTCCTATATTGTAGATACATATTTTGGCATGCAAGAGGATTAAATGATGAGGTTTTGCATGGAAGAGAAGTGAAATGGAAGGAAGATGGAGATAAAGCTTGGAATGAAGCTTTCAAGCAGCCGAACTTTCGACGCAGTTCTTGATATGATAACAACCGATTTGACTCTGGACCTCAAGAGAAGATTTGTAGGGCTTGAAGAGAGGATTCTACAGGATTTTGAATCACTTCATTCCGACTTACGAGGCCCGAGATATGAGCGTTACAAGTTTGGATGTTGTTGCTGAAACTCTTTTGGAAAATGTCGTAATATACTCGTAATACGACGGGCTTATCAAAAAGGCGTTTTCGAAGAAGAGTCCTTAATGAAAGTTGTAGAGTTTTCCGAGAGCTTAATTATGACATTCGGATCATAATTTTTGGAGGTCTACAACTCAAGATATGAATTTTAGAAATCTCCTACCTAAATTAGGATTATCAGCCGCATGCAATTTCCTAAATACATTGATACAGCCGACATTAGCATACAGCCGCCTCTCTTTATTCCCTATAAATATATGCATGTATTCAAACCCTATTTTCATATTATTACAATTATTCAAGCAGCCGCAATTTACCACAAAGAAGCAGCGGCAACTTGAGGTTTCAAGGCCGGTCACCCGAGCCTTGTGCTCGGGTGATCCGGGGTTAGATTAGATGTAGTTTTTTCCGTTTATTTCGTTGTTGATCCGTGGAGTTCATCCAATGTACCAAACTATGTGAGTTTATTTTTAATTTATTCAATCCTTATTTATTTTTCATGATCTTTAATTTATTTTGTATCGTTCTATGATTATGATGCTATTATGTGAATTTATATCGAGAGATTAGTTTGCTATTGATATGTTTACAACATACGAGAGTTGCGTAGGCTAGATCACCATAGAAAGATAGGATTTTTAATCATTAATGATGACAAGTTAATCGATTAATCATCTAGGTTGTTAGATTCTAAAATACGAGAGTTAACTTGAATCTACACCTTCGTTTTGTATGGAATATTGGTCTCAACATTCGGAAGATGAGAGATCGATAAATTGGATTTACTAAGGAATTAGGAATCCATAGCTTGAGAATACAGATTCACTAAGAGATTAGGGATTTGTGTCTCGTGTAAAGGTGAAACCACAATTTGAATTGAAATCATGAGATGAACTAGGATTGAGATCCCTTGGTTTGTGCATTGTTTGATCCCATGTATCCTTAGTTTAGGTTTTTATTATTTGTTCTAGGTTAGATTTATTTTAATTGCTCTTTCGTTTATTTTATTTGTTCTTTCGTTTATTCGTTTTTCCTAAGTAACAATTGAAAGGAATTAGTGAAATTAGATTCAACATCCCAATTCCCTGTGGATCGACCCCTTACTCACTTCGCTCTACTATCAATTACCCGGTATTCGGCCGGTTAGGAGTTAGTTTTGCATGGTAGTTAGGGTTTATAAATTTTCTTTTGTTTAATGATGCAAAATCCCTCCAACATCTTCTCCGATTCCTCAAAGGTTCCCCCGGTCAAGGATTACTCTATTCAACTGCTACAGATTCCACTCAAGTCTCTATCACCGCATATTCCGATTCTGATTGGGTTGGATGCCCTGATACCCGTCGATCTACTACCGGTTGGTGCATTTTTTTTAGGTAAATCGTTGATCTCCTGGAAAGCGAAAAAGCAATCGACGATCTCCCGGAGCTCGGCGGAAGCAGAGTACCGGGCACTAGCTTCAACATCATGTGAACTTCAGTGGATCGTGTATTTGCTACGTGACTTGGGCTTTCAGCCCACTTTGCCTAGACCATTGCATTGTGATAACCAAAGCACCTGTTACATTGTCGAGAACCTGGTCTTCCACGAACGAACCAAGCATATTGAATTGGACTGTCATCTTATCCGTGAGAAATTTCAAACTGGCCTTCTTACTCCCACGTCCATCTCAAATGATCATCAGTTGGCCGATATTTTCACAAAACCCCTTGACGGCCCACGGTTCAATTACTTATCTGCCCAACTTGGTACTTATTCCATTTTCCCGAAGTCCAGCTTGCGGGGGGGTGATAAAGCATAAACAGCAAGCCCAAGTCACAATGATCCAGTCCAGGCCCAACTGCTGCGAAAACTTATCAGAATCATGAGGAAGAAGGGATACTTGGGGAACAAGTCGGAGCTCCTGAATATTCGAGGAATATTCTCTTGTTGACCGTAATATTCCTAGAATATTCCTTTATTGACCAGAATATTCTGAGAATATTCCCCACACATAAATCTGCAATTAGCCCATTGATCATTAGTATAAATAGACTGTAATAGTATATTAGAAGATAAGACAAAGTAATGAAATATTTTTTATCTTTATTTTTCTACAGAGTTTTCTCGTTCGATTTCATATGTTAACCTTTCGGGCGTCTTTAATGGATACCTGTCAAATCTTAAAATTAAAGATTAGGATTGGACATTTCGGCGTGTGAATGTATTGGAAGTTGTTTAGAACAAAAGGAAACTGGAATGTTGTTGCATCGAGATGATTCTGTTCTCTTTGGTATTGCAGTATTAGGAGAGCATTAAAGAGAAAATCGAATCATCTTCCAGGAACATGGCTATTACCTTTGTCTCGTGCAGTGGAACAACTTGTAAATCCTTAGATCCCTAAAATTCTCGTTCGATTCTTTGACTCTTCCCTATATCCCCTTTCTTGTTAAATTGCATTGTTAGCGTAACCTTTGAAATACTCAGGAGTGGATCAGTATAGCCAGGAATCCCATGAACTTGTAATGCAGTTAAGAAACAAAATGAAAGCACAAAAGAAATAACAATAAGAAATGATGTATTCATGATCAAGTTGAATAACTTATTGAAAGGATGAAGATATACTAAGAGAACAGTATCCTCATACACAGTATTTTTTACAGCATAAACAAAAAAAAAACTCTTGAGCCAATACCTTTTAGCTTCATCTCGCAATTTCGCATCAATCTCCTTGCTGGGAGGATACTTTGGTAAACTTGATGGAATTATATCGAACCAAGTCTCAAAAAGGACAATTTGATCTTCTGCCTGAAAAACATTGGGAGATTGATCTTGATACTGTATTACTGATATTGTGTGCCTTATATGATATTGTTACTCATATTGTGTGCCTTATATGAGCCAGATATGATATTGTGTCCCTTGAATTAAGCCTTAAATGAGCCTTATATGAGCCAGATATGTGTGTCTTGAAGTAGTCACTTGAATTAAGCCTTAAATGAGCCTGATACTGTGTACTGATACTGTGTGCCTTATATGATATTGTTACTCATATTGTGTGCCTTATATTAGCCTTATATGAGCCAGTTATGATATTGTGTCCCTTGAATTAAGCCTTAAATGAGCCTTATATGAGCCAGATATGTGTGCCTTGAAGTAGTCACTTGAATTAAGCCTTAAATGAGTCTGATACTGTGTTAGTGTAAACGCTGCGATTAAATTTGGCTTTCAAATACTACGTCGAAAAGGTACCAAATGAGGTCTCAAAATGAAGATAAAAAAAATGAACTTTGGTGAAACAATTTTGATGATCGGAGTTCTAAATCAAAAGTTACGGACGTTTATAAGAAAACGCTCCGATTAATGAAAATATATTTTCGGCTTTCAAAATTTACGTCGGAAGGGTATCGTATTTGGGCTCAAATTAAAGAGCAAAAAAATGAATTTTGGTGGAAAAATTTCGATGATCGGAGTCAAAAGTTACGAGTGTTTGGAAAAAAAAAAAAAAAAACCTAAAGGCGGAAGGACATATATATGCGCGCGTCCCTTTTATTAAAAAGGTTATTCTTATCCGTCTGAAATTGTTTGTCCTTTTTGCAACTAAAAAAAAGATGTGTCATATTTATTCATTTTGTATTTTTTTTATCCTTTTACCTCAATCTCCCCATAAATTATTATTCCCTAGCTATGGACACAAATACCCCTGCATCTGGTAAATTAACCGCAAATCATAACTTCCCGTCCGTCCCATTCCGAGTTCCGACGTTCCTATATATAATCAGAATTCTGGTAAATTCACAGCAAAACACAAGAAATATACTAAGCTCCTTTTCTTTAACCACTCCCATCCCCTATTTGTACTCATCATTTCTTTAGACTGATTCTCCATCATTATGGCTGTGAATTTCATTACTGACGGCCTACTAATCCATGGCCCACTAGGCCAGGGTCAAGAATTTGAGGTGGAAGCTCATGGTAACCATCGTATCCGTACGCTAGTTACGGATAATTAATACTCACCGCGTTGATAGGTGGATTGAAGAGATCGAGTATATTCATGCCAACAGAAGGGATAACTTGATCATCGGTGTTGATGTCAGAATCAACTTGTTTCGGGATGATGAACACCAGCGAAACCCAATTGATATACTACAGATGCGCGTTGTTGGGGATAGGTGTATAGTCTTTCGCATCAGAAATAGAGTGAATATGATAGAGAAGGAGGCTCCCGTTTATGGGGATGCATCAGAGTTACCACAGCAGCTTCCTGCCTTCTTGGGCGACGATAGAAACGGAATATTTATCGAGCTGAATATAGAAAATGTAGCAGAAGCACTGAATGATTGAGGACTACTTGCTGATTCTTGGTGGACGTCTCATTCATTGATCTTGGCCGTTTGGCACAATATACATATGTAACGCCCCGCTCCCGGATACCGAGCCCTTATCCGGAAGAGAAACGTTCGGCGCGTGTAGCATTAAATAAATCTAATATTATACGCAAGCCTCTACGTCGTCGTATCAAATAAAAGCAAACGGAAGCTAAAAAGACTCGGGTAAAACATAAATGCTACTAAGAATAGAAATTAACCATACTAAAGATGGATAGTTAAATTACAACGACGAAAAACCCAAAGACTTATACAATACGAGGTCTTAAAAGTAGAAATACAATAAGTCTAAGAAAATAAATACAACTAATCTAGTACAACCTTTACAAAGAAAATGAACTAGAAACTTCGTCAAGACTTCAAAGCCTTCAAAAGTCGTCATCTACCTGATCAACCTGTTCGTCTTCTCACCACACAATGCATACAAAAGAAAATGCAAAGGAGGTAAGTACAAAGTACTTAGTAAAAGTGAGTAATGAATAACTAAGTTATACAACGAAAGGTTATTATTATGATTATTAAATTATCTTTATGAGACCGACTCAATCTAAGGTTCAATCCATGCCCATCGACATGTCATGACTAAACGTTTCTAGCTTAGCTTATCTTGGTTACATCATCACTCAAGGACACAATGCATGGTGAAAATTCCACCACGAGATATACTTGCCAACTACGGTGATTAGCACTGGTAGTCCCGGGATCTCCCCGGTATGCATATACGTTAGGTGAATTTCCTCCACTGCCATTTAGCCGTTTATAGGCCAGCAGCGTTGTTCGCTTTTACTGAACGTATCACATCGCCGATATGAATCAGTGCCTAACCGAGAATAGATGACGTTTTAGCTTTTATCTACACATATGTATTTATTATTGTGAATTAACTAGCCACCTAAGTGTTTTCAAGTAAGCTCCCTCACATCTCCTAATCTCGTACTTAGACCACTAGACACGGACAAGGCCTAGCATATACACAGACATTGATGAACTCTAGTTCATCAAAGCACAAGCCCTTTCATGCCCTTCCGACGGATCCGAACTTCAACTCCCTTTAAGAGTACATTCGGTGTTTTAACTGAACGAATCAGAAGTTCAATCGAGGCTTGTTTATGTTTAATTAATATTATTGAATAATAAAAAAAATAGAAATTTAAAACTCAACACAAATATGCCAAAACATATCATAACTCATTAATTACAACTTAGCATGAATTCTATCACCAAACAACATCAAAATCACCAAAACTCAACCTATCATTATAAAACTATAATTACTCATTAGGAAGAGCCTCTTACCTTAATTTCCAGCAAAACTGGAAGCAAAACGTCAAGCAACTGCAACAGCTGTTGATCATCAACCCCCAAAACCTATTTGATCAGCAAGAAACCCTAAAATCCTATTTTCTTGGCAGAAACCGAAACTGAAAGAGAGCATAAAACTGCAAATTACCTGGATTAACTGCTGGGAAACTATTTTTAGAATAATCTACGCTTCAAAACGATCGTTTCGACTACTCATGGCTGAAAAACAGAGCTACGGATTGAAAGATACGAATTTTTCAAAAATCGAACTCAACGAATACAAAAAACTAGGGCTAAACTGAAAACTTACGAAATTAAGAGATGTTATTTTCCAAAATTGCGTCTCCTCGCGCTGATCACTTTTCTCTCCTGCGGCATCTTGAACAGATGAACGGATTGGTCACACGGTTGAAAATTACGTTCTCCCTTTTTCTGGCATCTTCTGCGCTGCTTTTCCTTCAGATTGCCGTTGCATCTTTTTTTTTTTCTTCTGAATTTGCGTGACATAATAAGAATGGATTTTGGCTATTATCTTTCTTAAATAGCTATTAATTAAATCTATTAATTGAATAACAAAATCCCTTAATTAAATCATTTTTAATTAAGTAAAAAGAACAAATAATAATTAGGTCGTAGTGATTAAACCCAATTACTATTTTACCCTTTTACGAAAAATCGGGATGTTACAACATAGGACCGGAATAAGTGCTAACGATTTCTACCGATTCACAACTCTTCTTTTCCGGCGTCATATTCTGCGTGTGCCCTCACGAGGTTATGGTAGGAAACCGGGAAGATCAACTCAATCTTCATCAAATTGCGTTTGCGACATTGGATGTGTTTACCTGTTGGCGCGTGGGACGATTAATGGGTGCTCAACATTTACCGTAAGTTTCTTTACAGAGAGGGTCAGGGTCAAATTAGTATAATCTCCATATATTCTCATTCTGCAGGGATTATATATTGTTCGTTCTTTGTTATTCTTGGATTAAGAAAACATAGTGGTGTTTCAATGATGACTAGTCAAAGTTTTATATTTTCTTTTCTCATTCACGAGGGATTATCTTGTTAGTTTTTTTGTTTTCTTTGGGCATTTATATGTTCACCTACTCAATCTACAAACAGTGATCTAGGATTTATCTTTTTTTCTTTTCGTTATTGTTTTTTTTTTTTTTTTTGAGGGTATTTTCGTTATTGTTTTTCTTTTGGTTTGTAGTACACCTACTCTGTTGCCATAGTCTATACATGGATACTGTATACCTTTGATTTGTGCAGATTGATAAAACGCTATGAAAGTATTATTGGGGTGTTCATGTTAGAATTTTTGTAGTAAGTTGGATGGAGAAGGCTAGAATGATGAGTGTGAGATGGAAAAAGATTGATAAGTTGGAGAGATTGGAGAAAGAAATTTGATTGTATTGATTGTTTGATTGTTTAAGTACATGGTGGTGGTGCTATTTATAGCCCCCATTGGATAGTTCAAGTGTCTAATAGGATGTTCTAGACATTTCTTGATTTTGAGTAATCACTACATGCATCTAGAAGCTTCTACTCTAGCCAATTACTTAGATATTTATTCTAGAGTCTTACATATCTAGAAGCTTCTATTCTAGAAATATATTTCTAGAGTTTTCAATACAATCTTGATATTTATTTTCTTTTTCTAGAAATGTGTAGCACAATTTAACACTCCTCTTGGTACACATTTCAGTGACACCAATCTTTTCTCGTAATAGCACGAACTTGTCTCTTGGTAGTGCTTTTCCGAATATGTCGGCTAACTGTTCTTCACTCCTGCAATGCATGACCTCTATTTGTTTATTGGCCACAGCTTCTCTGATGAAGTGGTACTTGATTCTTATGTGCTTAGTCTTGTTGTGAAATACCGGGTTTTTCACCATTGAAATTGCCGAATTGCTGTCACAGTAGATCAATGTTGCTTCATCTTGAGGCTCCCCCATGTCCTCAAGTATCCGTTTGAGCCATATAGCTTGGCATGTTGTCAATGATGTTGCTACATATTTTGCTTCTGCTGTTGATAGTGCTATTTTGGCTTGCTTTTTTGTTTCCCAAGAGAATATTCCTGAGCCCAAAGTGAATGCATAGCCATATGTGCTTTTATCATCTGATGATCCTGCCCAATCGCTATCAGTGTACCCAATCAGCTTTGAATCAGGACTGGATCCATACCAAATGCCATAATCCTTTGTGCCTTGTAGGTATCTTAGAACTCTTTTAGCTGCTCCGAAGTGAACTTGACTTGGACATTGCATGAACTTTGACAGATAACTTGTTGCAAACATAATGTCAGGTCTTGTAGTTGTTAGATAGAGTAAACTTCCAATCAGTCGCCGATAGACTGTACAATCTGTTGTCAAGTGGAGTAGCAACACTCTTGCACCCTTTCATCTTGAACTTTTCAAAAAGATAGTCTATGTATTTCTTTTGGGAAATGAAAATCCCATTTTCTTTTTGGTTTACCTCGATTCCAAGGAAGTAGTGCATTAATCCCAAGTCTGTCTTTTCAAACGTCTTCATCATGTCTTGTCTAAAACTCTTTATCATGTCCTCATTGTTTCCCGTAAAGATGAGATCATCAACGTATAAGGAAACA
Source organism: Gentiana straminea (assembly GCA_036785695.1). NCBI lineage: Eukaryota > Viridiplantae > Streptophyta > Magnoliopsida > Gentianales > Gentianaceae > Gentiana > Gentiana straminea. The sequence goes on from JAVUPR010000266.1 coordinate 7,736,844, forward strand.
ATAAGTGTGTCATTTGTATCTCGCATCTTAATGTAAAGTGTAGGCTCACTTTTGCTCCTCCTGAAACCTTGCGTAATGAAGTAATTATCAATTCTGTTATACCAAGCCCGTGGGGCTTGCTTGAGCCCGTATAAAGCTTTCTTTAACTTTAATACTTTGTCTTCTTCTCCTTTCACGATAAATCCTTGAGGCTGCTCCACGTAAATTTCTTCCTCAAGGTATCCATTGAGAAATTCTGATTTAACATCCAGCTGATGGATTTTCCATCCTTTTTGTGCAGATAGGGCAATTAATGCACGTATCGTATGTAATCGTGCAACAGGAGCAAATGTCTCGTTGTCATCCACTCCAAACTGTTGAGAGTAGCCTTTGGCTACAAGCCTTGCTTTGTGTTTTTGGATGGAGCCATCAGGATTAAGCTTTGTTTTATAGACCCACTTAACACCGATGACCTCTTTGTCTAGAGATGGACTTACTAGCTCCCACGTTTCATTCTTGTTTATCATCTTAATTTCTTCTTCCATTGCTTTTCTCCAAACTTCTTCTTTGGAAGCTTCTTCATAACTTCCTGGTTCTATCAAAGTGAGATTGCATCTCTCATATATCTTACTCAAGGATTTTGTCTTCCTTGGTGGTGTCTCTGGAGAAGAACCTTCATCTTGTGATATTTCTTCAATGATAGCGCGAGCTGGTGATTCTGGTTGGCGGTTGTCTTCTTCGTTGGTTCGTAGAAGTGGTGCCATATTAATAGTTTTCCTTTCAATTTCCTCGGTTTCCCAATTAAAGCTTGCATCCTCGTCAAAAATTCAACATCTCGACTGATAATAAGCTTTCTTGTTCTTAAGCTATAGACATGGTAACCGTTTGATTGTGTACTATAGCCTAAGAAAATACCTTTCTCTGTCTTTTCATCCAGTTTGCTCCTTTTCTCTTTTGGAATGTGAACATAACAGATGGAGCCGAAGACTCTAAGATGTTTTGTTGATGGCTTTCGCCCACTCCAGGCTTCGAATGGTGTTTTGTCCTGAACGGCTTTGGTTGGACATCTGTTTAGCAAGTAGACTGCAGTATGCACTACCTCTGCCCAAAATGTTTTCGGAAGGCCTTTCTCCATTAGCATAGCTCTTGATGTCTCCATAACTGTTCTATTTTTACGTTCTGACACACCATTTTGTTCTGGAGCGTATCCAACTGTCAATTGATGCTCCACGCCTTCATCTTCACAGAACTTGTTGAATTCTTTAGATGTGTATTCTTTGCCTCGATCACTTCTTATGGTCTTCATGTAGTGACCACATTGTTTCTCGACATAGGCCTTATATTTCTTAAATATTTCATATATTTGTGATCTTTCACGCATAAAATAAATCGCTACCACGAAATATATAAATAGATAGTGTATGATTCATCGTAAAACAACGAGCCAGGGTCCATCTTGTTTTGCAGGTGGGAATTAAAAAGTTATTTTATCAATGTCGAATTCTTGTTTTTTACCTGAAGATCTACTTATTCATGTCTTTCCGAGATTACCAGTAAAATCTCTCGGTAGATTTAAGTGCTTATCGAAATCATGGAACGTTTGGATTTCTAGCCAAGAATTCATTAAGTTTCATCAAAAGCAGATTAGCATCGGAAAAAAACAAAACTTAATAGTGGTCAGTCGAATTTGTAATGTCAATCATCATCGAAAGGAGGCTTCCTTACAGCAGGTACACTTGCTAGAATTTTCGGAAACCGGCGGCGAAAACATGGAGTTAAGCTCCAAAATTCAACGGCTTGACCACTCTTTTGATGACTTGAGTTTAGGCCCGTGGTTGGAAGCGAGGGTGATCGGCTCTTGCAATGGTTTACTTTGTCAATTTCTCCTTCTTTCACCACGTTGCTATCGTAATCGGGAATATGACATATTTTTGTGCAATCCGCTAACTAAATCATTTTGGGATTTGCCCCATAGGCCGGTGAATGAAGACTATATGTTGGATGAGAGATTATTATCCTTTTACGGCTTTGGATATGATGATATTAATGACGACTATAAAGTCCTGGTAGCAAGGAATAGGGCCGGCCCATCAGTGAGGCCTGTGAGACCCGGGTCTTAAGCCCAACGATGCCGGGAGGCCCAACGGTACATGTTTCGCTAAAAGAGAAAAAATATTTCGTGTAGATTCAATCCGATCCAACCTAATATAATATGTTAAATTTTTTTTTTTTTTTTTGATAAAGGCCCGATTTATTTTTACTCCAATTGATAAAGGTCCCGATAAAAAATTTACTTGACCCAAAAAAATAGATATACAAACAATTTTTTTTTGTTTTATCTATATTATTAATTTATTATATATATCTATATTATATATAAAAAAAGCACACACAAAATAAATAAAACAAACTTATTATATATATCTACAGTGACTTGTTTGAATCAAACCCGAGGACACTCAAAGTTTTTCTGATGATGTTGTCAAACTTAGGAATTTTCGTGTGCATACTTATGCCTTTTATAGGCTGGAAGTACCCCATAAACGAATGGAGGAACTCCTTACACGAAAGGGTAGGGTTGTCACTGTTCACCGGATGAAAGCATGCAACCCTTCCACGAAAGGGTAAGTACATATCAGTTCGAAAATGCATGTATCTGAACCCCGTTTCGTTGCGATAACATTAATTCATAAGGCAACTCGTATGCAAACGATAACCAAAATATTTATTAATGAAAAAATATCTAACAATAAGTATGTTTTAAAAAAAAATAATTTCAACTAAAAAGCCCAATTCGGAGACTTGGTCTTAAACCCAATGAAAGCGAGGGCCGGCCTTGGCAAGGAAGCCAATAAATGTTGAGTATGAGTTTGAATATGACTATGAAGTTTACAGTTCGGTCCAATGCTTGGAGTATTGTAAGATCATATCTAGATATTCGTGATCACTTGGTGGAGGATGGGGGTGGGAACATGCCTGGGGTCTATGTTAATTGTGCGTTACAGCGGATATTGCGGAAGAATAGTCCAGCTTCTTATGATGATTATAGTAATCGTTACTATGATTTTTCCATTCTAGCCTTTGATCTTAGAACGAATGAAAACAAGATTTTGCAAGTACCTGATATAATTCATCAACTTTGCACATTGAGTGTGATGAATGGTTGCCTCGTTTTACACCCGCCAATTGGAACGTCTAGTTCATATGTAAATTTGTGGGTGATGAATGATTACGGCATGAAGAATTCATGGACGAGGATAACTATACATAATTCGCCCCTTTTGTTTTGTGTACCACCCGTGGCTTTTTAGAGGATAATCGTCATCACATGTAACGCCCCATCCCCGGACACCGAGTCCTTATCCGGAAAGAGCGCTCGGCACAAATATTATCAAATAAATTCAATAATATATGTAAGCCTTACGTCATACATCAGAACTAAAACGACGCGGAGGATAAAACGACTCGGGAAAACAAAAGACCGAACACACAGTTTTCAATGCTGCGAAAAACTAAATCCAATAAAGAGAACTAAACCATCCAACATTTAAATCCAAAAGAACTCAAACGGAACTAATCCAAAAAAAAGACAACATTGTTTGAACTTTGATTCAACGGCTTTAATGAAAGAAACAAAACTAAAAGAAACTAAGTCTTCGAAAGCTCCATCTCACACGTCATCGTCGAAGAACTCATCAACGTTAGCAACCTGTTCATCTTCTTTGGGGAAAAAGGAAAGACAAACATAAAGTAACGGGGTAAGTACATAAGTACTTAGTAACGCGTAGAAGATCGTATACCGTCGGTCTCATAAAGAAATAAAAGCAACGCCGTCTTTTATTAATTCATTCCATTATTAGCCCTAGCTAACTATCATATTATGTTCATAGCATAACATGAGGTTCCAAAGTTATCTAACTTAGCTCAAGTTGCTTACATCATGAATAACAAGGGCACTACGCTCAGTAATAGGATGTACTATGACAACTGGGTGCAACCTACTTAGAGACACGCTCTAGTAGCCCCGGGAATATCTGAGTCCCGATAGTGTGATGACCGGCAGAGTGCACCAGACGCTTTATCTAGCCAATCGATTGACCGGCGTGGGTACAGTCTACTTTGTCTAGTCAGAGAACACATCGCGATATTGTACTATGCCTTACCAAGCATTCCATGATGTTTAATATTGTTAATCTAACACATACGTTTGATTAGATGTTTAACTAGCCTCCTAAGTTGATTCACATAAAAGGCTCGCCTATCAGTCTACTCCCTCTTCCTAAGACCACTAGACTCTAACAAAACCTAGCACATACACAGACATCGATAAACCCTAGCTTATCGAAGCACAAGGCATATCCGAAGCTTTCGACGGTCCCACACTTCATCTTTTTAAGGAATCCATATGGTGCCGGAACTAAACGCATCGAAAGCTTGTTCAAGGCTTTGTCACATAAGGTTAAGCAGTAAGGACATGATGATAAAGCCTGAAACCAAGCTGACACAATAAACAGTAAAGAAACGGAATAAACAGGTCAAACGCACGTTTGCCTCAAACGAACGTTTACTGCTCCCCAAACTCTCGTTCGTGAAAAATGGCCACATCCTGTATCAAATGTCAAACACTCAAACGCCCGTCTATAAACCCCAAACGCTCGTTTGAGTTGCAACGATCGCAAACGCCTGTCTGCCTTTGTGCAAACGCTAGTTTGCCTGGGTTTTTCCCAGAAATTTGCAACTGTCCAAATACAATTTCCAACCCAATTCCTCCCCAAACTCCAACTTAAACAGATCATAAACAACGAAAATAAACATACAAATTGCTCTATAACTTTACAACACCTTAATCATATGATAAGAACACCACGTTACCTTAAATTGTGAGCTACTACGATCCACGCTAACAAAACCTTGAAAAGGTTAAACTTTAGAACTCCGAACCTACAACGATTCGAACCAAAACTGATTACTACGAAAATTAACTCAGAAAAACTCAACCTTAACAATGGTGATTAAACCCTAATCACCAAGAACGATGAGGGGAAAACTTACGTTAACGGATTTAGGGATTGTTGGTATCAAAACGATCATCTCCTTCCATAGAGTATTTTCCTATTGATACGTCTGTTGAAAAGAGCAACAGATTAGCGTCGAAATTCGAAAATCTCTTCTCTTCTTCTTTTTTTTTCAAAACTTGCGCCACTCTTCAGATGAGTTTTACGCAGAACTACAATTAGGTTACTTTATGATTAGTTTTCCTTTTATAATCTCAATTAATTAATTAAATCCTTAAATACAATAAATCCTTGTTAACCCTTTTTTTCCTTAAATCCTTTAATTAAATAACATAATATTCTGATTTTTGCTAAAAGACCGAATTGCCCTTTTTAAAAAATCGGGATATTGCATCACAAGAGAAAACTCATCTATTTATATCACTATACAGGAACGATATTATCGTATGATTTAGTTAGTCATCAAATTCTAGAGCTTCCAACATCTCGTCCATTTCGCCATGCAAAACAGATGTTCCACTTTGTCGGCAGTCTTATTCAGCCTCATCCGCCTTCTTTTGGACCCAAGAAAACGTATCGTCTAGAAAGGAGTACATAGGCCGAACCTCAAAGACGTCCTTTGGAGAGGCCAATTCGAATCTTTGATTAGCATAAATTCAGCGACGACGACTGTTGATTTCTAAATTAAAGTATTTGCATCTAAATTGTGTGCTCTTCTTTTTGCTTTTTTTTTCCCTTTTTTTTTTTTTTGGGTTTTTGGCACTGGTGTGCTCATTAATTAATTGGTTTGTGGAATTTTGGGTTGCTGAATAATACTTTACTTTAGCTGTATATGTTTTTTGATTTGTTGCTTAGTTTTGCTATATAATTTAGATTTTGAGTTGTGAAATCTATATCTATATCTATCTATATCTATCCATAAAAGTGCAATGAGGAGTTTACCTTAAAAATTGTTTTCTGCCCTCGGTGTTTCCCCCAAAAAGTGTTTCCTACCCTCGGTGTTTCCCCCCATAAATTATTTATCCCGTTTAATTTATATATTTTTTAAATATATTAATTGTTTCTATGTAAACACGTTGTGCTCCCTTTTTTTTTAAATTATCTTTTGGTGTGTAGGAGGACATGGATATATTTTGATAGTTATCCATGTATATTAGTACATTATTAATGATCGATCTATATCCATCTGTACAACTATTATTATAAATATAATATTTTTAAATTTTGTTGAACTAAGTACTCTAATTATCAATAGTTTCTATCAACGATCTCATTCAGTGTTGCTACGATGGGCTTAATTTGCCTATACTTATAACTATTTGATGAAAATTTATCTATAAAAAACAATGTATGTGGCAAACACATTTATAATTGGGCAAACTCTCTTAAAATACATTTAAAAAAATAGTTTTTTTTATACACCTTACTTTTTAAATCTATAATTTATATACACCTCTCAGAATAACATGATACCGACCTATTTCTTCTAAAACCGTGCTAATTTTAAGCTGTAACCGTTCTATTTTATTATGAAATACCGTTCTATTTAACACGATACCGTGTTGTTGTTAACAGTTAACACGGTACCGTGCTATTCTAAAAAAAAATCAAATAATATTATCTCCTGCGAAATCATTGTTCCATCCTTCTCCGCTGTTCTCAAAACCCCTCCTCCCGCTTTTCTTCATCACCCCCTTTCTCCGGCACCACTCCTTTCTTCCCCGGCACCACCCTTCCTCTTTCAAAAACAACCCTTTTCTTCTTCTTCACATTTTACAGGTACACAAATCATCATCTCTTTTCACCATTTCGGGGATAAAATGCTGGTGGGCAATCTTCTTCAACATTTCGGGATAGAGATGTTGGGCCATTTCCGGCAAGAAGAATAACGCAAAAAATCAACTCTTGGGTTTGTTTAACACCGTTTGCTATTGCATTTGTTGTCGGTAAGAATTTTCTATTTGATTTACCTTCAATTTCTTAGTTTTATAAAACCAATTATGAATGGGTGTTCTTACCTTCAATTCTTAGATTTAAGGATAATGTTTTGGAAACCCCAGGTTAACATTCGACCCAATTGCATTTTTGTTTTGTTTTGAGCAACTATGAGTCCTGTAGCAACTATGAGTCCTGTAGTCTATAACTGGATTTCATTGAGTGCCTGACATCTAGCCGAAAATGTTGAAGGATTGCCAAACAATTTATCCCCGAAATTGTGAAGAAGAAATGATGATTTCTGAAAAGGAAAAGGCTGATTTTTGGAGAGGAGGAGGCTGAGGAGAGGTTGAGGAGGTTGTGAAGAAAGTCGATGGTGGGGGTGGTCCTACCTTATTTTTAATTTTATTTTGTAAGATAATCTTTTTTTTTTTTCAAAAGACAAAATAGCACGGTATCGTGTTAAAAATAACACAATACCGTGTTAAATATACCGGTTTTCCATAATAAAATAGCACGGTTTCAGACAATATAGGACGGTATCATGTTATTTTGGGAGGTGTATATAAATTATAGATTGAAAAAGAAGGGTGTATGAAAAAAACTTTTTTTTTAATAGTATATTCAATAGCTTTTCTCTTTTTACTTGTTTTTTGCAGAAGTTTTTATTTGCACTGCATCCATTCTACATGTTGCCCTCACCTACAGATGCATCATATTATTTTCACATAATCGACCCTGTGAAAATCGATTCTAGAGTCAATAATCGACTTCCTACAGAGTCGACTCAGAAATGACATTGGAAATGTCGTATTTTGGCCATAGAATCAATTTTCACGAGATCGATTCTACTGTAGTGCACAGGTAATGTGGTACACATGTAGAATCATGATGATGCAAATATAGATTGTTTTGGATGTGTTTCCCCGGCTTTCTCCACAAAAACCAAAACAAAAATATTTTCTCTCTCATTCACTAATTTTAACATTTACATGTCTCCAGACATAACTCCAAAAATCATGATTTAATCACCAAATTTTTTAATCTTTTCTTGCTCTTTATTTTAAAACCATATTAATTGACCGTATTTCGACGTCAAAATGAAGATGATGAAAATATATAAAATTTGGTGTTTTTTTTATATCATTTTTGGAGATTTATATCGATTTTGCTTTTTTTTAACGATATCCAGGAAAAGTTATGGTTCTGTTTCGTGGTTATTCTATGTTGTGCGAAGTATTTTAAAGTATTTTATGAAAACTTCTACAGTTTAATTGTTTTCTATGCTTTTATTTAGTAGATGGAGATAGGGTTTGGAAGTTTGGTGTTAGTTATGGACTTGGCCATTTTATGTGATTACTTAGGTGGCTAGAAAGATGTAAAGAATTAACCTGACTTATGTGTTATTATGTGTTCTGTAAAGAAACGTGATGTAACGTCCGGGTACCTTCGAGGGTATCAACATGGCCTCTTGGTGGGGTTTTACCATGGAGTTGTACCCTTGAATACTCAGTTAAACATGTATTTCGACTATGTATCTGTCAAACACTGACGTTACGCATAGATTTCCCTCTGAGTTCTGTGTAAGCTTTGTTTGTTTCTATAACTGGATGCACTAGATGTAGGATCATGTTTTATACATTTCAAGATGTTTTCTCAAGTAATTTTACTATACTATGAATTGTTTTTAAATCATTTCATTTAAAAGCTTGGTAAGAAGATTCATATCATTTCTTCCGGCCTGAAAATATGAATCACTCTTTTTGGAGCATATGCATTTTTTTAAGTAGATATCCTTCAACCTATAAATTTTGGAGAAGTCACTTTCTGCATAAAACTTATTATGTTATATTTTTACTTATAATTTTTCAGAAGTGTCTTATTTTCTAATTGTCCAATCTGTTTATTTTCTTTATTGATGTCAAAAAGTTTGTAATTAAAAAATAAACTATTAAAAACTATAAAAAAAAATACGAACCGCTTTTATGTTCATATATTCTACATAAGTCTGGATAATTGATTTTAATATGATATTTTAACATAAACCACTATAAGACTTAACAATCATGAATCTCTATAAGTCAAAGCATAATACATAGATGATTCAGAATTTAAAAAAAAAATCAATTTGTAGATATTTTCTACATCCTTTCAAAATGGCAGCAACATACATTGGTTTTTTTCCTTTAAAAAAAATTATAGAAAAAACCTATAGACGATTCATTTACACATTCATAATTTTGTTCATATAACCATTATTTTATTCCACATGATATTAATAACATAAATAACAACAATATAAGAATAGACACATATCAAGTGCATTAAAGAAAAGCAATACTGCAACAATTAATCATACTTTCACCCATTTAACTATTATTATAAGACACTTTTGGATACCTGAGGATGATGGAGTTTGGGGAGAGATTGAAGTGGACAATGGAGATAAAGAGGATGTGGTATAAGATGTTGAACCATTTGAGCTTATTGAGTTATCCATGCACCTTCTATGGACAAGTCACCTCCAACACCATCAAAATCAAAGGCCTTTTGCAAAAAGTTCCAATTACCATCCTGATAGACAGTCACAGTGATGCATCTCACGCTTTCCTAGACCATCTGGTTGCCAACGAGGTGCATTGTGTGATAGAACCAAATCACCTTATGTTAATTACAACAGTAGATGTGAGATTGATCAAGTTGAGAGGTTTTGACATTGTATTAAGGGTGGATTGGATGGAAAGGTACAGTCGTATGGTCTTTAACTTCAACAAAACGGAGGTGGTTTTAATGAGGGAGAACAAATTAATCTGAGAAGTTAAACAAAAGAAGCTCAACTTAAGACAATAAGTTGCAAAAGCTCAACTCAATTTGATATATACATGAACATATCATGAATCATGTGGCCAGTGAACTAACTCATGTCCTAGAAGAGTGCCATGAGGTGTTTGCAAACTCTCAAGGATTGCCACCAATGAGGGGCTATGAGCATACCATAACTTTAAATGAAGGTGTTGACGCTGTGAAACTAAAACCTTATAGGTGTGCTCACTGTCAGAAGGATGAAAAAGGGCAGATGATGGATCAAAAATGATACAACGGGAAATTATACAACAGAGTAATAGTCAATTTTCATCACCCTTGTCCCTTTTGAAAAAGATAGATGTAACCTAGAGACGTTGTGTGGATTATATAAGGTTGAATGACTTGATTGTCAAAGATATATGCCATATGCCCCTAATTGATGAATTGTTGGATGATTTAAGGAGTACTAGGATATTTTGTAAAATAGACTTACGGTCTGGATTCCATCATATTTTTGTGATTGAGGATGATGTCCAGAAGAATAATTCAAAGTGATGGCATGGAAGTATGAATGAGATGCTGAGACCTTACTTGAGGAAGTTTGTGTTGGTATTTTTTGATGACATCATAATTTTCATCCCTGAAATGGAGTCCCACATACAACATCATAAAATGGTTCTAGAAGTTTTGAAGAAGTAATACTATGCTAAATTGTCCAAATTCTCTTTTGGACAAACCAAGGTGGAATACTTGGTTCATATCATACATGAGGGTGAAGTGCATGCATGTTGACCCAAGAAAGATTCAAGCAATGTCAGATTGGACCCAAATGACACAATTTATAATTCTCTGTCTATATAATTATTAAATTTTACTGACATTAAATTATTTAACAAAGAGTATTTGTCGTTGTAATAGAATGTTAGTATAAAAATATATGTAATTAAGACATTACACAATTTTTTGAACACATAATATTTTGATGGTGTTTTTTAGGTTAGAAGGAACTTAGAGAGTATCTAAAGATATACCACGTACTTGAGACAAATTTCATTTGATAACAATAAATGTATGGTTTTATAACTAAGAAAGCTTATAATATTTAAAAGAATATAATTAAAAAACAACATGATGAGTTTCATTCAATGCGTACGAGTAAAGATGACTAAAATGATTCTACCAAATATAAAATCATTGTATAACAGTTGTTATTATTTAACATATACTTTTGCAAATTTATTTTTTTGACTGGATAAAATTTATTTATTTTATAAATTATTTGGAATTAAAATCTTCCACCACTATGCATGATCAAGAATAAAGAAATAATATTTAAAAATAATAAAGTTTCAAGAAGAAGTACTGCAAAAAGTATATACAGAGTTAAAGTTTTCTTATTTTCTGGCCTAAACTTTAGGCACAATTCATTCCTTTCTTTATTTATTTTTTTGCTATTCTAGGAAAGCTACTATCATTACTGTAAGGTAAATCGTTGAAGCTGTAATTCTTCTTCAAACAATTAAGTTGGAATTGAATAAATGGTTGTGATCCTTTCTTTTGTTTTTATGAGTAAAATTAGTGTGTTATCGATAAAAAAAAATGTTATATATTAAAGTCGGGTATAAAGCGTGTCGTTGAAGTTATTATTCTATTCAAATAACTTGAACAACATGCTTCTTTTGTACTATAAAGCGGGCGTATTTCTTAGCAAAAACGGCGCACGTTAAGCAAAAACTGCAGAATTATAAGAAAAACCCGATTAATTGAGATGTAGTAATAACATGATCAGGAGAAATACTTGTGTGGTGAGGATTTTGAAGTGAAGTGACGGGTGAAACGATCAGAACCACACAGTTTAAACACAGAATGAAAATGTGTGGTGTGTGTGTCTACACACGTGTCTCCGCACCGTGTGGAGACACCACACAAAAAACCACCCATGATCAGACGTTGGCATGCTGATCACATCATTAATATTCGTGTTGTGGTGATCAAGATTTGATGGCATGTGGCAGTTAGGGATTGATGAGATGGATTGGTTAAGGAGTTGAGGATTAAAATTTGATGGCATATATAGGGGTCGTTATTGTAGGACTCCTAAGTAGGGACCGCCTACGTGGCAAGTATCCGGACCACGCTTTCGAGGTGGAATACACGGTGCCCCGTGTGCGGAAATTGTGTGGTCGGATCGCCACGTAGACGATTCCGCAAGAGGGAGTCCCTAGGATAGAATTTTCCCATATATAGTTGTGTTGGGGATTAACGACTTGGAAGAGTTAGCAACTCCTTCTGCTTCGAGAAGAAACCGTTGAAAATCGACCTCCGAAGAGTTCGATCTAGACAATTAATCATCAATGAATACTCAACATCATTAGAAGACATCACCGTGTAAAAAAAATTGAAAATTTTGAAAAGAAAAGAAAATGTGATGCTTCAACATTCGTATATTTATAAAGGTAATCAGTCAAGTACTTCATCCGTTCTTTATTATCCGTCGCATTTGAGAACTGCACACAAATTAAGAAAATGAGTAATTGCATTGACTTTCATTATAAAATACTAAACAAATCTTGAAAAGTGTAGTTGTGTATTGAATATAAAAGATTGATTTGTTGAATGAGTCTAGAAAGTTGAAATTAATATTGAAAAGCAAAAACACTATTAAAATATGTATTGAAAATGTAACTACGACAGATAAAATAAATTTTTGATTTTGACAACTGCAACAGTTAAGTAGGAATTGAGGGAGTATGTGCTTTGCAGCATTGTAATAACAGACTAACATCTAGATAGGACAATTCTACCGGAAATTTCAAAGATATTCACACAGTTTGTTACGAAAGTAATATTTGTTTTTTTTTTTGAGGAAAATACGAAAGTAATTAAGGAAAAATAAATCCACACACACACAAAATTACTTGTAAACAATTACAAAAAAAAGACGTATTTGTACTTCCTTACGGTTTGTCTAAGGTGTAATACTTTTTTTTCTCATAAAAATCACATCAACTCGGATAGACAAATAATGTATATTGAGAGTTATGACCAATAAAAATGACAATATACAGTTCACAATAGAGTGATGCAATTTTGTCAGAATGACGGTGTGGTCATCTAAATATTGCCGCAATGGCTCCACAAATGCTAATGTGATGGCATAATGGGTGTGAGTCTGCTCACATTCTGATCATCATTGGTAACAACAAAAAATAATAATAATAATTTCATTTGCTTTTCTCTCTTTTTCTGACAATAAAAAAAATTAAGGACATAAACCAATATTTTAATAGAATGGTTGTGGTAAAATGAATGTGATTTTTATAGGGTGGTGATACATCAACACACAATCATTTTCCTTTTAATACCATTGTAAAATTTATTAAGGATGAGATCACAATAGTAGTGCTATATAGATAACTTCTCTACTTTTTAGGTGAAATGACATTGCAACGGAGGAGAGCCATTATGATGGGCCTAATAGTCCATTCCTCATACATAATATGGCTATGAACTTTACGATTAATGCTAATCCAAGGTAGCGACCGCACAATTAATAATCATGCTTGATGCTTCTATGATCGCACAATGAAAGTACCAAACTCCCCGCAATTGAATATTTTTTTTAAACGAATTGAATTTAAATTTATATAAAAACTCGTGCATGATGCACGGGGGATATATATAAAACAAAACGTCTATGCTTGTATATAAATCATACCTCAAGCATGAATCATAATGTAATTACTTGTTTTTTTCTTTTTTCTTTTTACAATATAAGAAATATAACTGAAATAGAGTTACTCTAAGGAATTGAATTTCACTTCGCCAGTAGCAAGGAAATGACCACTCAAAAAAATCTTGTCATTGAATGGTTAGATTACATCGAACAAACTAAGTTTCGCAGGCGTTTGGAAGTTTCTAAAGAGGTATCTGCACTTCGGTAGGAGTCAGGCCATTTAGCAAGTTAAGATTGGGTCAATCAATTTTATTTCTCTTCCCTTTTATAAACGTAGAGTATAGATATTTTTTTTGCCCATTGATTGAATTATAAATTTTGTGCCGACATTTTGCCTATCATGTGCTGTAGAGGCAATGTGAAGGAATAGGAATATAAACTTTACGCGAGGGATCCGCTGCGGACATGTTCTCCACGTGCCATAGTCAATAAGGAGAAATCTAATCTTTACTCTTTCGTTTCTTTTCTTTTTTTCAATTTTTTATTTTTTTTTTTTTTTTTTTTTTTTTTTTTTTTTTGGATTAAAGAGAGGAACTTTACTTTCTCACCGTTCAGGAAACTAAGGAAAATGATAAAGGCTTAAAAAAAAAACAAGCATACGCATCCCCTAAGTGTATATTTTGTGGTACTAAATATATTTGTCTTGTGACTTTTTTTTTAAAATTTAACTGGGTGGTCAGAAAAGGGTCGGGGGATGTATTCGGGGCCTACATCATTGTCCGGAAAATAAACCTAGCTCTTGGCGCGGCACCTAAGTCCGTCCGCTTCATAGAACGATATTTTAAGCCCATCGCTCCAAGAGCACGACACTTTAAGCCTGAAGCTTAGCACTTTAAACTCGTCGCTCCAATAGCGCGGCACTCTCAGCCCGACTCTAGCTCGGAACTTTAAGCCCGTCGCTCCAAGAGCACGGCACTTTAAGCCCGACTTTAGCTCAGCATTTTAAGCCTGATCTCTCCTTAGCTCGGCCATGTAAGCCTATTCACTTCGGCACGGCATCATATTTGGAACTCGCCCTCAAACGAAACTTCTGAAAGCTTGTTTGTTTCGGCACGGCGTCATATTTGGAACTCGCCCTCGAGCGAATCTTATGTAAGTCTTGTCGCTTCAGCACGACATCATATTGGAACTCGCCTCAAACGCATCTTATCTAAACCCGTCCGCTTCATAGCGCGGCAAATTGCGGCCTTACGCTTTCGAGCATGACACACGTAAGCCCAGTCGCTACCTAAGCACGGCATCGATAGACTATGCTAAATGAGCCTTACGCTATCTTAACAGGTCATTGTACAACAGTCATCTCGGCAAACGGTATATCAAGCCGTCTACAACTTTACTCCATGACTTTCACTTGCACAGTTAAAAGCGCAAGGAGTAAGGGGTTATTGATGTGTCAAATCCGGCCAAGCCCTGCCAATTCCGGAAAGAGCACGTGGATCCGAACCTAACCCGCAGGGGCGGATCTAGTAAGGAGTAAAGGGGGTCCACGGACCCCGTTAAAAATAGAAATACTCTGCATTTTACCTATAGAAAAATATTACGGACCCCGTGAAAAAAAATATTTACTATGTTAAATATTTACGGACCCCGCTGGAAAAGTTTTCTGGATCCGCCACTGCTAGCCCGTGCATAAGCCCAATAACGGATAGGGTCCTCGGTCTAGCTAGTCCGCCCATCCACAAGTCGGAACAAGCCGAGCATAATCCAACCCGCGTCACAACATCACGATTCTCATCAGCGTCCAAGGCAGCGGGCGTAAATCAGCAAACATCCAGTTCGACACAAAGCACTGGGGGCCGACCTGCTCTCCCTTACAGCTCGCCATCAATAAGCTCGGACAAAGTCTGCTCAACTAGGCAACATAGTTCATAAACGACACTTACGAGTTTAGAGCCCAAAGCGAGCTTGACAGCTCCCCAACTCTCCAGGTCGCCAGCTCATCAGTTTAACAGCCTGGTGACAGCCAGCTCATGGCCCCTATAAATAGCAACATCACCTACAACTCATAATCATAAACACGCGGCATTTTCTTCATCCTTGTTATTGAGCGCCACCGCGCAACAATCGGAGAAATCACTCAAATTTGCCAGATCGACATACACATCCGCTAAAACTTGTTGGTGATATTTTTGACATCATCACGAAACATGTATACATGGACAACGTTCTGATTTTTAGACATAGGAGAAGGTAACTTCAACCGATAAGCCAATTTTCCTATCTTAGCGACAATTCCAAACGGTCTAACATTTCGCAGACTAAAATTCTCTTTCTCACCAAACCGATGACTCCCTTGGTTGGTGGTAAATCTTGTCCCCAACATCAAACTCAAGCTGCCATCTTTTTTTATCTGCCTATTTCTTGTGTCGATCTTGAGTATCTTTGCTTTTCTCTGACTATGCCATCCTTACTTACGATGTCTTGCATTAATTAAAATCCAGTCATGTCGTTCTCGTCAACCTCATTAATAAACAATATTGAGTGTCTGAGATTGGCTTAGTTGCCACCTGGTGTGTTAATGGTTAAACCCTAACCATAAGGGTCATCATTCTCCCTGTTAAATAAGATTAATAAAGATATTAATCAAGTAACATATTGACTTAGACTTAGAGTGCGTGGTGTGTTAATATGAATGGATTCAAGTGATCATGAGACTACTCTCACATCAGGGGACCTCAACCCTGTCACATGACATCAGCAGCATTTTAATGGTTAATTGCTAATAATATATTTATAATTCACAAGGGTAGAACGGTCCAGGTTTGACGGTTGGAAATTACTCTGCTTTCGTCGGCCATTGGAGAAAAAAGAAAGAAAAAAAAACTAATGCCTTCACATCCTCTCAAATCACTCCCCGCGTCATTTTTCTCCAGCCCTATAAAAACTCACCACCTGTAAGAATCTGAGGCATAGCTAAGTTAAAGCTACATCGATCTCCAACTTTTCCCTCTCTTTCTGTTCCCTTTCTTCAGGTAATTAAATTTTGTTTTTAATCCATTTCTTGATTTCATTTCCTCTCAAGTCGCTATCATTCTCCCGTTATACGCTTGAGCTCAATTTTATCTTTGTTTTGTTTTGTTTTTTTGGATTGGATCCTAGAGATTTCAATATTCTGCTGGGTATCTTTCATCTGTAATTGTGATTGAGAAATTAGATGCTTTTTTTTTCTTTCTCTTTGTTGTTATATGGATTATATCAGCTCATTTTTCGCCCGTTTTCTAATATGTGGTTTGGTGATTTGATAGTTGAGTTTGTTCGTCCTGTGTTCCGATTCCAAGTTGCGTGATTTTCGGGAGTAGATCTTATTCTCTTTCACTTGATTTGTCCGGTTTTTCTTTCTTATCTATACACGTAACATCATTAGGAATCTTTGCCTTTGTGTATTCTTTACGTAACTCGTTCTTTTCTGTTTTTATTATGGGTCTCTGGTGCATTTAGTGTACGGATCTTATTTGAATCCGGTGGTTAATTCTTGTTTACAGGTTTAAAAATGTAATTTTGTGTAATCTATGGCTGATCTTTATAATGCCTTCTCAGTTTCAGATCATTTATCAGAACTGTTTGTGCAGAGAACTAATGCTTTATCTTGTATCTGATGCGATTTGCTATACTTAGATTTGAATGTGATTAGTTTCCACATCTTCTCAGAACATGGATCTCGCGTTTGATCTTATCTTCCATCATTGCTGCTTGTTTATCTTCTTCTAAACATTCAACTCTTACAGAAATTGTAATGAATTGCATACTGTTCTCAGATCTAATGGGATTAACTTGCATCTAGTCATGGTACTTGTGAAACATGACTCTGTGGCTGACTATGCGGCTTAGTACCTATTTCCTTATAAATGCTGCTTGCTGTTGGGCTGTTTTCTTATTTTATTTTAATTTAGAGTTCATTTTGGTGTCGTGCGTGAATTAGAGAGCCTCACGGAATGGGGTATTGACTAATTTTCTGATTTTTCTTGGCCAGATTTTGGAGTTAATTGCAGGCATTTAACTTTTACAACTTCAGTTGATATTCATGGGGACTGTTGTGGATTCTGCAGACAAGGTATTGTGGGTTTTATTTTTGTTTTTTAATTAATCTTCTTTATTCATAATCACTTTGTGTTGCATATATGTGCATTATCGAGTTCTACATACTATGACATGGGCTTTCAAGCTAAGATATTTCCATTTACTTGAATTTATCGACAAATGATATGCACTTTGAGGCCCGGCTCGTCCGATGGTATATTTAGTCGCTAAAGGTTGAGTAATCAATCATTGAATATCCTAGTCCAGTAGATATTGAATTATTGAGTAGTCCCGAACGTTCGTCAAATTTTAACTCCTTTTGTTTTCAGCAGCAAGCAAATGGAGGCGTCTTAAGCAACAAAAAAGTTACAGTTGTTTTTGTCTTGGGTAAGTGATTGATGCTCCTTGATCGTGCATTTCTTTTGAATTGTGTCATTTCCCTATTTGACATGTTACTGCAAGCCAGTTGCTCAACTTAGCTGTGATGTAACACAAAGTCGTTTTTTTCCCCTTTTTCTTTTGTTTTTCATTTCAAATCATATGTCTAATTCTTGTGTCGAGTGAGTGCCTGATTTGAGTCCCACAATTGTGTCCTGCATTTCCATAAAGTATTTTCTGCATTGTAGAATGATATGAATCTATTTCAAGCTTGCTTACTTGACAAATCGTAATTGTTGATGAATGCTGGCTCCTTGTATGAAACAACAACAAAGGAAATCCTAGTTGGGAATGATTTTGATCTACTGCATTTCTTTTTCTTCTTGTGTGGGGGATAGCATATATAATTCATTTAGCTCATGTGTCGATTTTTTGCCTTCCATATTGAGCAGGTGGACCTGGAAGTGGTAAGGGAACCCAGTGTACAAACATAGTCGAGCATTTTGGGTACACTCACCTCAGTGCTGGTGATCTTCTGAGAGCAGAGATTAAATCTGGTTCTGAAAACGGGTGTGCTCTCTGTTGCTAATGACCTTGAGACCTGCATAATTTATATTGAAATAGAGATTAACAATATGGAAATAATACTCCTTTCTTTGTAATGACAGAAAGATGGATTTCTGACTTAAGTATTTTTCAGTGTCAACCAGTAGTATCACAATCTGTGTTTTTTGTAGGTTCATTGTTATGTATTAAGCATCGACTTTCTGTCTTCAGGACAATGATCCAGAACATGATCAAGGAGGGAAAAATTGTTCCTTCAGAGGTTACGATTAAGCTTCTCCAACGAGCTATGGAGGAAAATAGCAACGATAAGTTTCTTATTGATGGTTTCCCTCGCAATGAAGAGAATCGTGCTGCTTTTGAACTAGTTGTGAGTGTCCTAGACAGTTATTGCTAGTTAAAATCGGTGTTTATTGATTCTTTGTACATTTATTTAAAAAAGAACCCACTCATTTGGATTTCTGTGGCATTTTTTTGGGTGCTTTGAAGACTGGAATTGAACCAAAGTTTGTACTTTTCTTTGATTGTCCCGAAGAAGAGATGGAAAAGCGCCTTTTAAGCAGGAACCAGGTTTCAACACTGCCGCATGGTTTACTTTTTGTTGTCTCCACATAGTTAGCAACCTCTTCTGTCACATAGTATTCCACGTGTACATCTGTATTCTTTCAATTGACATTGGTCTTTTGTTTCTTTGCTTTGAAGGGAAGAGAAGATGACAACATTGAAACAATAAGGAAACGCTTTAACGTTTACATGGAATCCAGTTTACCGGTTATTGAACACTACAACTCTAGGGGCAAGGTTAGAAAGGTAATATCCGCTTCCAATCCTTATTTTCCCCGCTTGTCTGTTTTTGTACGTAGATAAATGAAGTTTTTTGTTTATTATTTATATAGATTGATGCTGCAAAGCCTGTAGAAGAAGTTTTTGAGGCAGTCAAAGTTGTGTTCTCCCCAGCAAATGAGGTAAAGTATCTGATGCTGGGAATTATTCTTTGTTTGTCAATTGTGAATAATGCTGGTGGCCATGTTCCATCTGGAATGTATTCATTCCTGAATATTTGTATTTTTGCAGATCGCTGCATAGACTGATATTATTGGGGTCATCCCTCAGTGATTTGTGTTGTGGTAATTTCTCTCACTGTCTTGTTTACATGTCTTAGTGCTTTCTCCACATGAAAACTCATCTTTTTATTTAACGGAATTTCGATTTTGGTTGGAAAATTTTTAGAACACAAACCGTTTTATGAAGGTTGTACCAATTGACATACATTATAACATTTCATTTTTAATAATACTTATGTGAATTATATCTTAATTCTTGAAATCAGTTTCCAGTTTGTTGCTAACTTGCTATTGATCAGAATTACATGCTTTAAACTTTTCTCCTTCTAGAGTCCTCTTCTTTTCTCTCGCCCCTTGCTTCCCCAGCCGGCCCCCTTTGCATAATCTCCTCTTGACGCCGGCGGCCTTGTGCTGCCGGCGTCTATTACCTCCTCACTGTTGTAAATACTCCCTCTTCTAATTTATTTTCTTTTGTTTTCTCCTCCCCTGCTTTCTCTTGTTTTTGCTCGATCTTCTACTCCGTTGTCTTCGCCCGGTGCTTCGGGTTGGCTGGAAGCTATTTGCTTCTCTCTTGCGATTTTCGATCAGGAGGGAGCGGTTGGCCTTTCCTTTGGCGGCCTGACATACTTTCCGGCGACTTTTGGTGGCGTTGGTCGATGTTGTGTTTTAGATCTGGGGCTTGGGAGGATGCCGGTGACGCTGCCTCTACTCTTTGTTGTTCTTGCTGCTGGCTTTCCTTTGGTTGATGCGGCTGAGTAGTTCGGTTCCGAGGAGTTGTTTCTCGGAGGTTCAGCCCTCGACTTTCTACTATCGCTTGCGGATCTCGGGTTGTCGATGGTCATTAGTGGCAGCTTTCGTTTCTCCGTCACCTGTGGCATCATTCGTCGCAGCTCGTGATTTGTTGTTTGGTATTAGGAGGGGCGGCTAGTTTGCAAGGGCTTGGCGGAGCGTAGGCGTGGCGGCGGATGTTGTGTTTTTTGTTTGAAGTTTTTGTCTGTGTGAGTCGAATAATAGGTTGCCGAGAGGATTCACGTGTCTGTACGCCTCCTTACGAAATTACTTCTGAAAGTTTCCTTCTGTTCAGCATCCTTGATTCGACCTATTATTTGGCTTTGTTGTAATGTAGGTTGTCTGTTTTGCGGCTAGGCCGCGTTGTAGTGCGGTTTTTGACCGCGTTGTAGTGCGGGTTTATGCCGCGTTGTAAAGTTCGGTTTATTCGATTAATAAAAGCTTTCGTATTTTGTGGGGAAAAAAAAAAAAGAATTACATTCTTTACTTTTGCTTGCAGGTATCATGCTGTCAGCCACATTATGCTGTGCTTACTGCAGAGAGAGTTGCTTCTTTCAATTTTTTTTTTTTTATATTTATATTTTTTATATTATTATTATTATATATAGCGAAAAACATAATATGAGAGATGATATATTTGAGTTTGTATAATAGAGTTGTTGGTCCGGCTCTCTGGAGCCGTGTATTGTTATACTTAAATCTGATGTGCTTTTTGCAGATATAAGCCTCTCTTATTTATTTGTTTTAAGTTATATATCTCTATTTGTAGGTGACAGAATAGATGTATGATTTGATAGTGGATGAAATTAATTGATCATTTGCTACGTTTTTATATAAAGGAATCAAAATTATAATTTATGTTGCGTTCGGGTGGTAATTTCCTTAAACCATTTGCGCTAACCTTTAATCAAGAATCTAATGTCTCTCCACCCTCAGAGAAATAATTGGTAAATGCTACAAATTTGATTAAGGTTATGCAGGCATTTTCCTATTGATTGTTCTTTTTTCACATTTTTTTTTTCCCCTTCGGAAGGGTGTTCAGAAAAAACTAGACCTTAGTAGTATTATTTTGTTTTGTTTTGTTTATAAGGGACAATCTCACGTAGACGGTTTGTTATGAGGCGTAGACCCCCCTTAAAGGTAACGGAACCATGCAAAGGTTTCCTCAAGCCGGACGGAGATTGGTCCTTGAGTGCAAAGGCAGAAGAGAGCATGACTCCCCTGTTTGGATTCGGGTTGGATTGAGGTTGAATGGATTCAAGAAAGAGACTATAAAATAAAATATAGTAAAATATTGATTATAAAGTTGAAATGTTATATTGAAATTTGTGTAGTTGAAGAAATGATTGGTAAGAGAAATTTTAATTAAATATTATATTGAAAAGGTAATGGTTAAATAGTATAGTAGGTGAATAAAGTGAATTGATTAATATTATTTTATTTGTTGATGATGAATGATTGATTAGAAAATTTATAATAAAATAATGATAAATAAGATAGTGGAGTGAATAAAATATTGAGTTGGATCCAAATATTAGGTTGAACCAATGTCTTGTTGTCCCCGACAAATGTACACTATTATGAGTCACATTATTAGTATGGTCAAAGGATTAAAAACTTACTACCTCCGTCCCAAACTATAAGTCATTTTAGTCTTTTTCACACATATTAAGAAAGTTAGTTAAATTTGTTACTATTTGTCATTAATTTTGATTAAAAAGACTGAAATGACATTTTATTGGTATTAATGCAAAATAGTAAAAAGTGGTTGAGTATATAATAAATGAGGGGTAGAAGAAAAAAGATATAATAAATGTTTTATTAGTTTTGTAAATGAACTTACATTTTGGGATAAAACTAAAAATTTAAAAAGACTAACATTTTGGGACGGAGGTAGTACTTGAAAAGCACTCTCGCAGTAAGCGCATATACGCGCCTCTATCCCTAAAATGAAAATAAAAAATAGAGTTTTGCGCTCAAATATAAATACAATGAGTCCCTATCCCTATTTATTTTTAGGGATATGAACAGTGCATTCCTACTTGTGGGGATGCACTATTCACTACCCTAAACATATTTAATTGTTAAAAATTATAGGGATAGGGATGTTGCTGGAGTGAAATAATAAATATTTAATGAGTATAAATAGGGTTGTGAGGTAGAATATGTATTATTTAATATTATTTGAAAAATGTTATAGGGATGCTATTGTAGAGGTTTTTGAATTAAAATGTTGTAAAATAGATATATGTATTATTTTAGGGATAAAATTTGGGGCTCTGTTGGGAGTGCCCTCATCAAACTTATGCGTCTATCTAATGACTAAAAACCCATATTGATCGATCATATTAACTTAAGACCTTTAGACTTAATATATCATAACTTAGGAAATTATCAAAACTCAAGCCTAATAATTCATATTCTAATGAACTTTAAAGGTGGTACTTTTAGAAGAAATACTTGTGTAGAAAATGGATTTAGAGGTGAAGTGACCGGTGAAACGATCAGAAAGTATTTCCCCTACTTTTATTACTTTTATGTTTGGAAATATATATTTCCAATTGTGTTTAGGAACTCGAGGAGACTCCCTGGGAAACATCCTGCGCAGTTGCTGGAAATCTGGTCATCGATCCCATTTTATTATTTTTATTTATAAACTTAACAAGTACTCCTGATTATGATTATTATTATTATTAATATTATTTTTTGGCAGCCGATCATTCGTGCTGTTGAAATTAAAAAACATACAAGAGAGTTGAATGCATTTTTATATGGTTTTGTAGGATTTAATTTTAAGTTAATGGGGAGAACATGTTATTATTACATGTTGTAATATTCATATATGGATTATTGACATACATCGCCCACCAACATACCAAACTAATAACTTAATTAGTTTGACAAGTTATATTCGTCGGTGGAAGTTATTCCTTGAATTTTCAATGTTAATATGTAGCAGTTTGTTTAGAATTTGCTGGAAATTGACCTTATAACAGTAATGATACAACCACATCAACAATATTTGGTATGCATATTCAAACTCCGACTTCGAAAGCCATGTCATATTGTCATCCGGTCGTCCTTAACATTTAATTGTATCGTTGTAACAAAACACCAAGTCTAGTATTTTACCAACATATTATAAATGTTAAAAGCAACAAAAATATTGAATCATTAGCATGAACATAATACTAGCAAGAACAAAACAACAAAAACAACTACAAAACAAAACCACCGTAACTAGCAATATTAAAAGACTATAAAATACCGACCTGCAACATAACTGCACCAACAAACAAACATATTGATCATGGAAAATAAATATCTCCATGCATTTCAAAATGAAAAATCATCAAATATTAGTTTCAAAATTAATATTGTCCAACGTATTATTAGAGCGAAAATTGAACTCACATCAATACAAGTATATAATCACTACTTATTCACTTAACTAGTTTACACTATTGTTAAAACATATAATTTTGGGCCCTATGATTGGTCATGGGCGGTTGCCCATCTCGCCCGGACCCGGCTCTGGCAGTCATGGAGAAGAGTATGGTAGGTTGATCTCATAAAAATTAATTTACAAAATTCAATTCGAAGCTAAAAAGCGACTTTTCCCCGATCGATTATGAAAGGTCGAATCTTAAGTTTAGAATTGACTATGACAAATAATTATCATTGTAGACATCAATAATATATTTTATACGATATCACTAAAAACATCGTAACACACTTTAACTACCCGACCTGAAAACCCGAGTAAAATTTTCAGATTTGGACCGTTCGGTCATGACCCGAGAATACTATTAAAAAATCCCGAGTCACAAAGCCTCGTGAGGTTGCTACAAGCATAAATACGGAAGATGAAACATGAAACAATTAGGTTTACTAGAATCCCAATACGTAATTAATACATAATCCAAACATCATTGAGTCATTGCGATTACAACAGAACATCGTTAATACTATTACATAATTCTCATAAATCATTGCAACTAAAAACTCCTTACTACATCATACTAACAACAAATCCACATCGCCAAAAACCTCACTGCCAGGAATTATAAACATTACTCGGAGACTATGAAAACCCACATGATGAACATATTTTCCTCAATACCACGTATAGTCTAAAGAGATTCCATTAGGGACAGGAGTCCAAGACGCCCATGACCTTACTTTTATGTTTCATGCGGTGACTGAAGTTATCTATTGTGACTATTATGAATTTTAAAGTAAGGGTGAGTTATGAGGCTCAGTAAATAAACATATATAACATCAAAGAGAACTAGTATCATTTCCAGGGATAGTGATAAAGTTCCAAGTTCTCTTTCACAGAATGAAATGCATCAAGCAGAGACAATATGTAAAAGCTAACAATCAACATTCATATCGTATCATACTGTCGCATAGAGTAGCAGGAATTAAACAACGATAACATACATTTGCCATTTACTTTGAATCATCATTCCAGTGTTACACTATGTATGTATCATATCTTGCCATGTCATTTATGTATTAGTTTGGTATTGGTTCATGAGTACTAGGCCAAATTTATTCTTTCTCAATGTGAAGGGCCTAAAACATAACTTATTGACAGACCTAAATATCCAATATTTTATCCCATTGATGCATCCAGCCTTTTCTCTCTATTCTTTTCCGGGAGCAAAGCCTGATGTTAGGGACCTTCGAGAGTTCACCGTTCTTTAATTTAAAACTTTCATTCTTTCTTTCTTTTATGTTATCATTTATCATCCTCCATAACACCTTACATATCACACATGGAAACATATTTTATACCTTACCTGTAAACATATACTTTAAATCTGATGTCATGATATTTATATTATATCAACATCAAGAGTACATCATAATTTTCAAAATTAGTTCATACAAAGATACATTCACAATAAAATCAACTTATGACTACTTAATTAAGGCATTATCCACATTCTCACAAAAATACTTTCATACTCAGACATTGTAGATGTAGGCATAATCACTACAACATGAAATCATTGTACAGTCCTCATAGGCATGGTTTCTATTACATGAATTTGTCAACATGCACAATGACAAGAATAACACCTAGTCATAGAAATATATGGCATGAAATTCAAAATATAAAAAATACTTTTTACTAACTGATCATGCAATTACATAAGTCCGACCCTATAGTAATTTACTTTATGACAATTAAGGCATGTAAATAGTAATTAGTTTTATGACATGTATCATTTCCATTTCATGTAACATATAATCAGCCTTGTGAAACTGATTTCTAACGTATTCAATTCAAACTTTTGTGTTGATCCGCTTGATTCTTAACTCTTGTGAAATTAACCCCAAAAACCTCTCCTCCTTTTATTTTCCTTTGTTTTCTCCTCTCTCCCAGCCATATTTTCTCCTATCTGTTTTCTTTACCCTTTTTTCTCCCTTACCAACACTGTATGTAAATGCAGGGCCGTCCCTGTGAATTTCCGGGCCCTAAGCCAAATACAATTATCGGACCCTTGACAATTTTTTTTGTACACTAATTTTTTTTAAGATTAAAATGAAGCATCTATCTCAAGAAAAAAAACATGTAAAGTCAACTAATAATAGTATAAATAATGCAAAAGAAATGATTTTGTCAAACATTTTCAACAAAAGTATCACTTAAACACTTACTGTTTAGCAATTTTAGATGCAAAAATACTAATAAAACTTTAGTGATAAATGTCAATTTTTTATTTTTTATTTTTGCAGTTTTTGTTTGCACTACTAGTATTTACTGTAAATGTAATCACTCACATAGAAGAGAGTGAGCCGTCATTCAGGGAGGGTAAAAGTCGCTACAGTAAAGAAGGGGAGGTTTACTGTTTACAAATATTAAAGTACTAAGTTAAAGCTTTTCCTAATTTCCTTGATATAAAAAAAAGGTACTAATTTTGGCTTTTCCTTTTTTTTATGCGAAAGATTTTTCCTAATGTTGAAACATGAGCTTCTTTATAACAAAAAAAAGTACTATAAGGCTACTGAATATGGGCTACTAGTTCAATAATATTACTAGCTTATTTTTTCGGTGGGCCCTTAAAATAACATATTTTTGGTGCTCAGCCACAGGCGTGGCGCAGTTGCTGCCAAGGGACGGGTCTGTGTAAATGGAAACTGCTTCCCTTATATATTCAATAGTTCGTTATTCCCTTGTGTCCCATAATCAACTGTTCAGATGTCCGTTGTATCGAACACAACGGTTATAAACTCAACAATATCAACGATTGACGTGTAAACTCATCATGATAAACAGTTTGTATATATATTGTATCACAACAGTTATGTCTGTATTATTACTTGGTATCAATATACTAATAATGTGTCTATTTGTGTATGTATATAGATGCATGCAGAGTATCCTAGTATGGAGTACTTGTAAATTTTATTATTGTCCGGTTACAAGTATGACTTGATGGTCCGAAATCAATCTTATTTTCTGATGGTCCCGCATGTTTAAATTTTATTTTTTTTATTACTTACCAATTTTATGATTGATAAGAAAATTGATGAAATTGTCTATCATTACAGTATACTTCTGTAATGCCGTCTTGAGAAGTCAACCTTCCAATCTCATTTAGCTTCCATCATTGTCATTTCAAAGAAGAAGAAGAAAAAAAGGTGATGAAGGTGCAGGGCCAATTGAGCTCCCCATCTCCTTCAAACCATGGGGAAGAAGATCCACAAAAGGTTTCCAAATCCACTTCCTTCAATATATCCACCTTACCTCACTTCCCTTTTTGGCTCATCACCATAGCCATCCTCCAATACTTTCTCCTCTCCGCCTTCTTCTCCCCCCGACCACCGACGCCGTCCACCAACCCACTCCGGCAGCAGCAGCAATGCAAAAATGGAAAGGTCTTCGTGTACGATCTTCCACCGATGTTCAACACAGAGTTATTGGATAACTGCAATCTACTCGATCCTTGGGGTACTAAATGTGATGGAGTTGCTAATAAAGGTTTTGGGCTTCAAGCCACCGGTCTTGAAACGGTGGTGCCGAAGAATCTATTGCCGGATTGGTATTGGACTGATATGTATATTTCAGAAGTGATTTATCATAATAGAATGCTTAATTACACTTGCAGAACAAAGAATCCAGAAGAAGCGACTGGTTATTATATACCCTTTTATGCAGGGCTTTCTGTGGGAAGATATTTATATAATCATACAGCTAAAGAACGTGATCGAGATGCAGAAATGGTTCTTGATTGGTTAAAAAATCAATCTTCATGGAAGAAACGAAACGGGTCGGATCATTTTGTGGTGATAGGTAGATTGACTTGGACTTTTCGAAGATTGACCGAGAATGATTCTGATTGGGGATCCAAATTTATATTGATGCCATTGATGAAAAACGTGCTGAAGCTTTCAGTTGAAAAAAATCTTGCAGATGAATTAGAGATTAGTATTCCTTACCCAACCTCATTTCATCCACGATCAACTTCAGATATTTTGGAATGGCAGAATTTTGTTCGAGCCCAACAAAGAAACAACCTTTTCTGCTTCGTTGGTGCTACCCGTTCGAAAATCAAGAACGATTTCAGAGGATTGTTGATGAATTACTGCAAAAATGAATCCGGGTTCTGCAGAGCAATTGATTGTTCAGTGATTTCTTGCAGCAATGGTTCAACAGAGATTCTTAAAGCATTTTTGGGTTCAGATTTTTGCTTGCAGCCTAAAGGAGATGGGGCAACAAGAAGATCTTTTTTTGATTGTATGTTAGCGGGTTCGATTCCGGTGTATTTTTCCAAAGATAGCTTTGATGGGCAGTATCAATGGCATGTGAATTTCGATAGAAATTCTTCTTCTTCGTCGTCTTCATCATCAGTGTTCATAGATGAAAGTGATGTAAGAACAGAGAGTTCTATAATTAGAAAGGTGCTTGAAGGATCATACAGTAAAGAGGAGGTGAGGAAGATGAGAGAGACTGTGATTGATATGATTCCAAGATTTCTATATGCTTTAGGGAGTGAAGGTTTAGAGGAAACTAAAGATGCATTTGATATTGCCATTGAAGGTGTTTTGAGCAAGTTTCATAGGCAAAATATACAGCTGCAGATTGCAACACCTTAATCATTCTTTTTTTATTAAATCATCGCCTGCAATGGAAATTGGATTTCTTCATGTGCAGTTGATGCTCATGCGGTATTCATCTTATGTGCAAGAAAAAAATTTCATATACGGACAGAGGTTGAACACCACGTGAGAATCAAGTGTAGATCCAATGTCCCTGCAATGTGCATGTCTTGTAAAACCTTAAACTTTTCTTAGATGTCAGAACACTTGCTAAAATTAGTATTTTTTTTTATAATAGGATTGTTGTATCAAGTGATATATATTATAATTTTTTTTTAAATTTCACATACGATAAAAATGTAATATATGAAATAAAGTAATATGAGAGACTCGTTTGTCTACTACTTGATACAATATTTTTAAACTATTACACCATAAAATCTCTCAAAAGTAGTCTGTTAGTTATTTGTATTATTCGGAAAATTTGTTATATTTTGATTGTATATGCTACATAAAGATCAATGTAGGTGATTGTAGTTAATTATTTTAGGGAGCTACAAATCGCGCCCCCCCCCCCCCACCCATCCCATCACCCTCCCCAATTTTTATTTTTATTTTTTATCAATCTATACAAATTCTTTGTTTTAATTTTTTTGTTTGTATTTTCTTTTTTGCTTGTAACTTTTTTTCATAAATTGTTTTTTAATAAATTATATGTTTTTGAAATCTATTCAATTTAATCTATCAAATGAGTCCAATATTGAATATGAAATGTTGTATTAAAAATAATTTTATCGGATCCAATATAATTCTCTTTATTAGTATTATTTTTGTCATTTATCTTTTTTATCGGTTATCCTTCATTCTATTACAACTTACAAGTATATGATATATATCTTTTTTAAGTTCATACTTGAGTCATGTATGTTGAATCCGTCAAAGTTATTTTATGTTTCTCTGAACACTCAATAAAAATAAAACTTTATTTAAAAAAATTCGTAGTCTTTTTTTTTTTTTTTTTTTGAGGGGCGTAGTCTTTATTTTGATATCAATATTGTATATGATGTGTCACTACTAATTATCACAATGTTCAACACTACTATTAAACATTGTGATACCAAGTGACACTATAATTTGGCATTGTGATACTATAGATTGATACTCAGTAGTGACACATCATATACAAATTCTTAACTCTTATTAATTTTTTTGATAATTTGTTTTTTTATAAATTATATATTTTTGAAATCTATTCGATGAAACCTATCAAATGAGTCCAATTTTGAATACGTAATGATGTATTATCGGTTCAATTATTAATAATTTTTAATCCTTCAAATATAATTCAAGTATGTCATTATGTATCTGAAAACTCAATAAAAATAAATTAAAATCAAACTTCATTTAATTAAAATTATGTACATAGAAATAATAGATAAACGCATAAATTAATCATCAAAATCATGCATAAATTCAAAATGTTGTCCGGGTTGATCTATCCTCATTACATCATACCATAATTGAATACGTGCTTGATAATCACAAGCCCATTCGTCTGATGGGTTTGATTCGCATGAGAAACGTCATATGATGATGGGTGGTACAAGGTATTCAGGGTACAAGAAAACTTGTACGAAGTGATTATCTTGAACATGACCGATAGCTATATGTTGCCGCTGGGAAAATGGAACTGGTGGGGATCTCAACGGCAAGTAAGTATGACAATGAGTATCATGCGAATCGAATGTATGTAGTACCACGTTGTACGCTGAAGCTACAACAACCCCCAGTGTTGCAGCATCCATCCAATAATACCCGGGTGCGGGTACTGTGAAGCAATTAAGTGTTGATAGTAGTCCTGATGCATAATTAATTTCTTGAGAAAGGTTTTCATACAAGTCAATATTTTGATTAATCTCTTGAATAAGCATCAATCGAACTTGACGCCATTCATGTTCTGAACCATGGAGTTGCACAGCTATTGCTCTGAAGCCACAATGACCGTCGCCTTCGACGTCAACACAATGAGAAATATAAGGCTGATAGCGTTTAGGAAATGCATAAACGAGGGGATCCTTTCTTTTACTCGCTTGGGAAATCGGAATATATGGTACCTTCTTTTCTGAAGTGGGTATTGAAAAGAAAGGCCTGCGGCCAATGTTCTGCTCATCCCTTCTTGTAGGTCGACCATTTTGTTCTGTGTTGTATGTTGGGGGTCTAACTGTACAACGAGATGGATCTGCCATATCGAAAAACCTGTCAATCATAGAATCTCGACTAGCGGGTTCCATTTCATTTAATCTTTCCATAAGCTGAGCTGCCTTGTCGGGTTGTATTCCCTCATCCGTACGCTCGGGGGCTCGCATGGACAATGTACGCCAGTGAATATCGATATAATTTTGCAGAATCGGCATGCCAGCGAGACAAAACATTGCAATATCGTGAGCGCACGGCAATCCGTGTGTCAGTTTGATCTTGCAATTGCAAAGATCTTCTTCGGAAAGACAATGTTTATCAGCAACTTTTATATGTTTATCGATTAAGTCCATTGCTTCTAATGAAACGCAATATCTGATTTCACTATAAATTGCGTCACGTACATGTCGATGTCGTGGAATACTCAAAGATTTCTGGAATGAACTTTGAATATCCCTAAATTGAGCAGTCAACATCTTTTCTATTTTTTGAAAGGATGTTGAAAGCGATGCCGAAGTATCCCCGAAGTATCGTTTGAGTCTCGCATGCGCAGACTCCACCCTGAATTTTAATCATACATTGTGTTAAATAGGAATGATACATGCAATATTCTATAGTGTAGGATAATGAATAAATAGTGGATATTAGAAAGTTACCTTTGACTTGAATGGCTCCCGAGGTGCATAACTTTGTCTACATACACATCAACGACCCGCTCATTGTAAGGACATAACCATGTATTCCAAAGGTATGTTGTGGCTTTGGCGAATTTTGAAAAGTCAGTTAACATGGCATTCCACCTGAAATCTAAAGTCTCCAGACTCTGTGAATGAATAATCGAGTGCCATGCATTGTTAAATTCGATCAATCTTTTACCAAGCATAGGCCTGCACTTCTTCATTACACACTTATTTATATACCAAATACAAAGGATGTGATGCGCGAATGGGAAACATTCTCCAATTGCACCAAGAAGCACTAGATCCCTATCTGAAACAACCACCGATGGAAACGCTACTCCTTTTAAGACCATCCATCTTTTTAACGTATCCAATACCCATACAAATCGCTCTGTCGTCTCATTACTCAAATATGCAAACATAATAGAGTAAGTTTGCATTGTGGATGTGATGCCCACAATCTCTAAGAGCGGTATCCCATACTCATTGATCTTGTACGTGGCGTCAATAATTAAAACCGACGGAAAATTCACATACAGCTCTAGGCTTTTAGGATGAATCCAAAGAATATCTGTGATCTCACCAGTGTGTTCATTTTTCATAAAGTCGTACATGTATTTTTTAACATTTAATTCTCTTAAAACGTACCCAGCTTCAGATAAACCCCCAACTGCTCTTTCTTATACAGTGCTTTGACATTGTAAATACTCCTAATTCCTGTAGTAATTGATGGGTCTTGTTGTTTCATCACACTAAGAATTTCTCGAGGAGCAGTGCTATTGGACATGCCACGCACTAATTGTTTTTGGGTTGTGGTCAACCTTGAAGGATACTCAAATCCCACTAAACTTTCAACTGCTTCATTGTTATGAAAACCATTAACAACCTTCAAACCCCACTTCACACCGTGTGGTGGTTGTGATACACCTCGAAGCTTAAATGGGCAACCACGTTTATACGTTCCAGTATCCCTACTCATTATATGCCCTTCGCGTTGCGGTTTATACAATCCTCCTTTTCCACAAATAATAGTGCATCTCGGCATTTTATTTCCATTTTTACTACACGATTTATCTATGACAATCACAAAACCATTTTCATTACCAACTCTCCGAGCTCAATCTAGCATGGCATCTCTACTTTCAAATATCTATAGAAAAATCGAAGTATAAGAACAATATTATACTATCTAAAATGAAAATAAGTAACGAATGTGGAAAATATCAACAACGATAACTAACCTGATCAGTTGTAAATTCGGCTGTGTAATCACGTTCAATGTTGGGGATGCTCTCCCCATTAGGAAAATCATTCGTAAAATTGTTTTCAACTGGCCAACTATCCCCACTAGGAACATCATTTGTAAAATCATTTCCAAATGACGAACTACTAAAGAATGATGAATCGTTTCCAATTGGCCAACTATCCCCACTAGGAACATCATTTATAAAATCATTTCCAAATGACGAGCTACCAAAGAATGATGAATCGTTTCCAACTGGCCAATTATCCCCACTAGGAACATCATTTGTAAAATTATTTCCAAATGACGAACTACCAAAGAATGATGAATTGTAGGAATCCATGTTATGAATTACTAAAATCAATTGAGTATGTGTTGAATGGGTATGTATGAAAGAGTTGGAGAAATTATGATGATTTTTTAGTAAGTGAAATGAGTCCAATATATAGAGAAATTGAAGATGGGATGATAATGAGAAAATCTGAATGTGTGGTTAGAATTTATGATAAGAAGATAAGAAGGGGTAGGATTGAAGATAAGAAGGGGTCGGATTGAAGATAAGAAGAATCTGAATGAGTTGTTGTGAATAAAAATGATAGAAAAATGGGTGGTAAGAATTGAAGATAAAAAAATCTGAATGAGTGGTTGTGAATAAAAATGATAGAGAAATGTGACTATCAATACTACACTCGTTTTATTGATTTTATTTACTAAATTTCAATAACATAATAATATAAAAAAATACATGTTAAAAATTTGTACAAAATTTTCAATTATAAAATAAAAACAACAAAATACAAATTAAGTTTAAAAAAAATTGTTAAAAGAAAGAAAGAAAAAAAAACGAAAAAAGAAAAAGAAAAAAAAAACAATGATGGGACGGGGAGTGATGGGATGGGGGGGGGGGGGGGGGTTGTGATTAGTAGTCCTCTTTTATTATATCAATAACTATAATGTGCATTTGTATGATTATTCAACTATAAATTTGATCAATTGTGTGAAAGAGGTGTTATTAACAAATCATTTTTAATATGCAAAGAGGTGTACGTGTCAAAAAAAAATAATAGAAGCATTTGGAAAAGACTTTTCAGAGTGGAGTGTGTAAGAGTATGAAGGTGACATATTTAAGTGGATTAGAATAATGGCAAGTCCATTCAGACACATTAAGAATCATCTTATACTTAAGAAGAAGAGGATGCTTTTACAGATCCATTTTTTTATGACACGTTATAAAAGAAAAAATAATTTTTAATTGAAAATATACTATATTGTTTCAATTTATTGTGATATTGTCTGACATAGCTGAGATCGGTTATCGTACATGCAACACTCATCCAAATGGCTACGACCATAAGTCTACCTCCAAGTAATATCCAAGATGATCACTCATGGTCATCAACCCAAATTATTGTCCAATTATCCAGAGCTCGGCATCGAAACTCAGCCCGATATGACTCCAACTCGACATAAAGACACCTCCAGCAGAAGGCCTTGCGCAGGTCTTCTCTTATACTTTTTACGGCGCATGCATGACGCATATCGTACTATGACACAAGCAACATCATGCAATGCAACCATTGGGCACCAACCCACTATTTTCCTGGTAAACTCTCCACTCGCGACATCAACGCTAATTGGACCATAACTTCCAACATGGAACACTACATAAATGGAGTACTCTTTCATGCATAGGATGATCTCTACTTGTTGTTATTATACGCAATCTTGCATCTGAAATACTCCATCGTCAAATACTTAATTGAGCGTCAGAGGGTTTTTTCGGAGATGTAACTCCGTGACCCCTCACGTCTTGTTCGTTTTACATGCCTATTATCATCAACCCCAACCGTTGATTACCTTCACAGAACTTAAATTGCAGCTTTAACGGTTAAATCATTTTTGGATAATTTCAAACATCGTCATTGTCTTTTGTTTATATTTTACACATACTAAAAACAAAATAGTTTATCTACTTTTGTGTTATATATCTCGTACGATTAATGTTGTAGGAATAAAGAGTGACCAAATGCATAGAATGAGAAAATAGCATTGAATATTGTACTTTCAAAGCGATAGATAATATGGAAAAACATAAAGTGCTAAAGTGTCGTATAAAACTAGACAGAATAAGCAAAAAAAATTCCGTTGAACACAATGCACATTTTATCTAACATGTTAATCAATACAATTCAACAACATATTAATCATAATATATTCAAAATAAAGATGAAATCAATTCATATACATACAAACCCTAAAACATCTTATTGCGTCAATTTGTTTTGTTGAAAAAATATACTAATATTTGATCTATCATTCTCTTTTCCTATAGTCTTTTATGTTTTATGTTTTAGAACAATTCGGAACGAAGACATGCAACATATACTATAACGCTTCGCACCCCGAGAGTAAGCGTACATAGTCTAAATCTAAATAGAACGAAAGGCATTCTACACTCGGATGCAATACGGATTGCTTCTTTCGATTGGTACTCTCTCTCAAGATTCTAGACCTTGTTCGTTAGAGAGTTAATGCATAGGTATGCTCGTCCCTACCAAAGGTAACTGGAGGCCATCCTTACACCGTATTCTTGTACGGTGCAGCACATATTTCCGTCTGATAGTCGGAGGTAACCGGAGGCCATCCTTACACCGTATTCTTGTACGGTGCAGCGCATACTTCCGTCTGATAGTCGGCTCTGAATATCATTCTGTAACGCCCCCAGACCCCGGGCCTGGTAGCGTTAAATTAGTCATAAATGATCCGGTCAACTGCTTAGATCGCCGTCCTCGCTTGGTCTGAAAGGGCAAATCCGAATTGACAAGGCATTTATGTCTCACACTTATATAAAGGTAAACATTCACTTACTTTACCGATGTAGGACTTTACATATACGTTTGAGAGCATTTATAGACTTGTTGGGTTCAATAGATCGTTTGCAAACCACCAATATAAACAAAAACTCTATCATTTACTATAACTTTATATGTTCCAAATTGAGAAGAGCACATGATGAGATATACCTTTATACATACGCTCACACGTACAGATGCCATCTAAAATTTATCTTGTACGAAAGTTTTAGACTTGTCTACCATTGAGACGTCTCAATCATGACTAATGTTGTAAAAGATGTTAGATATTTTATTCACAAAGTCAGTTTTTATTTTTGTTTCACTTGTGTCGTTGCACGCTGAGTTAGTCGGGGTTCGACCTAAACGAACCCATGCGAATGCATACTTTTTTGTAGAAGGATTTTTTTCATTGGGACACACCATTTCGTTGGTGCTTGTCCATTGGGACACACCATTTCGTTGGTGCTTGTTCATGGGACATATCCTTTGAAGACGAAGTGATTTATCCTTTCGTGAAGTTGTACCATATCGGTTACTTGTCTATATATAGAGGACTCCGGCATTCAGTATGACAACGTTTTTCATTCAGAAGCATCATCAGTATAAACATCTATTGTCTCCAAAATTGTACTCCATTGTATCCTGAGAGAGATCGTAAAAACATCTCTTTAAAGAAGCGTTTAACGTGCCTTGGAGATCATTCTTTTATTGTATTACCGCATTTTTTTCTAACAAAAGATGTGCATTAATGGAATACGTGTGTTAGACGTCTCAATCATTCTTACGTTATATCAGCATCATAATTGTTGGAACATATTACCCACACTCTTAAATGATAAGGAAATAAAGTAGCGTTTTTACTGACACCAATTGGTTTTAGTACAACGGTAAGCGCTTGATTCTATCATTGTATCAAAGGGAGAGGTCATGAGATCGAATCCTGGTTTGAACAATATTTAAAAAAAATATTGTGGAAGTGTTGGGAGAGATCGCCCACACTTGAGGGTCTGTTGGGACAGATAAGGATATAAAGTAGTGCATAAAAAAAATATTGTGGAAGTGTTGGGAGAGATTGCCCACACTTAAGGATCTATTAGGACAGATAAGGATATAAAGTAGTGCATTTACTACTGTAATAGACCCCTGAGTATTTGGTGCCACCACTTAGGCGGCGAAACATGTTTACACAATATTAAATTGTTTTAATCAAATAATAAACGAATATACAATAACAACATGCCCATGTTATTAATAACAATGGTAATACATATAGATAAACATATAATAAAACGACCCGACCCAATTGATTTACAACATTGCACTAACACTCGGTACACATCATTTTTCGACAAACCAAAAAAAAATGATCCTGGGAAATTAAAAAAAAAAAAAAAATTGCATTTATGTTGGATATTTATAAAAAAAGTCATTTAGGCCGACTTTTATCGTTAATAAGTCCATAATTGCCTTAGACAGCAGGACTCGTGTAGGCTTAGGCCCAAATTGATGCTCTAGCCGCCGTACCCACTGTTTCCAACTCCTCTGGGCTTTACTTAGTTTGTTAGTTAGTGTGATGGGCTTGTGTCAACCCGATTTCTAAGGTAAGTGGGTTTTTATTTTTTATTTTATTTTAAACCCGATCATCTGAACCGAATTTTTTTTTTTTTTTTTTTAAAGGCGTGTCCAGATCCGAAACCCACTAAAGTCCGATTAATTCGAATTCGGACCCGTCGTTGTGTACGTAAAGACTCTTATTCGGGGTAAGGTACGCAATAATTTCTTTCAACATGGCGCATCAGAAGAGAATCGAACCGGTGACCCCTCTAGGCATTTTCAAGTCATTTACCACTCGAGTCAAGCTACTTGGTTATCTGAACCGATTTAAAACATATTGAAAATAATAAGACCACAGTTTTTTTTTTCAATAATTAAAAATCACACCGATCATTGTCAAAAAAAAAAAAAATCAAACCAGTTAAAGCTGGCGGTTCACTTTGAAGGTCATGGGCAGTATTTGTTTTGCTTACGAGAAATGGTTTGGTGGATTTCTACCGGTTCTCATGGCGGCGGCTTTGGCTCTTGGTGTTTTCCGGCCTTGGCCGGTGATAGTAGTTGTAGCTGTTTTTCTATGTTTTTAGTTTTTGGGTCTGTTAGGTGGTTGTCGGTTATAGCGGCTATTGCTAGTATTTGGCTGTCTAAAACTGCTAAATTTAGTCCTATGAAGTTTCTTTCGATGAACGAGACCTTTGTTGCCCCTGATATGGTATATGTCTCTTATGCTGTTGTTTCTCAAAATTAAGTTCTCTATGATAAGACGGAATTTGGTGCGATTGGGGCTTGCCCCATGATGTTTTTCTTTTCGGTTTTTCCGATTAGCAATTTCCAACAGTTGCTACTTGCTAGTGGTAGTCCGATTCTATTTCCGGTATTTACTCGGCATGTGTCCGGTTGTATTTTCTGCTTATTAATATAAATCTTTCGTTTCCGTAAAAAAATGGACGGTTAAAACAAAATTAAACCAATGTTATTTATATTTCTAACTAAACCTAAAAAATTGAGTTTTTTAAAAATAAAAAATAAAATAAAAAACTAAAAAATGTGGGCATTTTGTATTCACCGGTCTGATAGCGGAAGTAGAATGTCGGATAATAATGGCATTAACCCATAAACAACATATAATACTTATTTTATTTTATTTTTCTTGATTAAGCGAGGGTAGTTTCCCCCTTGTTTTAAAATGCGTCCGCTTATAAACAAAACTATCAAGTCTTTGACTTTTACAATGGATATGTGATGTGTTCTTTGCTCGGGTAATTCTGTTGTAGGGAGTCTTTATTACACCAAACCGTCATATTTGTGCCATGTGGACAATAAAATAAAACAATTTTGTTTTGATATACACACGGCGCACATCTGACGGTCGAGTCCAATAGAGACTCCCTACCTAAGAATTTTCCTCTTTGCTCTGTTTTCCTCTGTAAAAGTTTGTAGCCTGACTGACATCATAAATCCTAACCTTTTATCTGGCGAATGGTTGTGACTAAATCAACTACCACTTCTGATGCAGTCTAATCCTTTTGGTTAATTAATTATGTATTTATGTCGAGAAGGGTAATTATTCTTTGTGTCCTTATTTTGTAGGTGTCTATTATGAAGGGCATATTAGTCCTTTGGCGTAGGTGGGGAGTAGAGTATTTATGGCCAAACCCTTTCTGGGAGCCGCATCTTTTGGACAAATTTTTTTTTTTTTTGAAGAACTTTTGGACAAAATTGAATGTAATCAAATCTAGTTGAGCTTGGCTAGTTGTTCTTCATCTTTTTCAGTTAAGATTTATATCATCTTCAATTCAAGGCTTCGCAGGCCACCATTTTCATTGGTTTTGATCATAGTTCCATAGATGAACAGCGATGGGTGGTTGACCTAAAATTTTAGTCAATGAATGACGGTTGTTTTGCGGTGTCAGTTGCATTGTGATGGTTAGTATAGGGTTGTTTTAATATGCGGCAACACATGATTTGTTCTTAATAAATTGTCACTGAAGATATAATAACACATGATTTGCTCTTCGTAAGGGTCACTTAAGATGCAGTAACGCAAGATTTCATCTTCATAGAGTATTAGTCAAGATGTAGTGACACTTGATTTGGTTTTCGTAACGGGTCATGCACGTAAGATGCAGTGATACTTTATCGACCTAAACATTCATATATCAAAGTATATGTTATCTAGATATAATTAAGCTAAACATGTATGTGAAGGATGCAGGTTCTTAGATCTAAACGAGTTAGATCTATGCGCAGCGGATGGATCACGATTTATATGACACAATTCATAATTAAAGGACTTAAGTAACTATAAGGGGGTTTAAGATTATGTTACCAAGAACGGGAAGAGTCGCCTTGATCTTCCGATGTGTTCTCCAAACGGCGGTTGGTGAACACCCTTCTTGATACACGAGCCTCCTTGATATGCAACACCAAGAAAAAAGTTTTTCTTCTACTAAAAACCCTAGTCACGAAAAAACTATTTTTCTCTCCCCTTTTGCATAGTGGTCGAAATTTTTGCCATTGAAATAAGGTTTGGGAGAACTCTCTTTATATAGGAGAGTAAACCTTGTCCTCCAAGGATTAAATAATTAAGAGATAATTATTACATTAATCCTTTATTCCAAATAAAAGATAAATAAAATGATTATCCCAAACAAATTAGGATAAATCATATTATTATCCAATATTCCATGAATTTTCTTTTAACAAATAAAAGATAAATCATATGTCAAATAATTATCCAAGAAAACTAATTTCTCTCTAATTATTTTCATCACATAATGGCGCCACTTTTAGGTCAATTTAGCCCACATAAAATGTATTTTATGTGTATAATATTATTTAGCCCAATTAAATAATATCCATGCATATCAATTAATTAGCCCAGCCAATTAATTATCACTGAGGCCCAAATAACAAGATTATTTGTCCGAATTACAAAAGCCACATCGGGAACCATGGACCTATAACCAGTAGCTCCAATAATTAATTATTCGTCGAACGTAATAAGTACATTAATTATTAATTCCGGGATTACGCCACCATAAACCCGAAACCGAACTCTACCGATTATAGATGTATACTTATACTCAACCCATGAGTGAATAAGCGTCCATTGATATAATCACTACATACGGATTAACCCTCCATAGATCGTCCATTCCGAGTGGGAAGTCTCCGTGAACCCGACTCAGAATATCTTATCCTTATTTACCATTAACCCCCTGATGATCAATTAGTACACATATCTGACTAGTAGCTAATTAGTCAAATGTGAACTCCCGGGATCGATCACTTTCTTAGGGCTAACAAATAAGGGGATTGTCTCTCTACTTCCCGCAGGAAGGAATGGATTCCATGTCTGTGAAAATCAGAACTACTCACTCATCTGGAGATAGTGCCAATGAGAAGTGGCTTGGAACACATATTAAAGTGAACCGTAACTAACACATCAAACACTACCCCGGGACAAGCAGCGACATCCCGTGATCACCTCAGATTAAGGTTGATCCATATATGATCATCTAATGATTTAATAAGATTCCTCGATTACGGAATTATACCGAGAAATTCGATTAAATCGGTCCAAATTCTATATGAATGCCATCATATATAAATGCCCCACGTAGTACCTCTACCGACAAACGGTCCGGATAAGACTATCACACCCTAAGGTGTTCTGGGCGCATTATTGGTGTTTTAATCAAGAGACCCTAAACTCTGATTAAGTTCACCACGGACTAACAGTTTAAGTATATCACCACTAACTCAATCCTCACGTGCATGCCATACACTGAGTTAAGCGGTTACATACTGATACACTTAGGGTTTGCAGCAGTGTATTACTTACAAGCACAAAGCAAGTAATAAGGTGAGATAAATTCTGTCATCCATTAAAAACAATTACACAGATTGTCTTTCGGGCACTACACCTAACAGTATGTATGTACATATACAAGCGCATACATATTTGCATGTATGTACACATATATGTACATATGTATACGTGCATATTACATTGTAAAACCAAACCGATTTATATTAGTTGAAAAACCAAGCCAAACCGACTCATGATCATCCTTAGTAGTCGTGAGGTTTTTCATTACACCGTAAGTTTGTAACTCCCCATTATTGTCTTGAGGTTTTTCGTTATATCGTAAGCTTGTAACGACTCAGAACTTGGAACTAGTGCGAATTGAGATATATCGTAAGTTTGAGTCATAAGGGATCTAATAATTAAGATACATCGTCAATCTTTAGACTAAAATGGTTAACCTTATGCCTTATTTCTCAGATTTTTCAAATGTGGAATAAAACTCGGGTCTATCAAAATGTTTCTCACACTTTTCAAATTAGGACAAAACTTGAGTGTTTCGACATTATTTGGGTCATAATGAAATTAGTAAATAGATGGGTTCGTCGCTCTTGTTCAGTTTAAAACGTTAATCTAAATTATCAAGTCTATTGTTTTCGACTCAAATTACCAAGTCCATTGTGTTTCGACTTTATTAACTTTTGAACTCTCTGAAAAAATTGTGGATATATTTTTTTTTTGCTCGGGAGACATGGTCCGCGGGCATCGTGATAAGTCGACGGGGAAGCTACGACCGGCAAAGCAGAAACAAGAAAAAATCTCTTCCATGAGATTAAAAAAATTAAAAAGCGATGCTTCCTTGGCCGGTTTTTATATCTATGTCCGTCAAAGCCCTATTTTAGCCTACTATATGGAATAAGATATCCGGTACACCTTTTATAGCACTTTGCCGCTTTCTATCTCCATTTCCTTTCTCTTGCAGTTGCAGTGGTATCGTCCTTATTTTTGATCGTGTACCTGGCAGAGGAGGGTTGACATATAAAGATAACCCACTCGGCACTCATATTATATATATGATGGGTACGAATCCCATTTCATCCGGAAGGGAAATGAAACGGGCGGGCGAAATTACGTGAGAGAAAGAACCACTTGGTGGAGTCCCCCTCCGGAAAGAATAGCACTACTTAGTGAGACGGAGCGGGGAGCCCGTTG
This sequence comes from Gentiana straminea, assembly GCA_036785695.1. Classification (NCBI taxonomy): domain Eukaryota; kingdom Viridiplantae; phylum Streptophyta; class Magnoliopsida; order Gentianales; family Gentianaceae; genus Gentiana; species Gentiana straminea. Next base: position 7,778,729 of record JAVUPR010000266.1, read on the forward strand.
CGCCTTGTTTTTATTTGACTCGGCCTTCTTTTCTATAACGCAGTATGTTACTCGGTCGGGATCTTCTTGTACGTGGTTTGCGTTGGCGGGTAGTTGATGGTGCTACGATTAACATCTATTTGGATGCATGGCTTCCTCTGGAGAAAGGAAAGGGACAAATGCGGTCTTGCTTGGCGCGAAGGCTGCTGGTTCGGGGTAGAGTAAAGTACTAAAGGTCATGCGCTCTTCGGCTCGTTGTTTGCTTCTTCTGTTGTTAATTAGGCTTTAGGGTCAAATGTGTTGGTACCGTTCTCTAAAAAGATTACGAAAGTGTTTGTTGTTAATTCGGCATTGTTCACGTTATCACATCACGTGGTGGGTCAAATGTGTTCACTCGTGGTACCGTTCATTCAAGTAAAAAGATTACGATATGACGGGTACTCAAGTTCATACTCTAGTGAGTTGCTTTCGAGCCTCCCTTCTTCGTTGATCGGGGGAAAAGGAAGCGGTAGGTTTTGGCTATTCTATTCATTAGTTTTTGTTTTTTGGTTTTGAAATAAGTGGACCTAACCTAACTATGACTACTTCACTCTTTTGGCATGGTACTTTCTTTCACACTTCGAGACTGAATTCTCTTTCCCTTCTTTCTTCTCATACGAGAATTTGCGACTATGATACAACGGAAGTTACGCCTCACGCCTCCTACCCAAATATGACAATGAAGTTCAACGTTGATTTCTCAAGTTCACAGAGTGTTTTCTGGAAGAGGGGAATCTTTCTTCTGGTTCTAATGGTGTTGCCATCTTTGTGGTTCTTTGGGTGCATCTGATTAAAGTTTCAAAGTATTCGAGGTATCCCTTTTGTGAACGCCCGGGCAAGTATTAAGAATCCAACTACGGGCCGGTACCTGCACGCGCACCTATATTTATTCTTTGTGCACCGACTCTCGAATCCGCTGTGTCAATCCGCTCTTTGGTTGTTGTGCTCGAATAAGTTGTTACAACTCCAACTGTCTCAAATGGGGGAATAGATGCCACCCGCTGAAAGAAAAATATTGCAAAGTCAGAGAAGTGGACAAATGATGCTAGTCTTTTCGACGAATCACTTGTTGTCTCCATAAGCGCTGTTAGGAGTAGCACTATGATTTTCATTTTGGAAGAATGGGTTGTTTGCAGGACAGATACAAGGAAATTGTGGATGTTAGGAGGTTGGTTTTTAACTAATTTTTTAACGAGTAATGACACGGGAACAACGATTGTGCCACAACGAGATCAAAACGATGATATGCACCATTGATCATATAAGATTTATCTGATCAATTTAAACACATTATTATCAACGGTGTAAATGAACGTTGTGTCATTTATTATACCACAATTATTTTGCCCGGATCATTACTCTTTTTTTTTAACTCGAGACATAATAATAATATATTAAGTAGTATCACTTTTAGTATCTTATATTAAAATTTTCCTATATTTATTCCCTCTCTCACCTAATACAAAACGTTTTTTTTTTTTTTTTTTTTTTTTGAGGAAACCTAATACAAAACGTTAAATTGCTAAAAAGAATAAAAGGCAATATATGATATCTACCTATCTAATAAGAAGAGAATGGTGAAGGAGAGATTGACACTTGTATTTTTTTGATTGGTTCTTTTATTTTTTTACTGTTCACAAAAATATAGCCAAAAGAAACATCACAAAAATATAGCCAAAAGAACCAACACAAAACCGCAAAAATGCAGAAACTATGTTGTAAGCAACTTTTAAACTTTACCAAACTAAAACCGTATACGTATGTGTTGTATTCTAAAATCCGTGAGAAAAAAATGAAACAATACTGTGGTTAAGTAAGTCATATCCAAAATGTATTACGAAACCAAGTTTTTATGTCTTATATTTTAATATTTACTTTCAAGCAATTTCTATACCGAGAGCATTATAAAGACCTTGCAGTGCAAGGCCTGACCCCGCTAGTCTCTCTATATTAGAGAAAGGAAGGGTTTGAAACCCCCTCTTTCCACGTGCCAAAGCCAGTTTTTACCAATACCAATTTTTCTGAGAGCTGTTGATAATAAAATTTGTTTGGGCCTTTTTAATGTCCGGCCCATTACTCTTTAGTGTGTCTGGGCCGGATTGGGTACAAACAAACTGTTAAAAATATCTTCTGCTCCATTATTTGTCTGATGACGAAACCGCTTGCTCTCTTCCCCGGGTTAGTTTTCTATGGTCACTCCATTTACACCGGGTTAGTTTTTTATGGTCACTCCATTTACACCGTGGCCTACGCGTTCATTCGACCACACATGCCAATTTAATCTGATGCACACAAGCCAATTTGATTTAAATTGGCATGGCCCGTAACGAAAGCCCACGCAGCCACTCCTCAAACGTCCTCATCATATAAGACTAACCCCTCTTCCCCAAGGTTTTCTGCTCCGGTTTTCTTCTCCACATTTAACCGGACGTACAATTAGGGTTACCGGCGCTGTAGCCTCACCTGCTCCGAACAGTAAAGTGGCGATTTTTCTTCTCTTTTGTGTCAGAGGAAAATCGAAAGACTGACCTTGGATATGCAAATCTGTCAGCTGAGAGACGGAAGGGTGCAAGTGTGCAATGGATTCGTTGATTTGAGTTGATGAGCCTACTGTACTGTTATGCATCCATTCTTTAGTTAAGTCTATTTATTTAATGCCTTTAGATTTTTGTTTGACTTGTTTGGATGTTTACTTCTATGTTGTTTGATAAAATTTTGTTCTTTTTCTCTTTGAGAGGGTTGGCATGGAGGTATTCTTGAATCTTACATATTTGGAGTTTTTTGAGACATTTAGTTGACCATGGGAAGTACAACTTCAAACCACTGATGAGGAACATATGGTAAGGAAAATAGATTCGATTGAATTATATTCTCTGTATCTTAAAAGCTAATTCATTGTTGTTTGCATATTAAACATGGTCGGACTGTAAGTATGTTTCTTTTTTCTAATTGTACCTTTTCCTTGAAGCATTTTATAAATCCTTCGTACATTCCGACGTTTATCTTTGTTGGACCGTCTTTCCAGAGATACCAAATCGCTGTAATGTTTACCCTGTAGCCGTTCCCTCACTATCTCTAGGTTGACTTCAAGTCAGCGGAACATAATCGTTGTAAAATATTCTTGATGATTGTCTAACATTGAAATCCAGGAAAAATGTGAAAAAGCGATGAAGTCTTTGTGGTGGCCGATTATGAACACTGTCACTAGAGGAACTTGAGGTACAGAACCCTTTTTTTTCTTCATAAATTAGTGGTTGAGGGAAAAAAAATATGAATGTGATTTTGCATTTCCTTATTTCTTATAGAGGTGAGCATGTATTATGACTTTGTTTTATGATACATGCAGTCAAATTCAGTTTAATGACAATGAGGATTGCTTTATCTCTTCAGATCTTCTGTCCTTTCAGGTTGCTGAAGTGAGATCGAGGGCAGGATTTCTTCATGCTGAGGTGCTGGGGCTTTCAGGTGTTTAATCACAAATCAAAACCAGTCTTTTATGATATTGATTTAAAGAAGAAGATGATTATCTCTTCAATATTTCGTTTCTCCATCAGGTAAACAAGAAAAGCTACTTCCTTTGACATTTCCGTAGGCTTTTGTGTTATTTGGGTTGTCAAAACCTATAAAAAAAAGCTACAAACTTATCATAATATGTTGTTGAATCATGAATGTTATCTCATTGCAGGCTTTTGGTATACGAATTCATGAAAAACGGATTACTAGATAAGTGGTTTATCCATTCAAACAATAAACAAGATAAGCTTTTAGATTGGTCAAGTCGGTTTCAGGTAGCGATGGTACAGCACAAGGAATAGCATACTTTCATGAGCAATGTAGGGATAGAATAATACATTGTGACATCAAACAGAGAACATACTTTTGGATGACAACTTCTGTCCAAAAGTAAGTGATTTTGGACTAGCTAAATTGATGGGGAGAGAACACTCACGTGTTGTAACTATGATCAGAGGAACCAGAGGTTATTTAGCACCTGAGTGGATCAGTAATAGGCCTATAATTGTTAAAGCTGATGTTTACAGTTATGGGATACAGATAGCTTCTATTTCCCATGTTGGGCATTCAAGGTAATAATCAGGGGTTAATACTTTTTGCCCAATGGTTTACTACTTTACATTTTGCCTTTTTGGTTTCACAGAGTAACTTGATTTCGAGTGTCAAAAGGGAATGAATGAACACTTTATTAATCTTAGATATGTATTTACAGGAACTGGGGAAAGGGACGACAATCAAGGTTGCGGATCCACGACTTGGTGGGGCAGTGGAGGAAGGAGAGTTTATCAGAGCTGTAAATATTAACCATGGCTTGTTCTTCATAGTTTAGCTCTGGTATTCATTTTCACTGTTCATTGCTTGATTTAAGTAGTTCATAGTTTACCTCTCGTATTCATTTTTCACTATTTTGAAAGGTTTGATGTAAAACTTTGCTTTTATATTCTCTGTCTAAAGCCTTTATGTAGCTTTTTTGTTTCGGTTCTCTGTAGGCTGTGAAGATAAAATAAATTATGATCTCTGGAAGCTTTTCATCGGTATCTTGGCACGGTGACCTTGAATGGCGAAGCCCTTTTGGGTTTTGCTTCTTGGTTCGCAGCCATGGAATGCCGTCTGTTTTTGTCTATCACAGATCTGGAGCTTAGAAAAATCATTAGTTTTAATATTTGTTTGTTCACCATTTTTCTGTTAAAATCCCATCTTTTGTGCTTTAGCTGAAAGTTGAAATCGGTATGGGCAGATCTTGTTTTAGAATTACACGTAAGGTTAGAGTTGCAACTTAATTTTCCTTACTTTTTATAGATATTTATCATGATATTATGTGTTTCAAATATTTCTGTTTTGATTATTCTTTGAAAGTGTCTGTCACTATTACAAAGAGAATGATTATCTTTGGCCAAACATATTTTTCAACTGTTTGAGAAAGGAGATGGTTGATGATCGTGGTTAAGTTTTTGAAGAAGAGCACTTTAATCCAACAGAATTTACAATGGAAGGGTTTGTACACGCAAGGTAAATAATTCCCGCCTCTGTGTCTTTGCATGTTCCTATGGATTTTTCAGTTGGTGTGTAATCTCTTAAATAAGGGTTTCTTTATTTAATTCATTACCGTTTCACATGCTTTAGGTCTTCTCCTGCTCCTTCTCTAGCTAATGTATTTTTCAATTAGTTGAGGTTCAAGCATAATATCTATCGTTCATTCATTTTTGCAACATAAAGAAACCAAATAATTATGTGGTTTGTTGGTATTCTCTGATGGTTAATGTTCCTGCTGCACTTCACGTGAGGGACCGTGCCAAGATACCGATGCCAAGATACACAAAAATTCCCTTTCCGTTGAATACCACATTATAATTCTCTTGCTTTCCTTTTTTACATTATCTACACTTTAATTCATAATGGTTTTTTTTTTAAAAAGTGGTGCGTTTTCATGTAGATGTTTGAATATATGTTTTTTTTGCTTTACCATACATTGTTTCTTAATTTATTGATTAGTGAAAGGTACCGCGATCTAGGTATTTGTCGTCTTGAAGGCACTATTGAGAGGCATATCTGGTGAGTATTTGTTTACTTGATTTTTTATGTTGATGGCAGCTTGAGAAGTGTTTTAGTTTTCTATTTCTGGTTGTTTTTGCATTCTTTCAAAGTACTACACAATTAAGAAAAAGAAGGTGGACAGATGTTTACTAAATTTGAATCTCTTATACTTTCTTTCTTCCATGAAAGGTGTTTTTAGGCATTTTAAGTGGCGGACTTGCACATTTGAGAGCTTATATGGTGATAAATCAATATTTTTACAATAGAAAATGAATGATTTAGGTATTCTGGAACATATCATTTTTTATAAATGGGAATGTCGGCCTACGATGAATTTGATGCATTAAAAGCCGTATTTCATTTTCTTGTTTTTGCAGTTTCAAGGCGATGCTATCTTTCTATGGTAACACTTAGTTAGGATTTTGAATGTGTATTATTTGGAAACTACCATTCAAGTTGAACAGCCTTTGTAGATGTTTAATCTTTGATGTATTTTCCTCATCGTCTTTCAGGTTTTTTTCGATCTTTTTTCTTGACGGATGTTTACTCTTTGATGCTTTTTCCTCATCGTCTTTCGGGGTTTTATGTTCGATTTTCTTGACAGGGAGTCAGGTGAGCCAAGCAAGAGGAAGTCTTACTTACCTGCTGATAAACAATTCTTGATAACCCGAAATGGTTAGCATAATAAAGTTTCCACACAACTCTATTCTTACAACACTCACTCTTTGGTGCAGGATTCACATTCTGGACTCTGGGATAAACAATGAAGATGTGCGAACGTGGTATAAGGTGGATTTACATCCATTTGTTTGTAAGCAACTTTTGAGTTTTACCAAACTAAAACCATGTATGCATGTGTAATATTCTACAATCTGTGACAAAAATAGAACAATATTGTGGTTAGGTCATATCCAAAATGTATTACCCAAACCAAGTTTTATGTCTTATATTTTAATGTTTACTTTCAACCAATGTTTCTATACCGAGGGCCTTGCGGTGCAAGGCACAAACCACACTAGTATATATATACATGGATACTTTTTCTCAAAAAAAAATGATACAAATATTCCCTAAAAAAAAATACTTAAATAATGAGTAATACATTAATAATCTTCACAAAAGCATTTTTTTCTTAAAGACTCGGTAATCGGAACCAACGATCCAAGTAATTCAGAATTCGGTCCGAATTGTGCTTATAGACTCTGACTCTTACTAAGTGATAATGTTTGACAAAGATCTTCTCTTTCACAAAAGCAATTTAATGAGAGAAAAAAAGACGATTTTCCAGAAATGAAATATTAAAATAAAAATAAAATATTGTGGGGATGAGAATACAACCCGAATCTGATTATACGTATCACTATGCCCGATCCCCATGAAAAGAAATGTCTCTATCATTATATCTTTCTTCTATTAGGGTGCGTTTGGATTCCCGGAATGTAACGGAATGGATTGAAACTAATGGAAAGGAATGCAATTGAATGGAATGAAACCGATTACATTCCTATGTTTGGCATGCAATGGAATGAAATATACAAGATTGTATTAGATGTGACAAGTAACACGGTGGGTGATGAGTATGCATGATAACGAGTGTAGCAAGCGGTGGTGGGTGCCGGAAGATGATGTGAGGTGTACGATAGTAATGGTTGTGGTGGTGGTTGTGGTCTGCGATAGTGGTGGTTGTGGTGTGTGGTGGATGTGGTGGTGGTGATGGTGGTGGTTGTGGTGTGCGATACCATTGATTGTTATGGCGGCGGCGGTGGTGGTGGTGGGTTGTGATGGTTGTGGGTTGGGTTATGATTGGGGATGGTGACAAGTTATGCTGAGGGTGGTGACAGGGTAGGCGGCAGTGGTGGAGGGTGGTGCTGGTGGATTGCAGTGAGGTGGGCAGGTGCCACGGGAGGTTGCGGGCGGGCGGTGGGCGGTGGTGGTTGATTTTTTATCACTAGGTTATGTTTACATTTCATTCCATCAAACCATTCCGTCCGTTCCATACATTTTTTTATGGAATGAAAATGGTAAAAAAATCATTCCAATGGAATGAAAACTCATTCCATTCTCTTACAACCAAACACGCCAAATGATGGAATGGAATGAAAAAAGCATTCAATTTCATACCATTCAAGTAATCCAAACGTACCCTTAGGTTATAGACCAATTTGAAAAGAAAAAAAAATGTATCCATCTTTTTTTCTATTTTTTTTTCCTCAAGGTATCTTTTTTTCTATTTGGATATCCAATATTTTTTCAAAAAGTGTTATCTAAACCTTAGCCAATCTACTTGGACACCATAGTCGAAATCTATTTTTTAATCCTCCAAAATCGAATTTTGAATGTCTGTCAGTAACAATGTCTATTTAAGCATCAAATGCAACATTAAAGTTATGGATAAGATGAGATAAATAAACACATTGTATTTTCCCATTTGATATTCTAATAAAAGTGATCGTTTGAATAAAAAAAACACATTATATTTTATTTTGACAAGTGTCATTTAAGTTTAATGATAAAAAAGTACAACGTCCTTCCATAAATATAAATCCGTTTAGAATCTTTCACACGGATTAAGAATCTTTAATTGGTTATCTAAATGAACTTAATTATAGAACAAAACTAAAAAGTTAAATAAACTTATATTTGGGGACGGAGGTAGTACCCTAAAATTTTATTAGGCCTACCACATTGAATCATCCTTCTATGTATAAATAGAGTAGTTTAGGCATAGAAAAAATACACATAAATTATCCACACAATATTTTATAATCATAAATTTTTACATTTAAAACAAAACAAAAGAAAACATAAAAATTATGGAACACAATTGTGGGTGGTGTCTTAATCATTTTTCTTATCAGATATATTCAATCATCACTTAGACTATCTCCAACAATACATCTTTAAACAACACTCCAAACACATCGGTTTCCGTTACAGTTATACATTTTTAACACTTTATAAAAACATTCACTCCAATAGATACCCTTTATACCATACTTCAAACACCTTTTTCCTTCTATTAAATGTGAGGAGGGAGAAAAATGGCTGCAAGTGGCTACTAGTGTTCACTAAATTGTCCCTCTATATTACAAGGTTGGGTTGGAGGATTTTCCAAGTAGAGGGCTTCAAAAAGAAGCCATTGTAGCTTTAAAGATACTTCAAAACTCTCAACTTAGGTTATAGAGTGAGCCATTGGAGACAGTCTTAAACTGAAAGGGAACTTGTCGGCACCTACTCTTAATAGAGTATGCAATATATATATATATAAGTAGTTCACACTTTTCTATTACCATATTCCTAAAATAAAAAAAGAAAAAGCCACACTTTTTTCTTTCAAAGCGCTTTTCCTTTTCCTTGTGTCTTCGAAGTAGGAAATACTTGTGTGATTGATATCTACATTTAAGTGGATACACCATATAAAAATTTTCCCTTCGACAGCTGGTTTGATGATAATTAAAATATGAATTATAGTGAAACTAAGGAAAACAAGCCATCACCATCACAACTGATAACCATCTTCCGACTAACCTACCTTCATCTGTCCTTCGGGACCAACAAAGGGTAGTAAAAGACTATTTAAATGTTGGCAATCGACTACAGGGGCGGTCAAGACGGCTCCAAAGCTAAGGAAATGAGTCACTTGACCCCTAAGGGCACTTGCACCAGCTATCCTATTTTACATCACCAAAATAATATAAAATAATACATATTTCTATTATACAACATCTCAATTCAAAACACTCCACACCAAAGATTTCTATCCATATATCTATAACATTAAAATATTTATTTTAGATATGTAACACCTAATTGAATATCTACTACAAATGTTTTAGGTGTTTATATCTAAAATAAATAAAACAAAAAACCTGGTTAAAATATTATACCTACAGACGGAGATGCTTATACCTAAAATAAATAGAAAGGTGAATATGTTGTTCTATATATGTAACAACACTATTCACCTTTCTATTTCTATTTTTGGTGATAAATTTCATCCGTCAGAGGCCGTATTTCGACCGCTTTTCACCTTTCCATTTCTATTTTAGATATGTAACACCTAATAGAACATCTGCTACAAGTGCCCTAAAATTAAAAATTAAAAAATTAAAAAATTCTACTACTATGTATTTACTATTTTTACATTATTTAAATTTTTTATAGACTAATATCTAATAAGAGACTTTTGACCCGTAATCAAATTTTGATTTTTAAAATTAATATCGTAATAAGATGTCTCGTTCTCGATCCCAACCCGTGTCAAGAATTCCTGCAGCCCCTCCGATCGACTATGCCTTTTAGGGGGGAAGTTATTGTGTAGTGAGGTAATTTGAAGTGAAGTGATGGGTGAAACGATAAGAACCACACAGTTCCGCACCGTGTGGAGACACCACACAATAATCTCTCCTTTTAGAGGGCAGTGGATTCTACCAATCACCATCACCACTAGTGTAACAAGGGCTATGATTTGATTGTTGATCAGGACGGAGTCAATATTTTAATTTAGGTGAATTAATAGACTATATAGAGTTAATCAGGTTGAATTAAAAATATTTTTAAGGATCAAACTGAACTATATATATTTTTAGTGTAATATTTTTTTGTCCGAATGAGTTAACCCCCTAAAACAATACATACATCCGTCCTTGATTGTTGATGCTTTATTTGTCTGTCTTTAGCTGTTTAGCGCAAGACTGTCATTCACTTTTGTCGTCCTTTGCTTCCTCTTCTTTTACTTTTGTCAAGCGCACGGGCAATTTTCCGACGCTTTATTGGTTAGGCATGGGTTGAGTCATGTAGGTCGTGTTGTTTGGGGAGCTTTTCTCCCTCACGATGTAATTTCATGTAATCGGATGTTAATAAAAAAAAAAATTTCTTCAACAAAAAAAAAAAAAAAAAAAACGATATCAATTATATTCATTTTGAATAAAATATTCTTATATCTTATAATTCCTTATTTAAAACACACATCACATTTATTTTTTTAATTAAAGGGAAGTTTATTAATAACATAGGCAAATGTCCAAAGTCCAAACCACCCAGTTTTGTACAAACAATAAGAATCACACGAGTACCAACGCACTCAGCCAATTTAGACTATAGAACTATGTATCATGTCCATGCTCCATGCTAGCCGGAAGTCTCTCGATCGTCAGACAGCTCGAGAGAGAAAACATTACATCTATTTTATTCAAATACAAATATAGTATTTGCTAGTCCACACCAAATTATTACAATAAAATGAAACTAACACTTTCACATCATTGATAATAGAGTATATGACAATAAAATGAAACTAACACTTTCACGTCATTAACAATATTATATGACATGTTGATTTATATGATCTCCGCCATTATGAATGATGTAACCATTTATATTAGTTCCACTACAAATTGACATAGCTCTTGTGTTTGTTTTGGGCTGAAGTTTTTTTTGGGGTTTTTTTAGATAAAGTGATTGAAGAATGTTGTTAATGTTTTTTTGAAATGTAGATTATAAAATGAGAAATTCCACTGAATAAAATTGATAAAAAAGATAATAAATGATAAAGAAATAATTAGAGATGATTTAATATATTTTTATTTGTAGTTGAAGATTTGATTGGTGGAAGAATTGTAAGAAATGATTGGTGATGTGATGTAAAAAAAACTCTTTGCAAAACAAACGGAGACAGCATGTCTCTGAGAAATTTTTATATGGTATTTTCACATGTGGAGTTTACATATTTGGGATATATAATCCACATATTTTAAACGCAGAATAAAACCATGTGGTTAAAATATCTTCACACATTGATATAACAACTATGAATCGCCCAATTTTCACTGGTGTAGTAACTCTACATGGTGTGAAGTGTTGATATAACAACTACAAATCACCCCATTTTCACAGGTACAGTAAGAGGTGAAGTGACATGTTGATAATCAGAATTACATCGATTATATTCAATATATAAAATGTGTGGCTTTAAGCAGGGCCGTCCCTGTAAAATCATAAGCCCTAGGCCAAAAAAAAAAATAGGGCCCTTGTTCCTATGAAAAAAAAATATATTACAACTAGTTTTGAGGTATACTATGTTGATGAAAATTACAAATAATGCAGCGGAATTTAATTAGATTTTCTTTCACTGAATTCGGCTATAAATTTGAGACTTACCGGTTATTTTAGGCAGTAAAACATAAAAATTGACCTAAAATACACATATATTATAAACATAGGGCCCTAAAATTTTAGGTTTTGGTGGGGGCGCAGGCGCATGGCGCTTGTTGGCCTACCCAGGGACGGCTCTGGCTTTAAGCACTCCACTTCACCCTCAATGTGGAGTGAACAACCAAAATTTCCCTATTTTTACACCATGAATTGGTTCATTTATCTCCACAGCCACATGTGAATATAACACCCACAAATCACCTATTTTTACATCATAAATCATCAGGATGTAACGCTTATTGACCGAAACGAGGCTTTATCATCAACAATAATTAAAAAATGTATTGTGTCAATTCATTATAAAACTAGTTTTTCAAATGATATAAAAGTGTATCGTGTTTTTTTTTTTTTTTTAAGAAAATAATTTCCTGTCACAAACATTGTCGGTGGGATTACAAATGCACCGCAAGAGAAGATAGAGGTAGAGTAATTGCTTTCCCACACGACACTTTATGATAATTGATCAGGTGTATGAATGTGCATCATGTGGTGGTGAGGACTAAGCAATCGCAAGAACAAATCAAAGTGTAAACGTACGGTTCAGATTGAAAGAGTACCCAACTACCTTGTTTCTGGCATCTGTACCATAATTAAAACTAATGTTGTTGCTGCTGCATGCTTAATTGCCTCTTAAACTTCCTTAAAACACCTTCAATTGCCAAATCAAAAGCATCTTTTGTATCTTTTAATCCTTCATTTGGCAATGCATAAACTAATCTTGGTATCATTTCAATTATAGTCTCCCTCATCCTCTTCACTTTCTCTTTGCTGTATCCTTCCAACACCTTTCTAATTATAGAAGTATCATTCCTCACATCATCATGATGTATGTATGATGAAGATGTCATACCACTGAATTTCACATGCCATTGATACTGCCCATCAAAGCTATCTTTCCAAAAGTACACCGGAATCGAACCCGCCACCAGACAATCGAAAAAAGACCGCCTTGTCGACCCGTCTCCTCTTGGCTGCAAGCAAAAATCTGAACCCAAAAATGTCTCCAGTATCTCGGGCGCCCCCTTGTTACAAGAAATCATTGAACAATCGACGTATCGGCATAACCCGGATTCGTTCTTGCAGTAATTTAGTAACAAACCTCTGAAATCATTCTTGAACTTCGGGCGCGCCGTACCAACGAAGCTGAATAGTTTGCTTCGTTGCTGGGCGCGCAGAAAGTTCTGCCATTCCCAGATATCTGAAGATGATCTGGGATGGAATGAATTTGGATAAGGAACAGAGACTTCGAAATGATCCCATGGACTTTTTTCTACACAAAGCCTTAATACATTCTTCATTGATGGCATCATAGAAAGTTTAGAACCCCAATCTGAATCGTCGTCTGATAATCTTCGAAAATCCCATGTTAATCTACCCAGTACAATGAAATGATCCGACCCGTTTCGTCTTTTGAAATACGGTTGATCTTTAAGCCAATTCACTAGCATTTCACCATCTCGATCTCGATCTTTAAGTGAGTCATGAGTCCACAAATATTTTCCAACTGAAAGACCTGCAAATCAAAAGCCGAAATCAGATTTTTTTTTTTTTTAGTGCTAATTTAGTTTCTCACAGAATTTAGCAAATTAAAATCAGTGTAAATCTATATAAGCAAGATAATTTGAAGGAATTAGGGGTAGAATTTAGCAAAAACAGAACACCTTGAAGAAATTAAGAAGGAGATTGAACTGAACAGAGCTAAACTTGCCTGCATAAAAGGGTATATAAAAAGCTGTAGCCAATTGTGGATTTGTAGTTTTGCAAGTATAATTCATCATTTTTCTATGATAAATCACTTCAGAAGAATACATATCAGTCCAATACCAAGCCGGTAAGAGATTCTTAGGCACCACCGCCTCCAGACCGGTGGCTAAAGGCCCAAAACCACCGTTAGACACCGCAGCACATCGTGAAGTCCAAGGATCAAGTTCATGGCAGTTGGTTAACAGCTCTTTGTTGAACATAGGTGGAAGGTCGTACATGAAGACCTTGCCATACATGCAGTGATGGTCATGGTGGTGGTCATGTGCGGTTAAAGGGAGTGGTGGTGGGTGGCGGAAGAAGGTGAAGATGATAAAGAATTGAAGGAAAAGGGTGGTGACGAGTAGAGCAGGGAGGCGGAGGGTGTTGGGAGAATTGTGGTGGTGGTGGTGGGCGGTGGTGGTGGTGGAGTTAAAGGAGGAGTTCTTGAGGATAAGGGGTTTAGTGAACAGCATTTCACTTTTTCACTTGGAAATGTGTGTTGGATACAGAATACAGAGGCGGGAGAAGCCAAATGTAGTTGCATTTCCTGTAATCCAAAATCTCTGTTTCTTTATTCACACTGCTATTATTAGAGACCATTCACTGTGCTTATACACTCATTTTATGGTATTAATAAATATATGGGAAATGATAAGCAAAAATTTCACAGTGGTCCTGGACGGTCCATTATAGTTGATGTGTAAAATCAATAGGATTAAAAATTTTATGGTAGTCTCTTATCATATATTTTCAAATTGATGACAATTATTTGATACAGGACCACAATAAGACTATTGAAAAATAAGTAGGTATAAATATGATTTGTTTGAAATTTATAATTTATGATTTGTTTTAAAATCTATGTTAGAATTAGATAAGAATTTTATCACTGTTATATTTAGTTTGAATATAGTTTATCTTTATCTTCTTTTCTATAAAAAAAAAATCTTTTGCTTCGGGGTTATTTTTTTGATTCGACGTTTCTGATTCCATTTAGTCTTACCCGACCAAATAATAAAATGATCTTCTTACACACAGAATGTTACACACTTGATTAGTTTTCAAATTAGTCATCTTAGTCCTTCATTTTGGTTCAAGAATTTTTTTTAGGTTATATTAAGGTGTTCATATTTAGTGTTATATTAATTAACAACATGTATAAATCGGTAATTTTACCAAAAGATACAAGCACAACAATCATTTTGATTAAGGACATGAACGCCCTTGATTACCGATAGTTGGTAATATATATAATATCGTGTACAAGTACAACCACTTATACTAAACAATACACTATAAGTATCGTAATCTAAAAGACTTGTTGAAAAAGGAATTAATGGTCTGAATCATGCTTCCTCCGCTTTTTTTATATGTCCATATTTTAGAATTTGTTATTTTTTTATTTATCTGTCGTTTTATATTTTTAATACATTATTTATTTTTATTTTTTTTTTTTCATTTACCAATAAAATATTTATGATTCCAATAAAAAAAAATATTTCAATACTAAAAACTCCTTTACCAATAAATTATTTACATTTTCAATAAAAAATATATTTTCAATACTATATTTTAGACATATTAATTACTTTTTTAATCTGTATGAATTTTCACTCTGCGACATATAAAAAACGGAAAGAGTATTATTTTATTTGTAGGATAATGTTTTGTGGACGCAGCAATAATTATAATGTTAGTTGTAGTTGAATTATGCTGGTGGTGAATGTAGGACCTGTGTGTCTTTCCCACTAGTGTCACTGTCTTACTTACACTAACCTAAACAGGTTCTTGGTAATGATACATGTACGATCGTTGTGTCGTAACGACCATCAACATCTTTAATCATGATGAGTTTACATAATTATTAATTTAAACTCATCATAATCAACGATGCAGATTACTAATACGTCACTCGTTATGACGTAAAGATTGTGTCCGTATTATTATTCAATTACTATAGTCAATTCACCACACGCAAACAAGGTGTAGAACTGTAGATGTGTTCATAATAACATTGAAAAAGGATGAAACTAATAATTTGGTCTAAATAATTGATACACCTGTATACCTGTATTATAAATTGTAATATAAGTTCTTATGATCGATATAAATTCGATATCGTTTTAAAAAAAAAAAAATTGATGAGAGAGGCACAAACATTTCTCTCATAGCCCAAACATTCTCACACAATAAAGCAATTACATTTCTTACGGTGTGATAATGTTTGGGTTAAGAGAAGGGGACGAATTCGGTGTATATTTAATTTAATAAAGTAAAGTAAAGTAAAAGAGGGACCATAAAGAGTTTGTCATCCACCCGACCCTCACAATGAAATAAAACCTACTCCCCTCATGTCATTCTACAGAGGAACGCGTCGACGTCGGCGTCGGCGATATATACACAGTATCTTTAATTTTTATTTATTTAATTTATTTGATATAAAAACGTAGCGTGTCATAATGCAACACACGTCGGATGACTTCTACACTAGACCCGTCCCGGTGATAGAATTTCCCCATGTCATTCTACAGAGGAACGCGTCGACGTCGGCGTCGGCGATATATACACAGTATACATACATCTCTCTTCATTTATTTAATTAGCATTCCAACAAATTTTGCTGTACCTACTACTACTCTATCACACATCATCTCATTAACTCTTTCTATATCTACTATACTTAGATCTGTGTTCATGTGAAAATTGAATGGAACGGAAAAATCTTCTCCCCGTACACTTGACCATCAAATGCCACCCAAAATGATAGTTTTACAAGTAAAGTCCACACAAAACGATATCGTATTGTATTTTGTGTTGTATTTGATGGTCAAATTCATTAAAGGGGATCAAGATTCAAATAGAACACAAAGTCTTTGAATTCAATTGTAATTTAGTGAACCTATTCCGACTAATCATTACCTACCTTAACCGTCAAGACCCACCACATCTAGCCTTTGTTTGGTTCCGGGTTAAATTGTGGTTGAATGAATTCAGATCAAAGAAAATAAAATAAAATAAAATAATGATTATAAAGTTGAAAGTTTGTATTGAAATTTGTGTAGATGAAAAAATAATTGGTGGGGATAAATTTTAATGATTTTTTTTTTTTGGAGTGGAATTAATGAAGTATTATACTGATAAAGTAATGATTGAATAGTGTAGTTGATGAATAAATTGAATTGATTAATATTATTTTATTTGATGATGCTAAAATGATTTATAAGAGAAATTATAATAAAATAATATAATTAATAAATTAATGATAAATAAGATAGTGGAGTAGTAAAATATTGAGTCGGATCCAAATGGATCCAACTCAACCCAAAACCAAACAGGGTTTGATAAAGATTAATGATTTTTTTTTTTTTTTTGAGAAAAGAACCTTTCTTTATTTAAACAAGTGGGAAGAACCCCCAACGTCGCAATACATTAAAATTATAAAGCAAATGCCATCCGAGAAAACGATCTCAAGCAAGTGTCAAATCTAAAAAACATATATTCTTCAATGCCCCAAGCTAGTCAGAGATCCTTCGCCCGTTTAATGGCTTTTGAAAGAAAAACTTGTGAGGGGCCTCACCAAACTCGGATCGTGCACAACTTTGTTCCTCCAATTTTAAGTCTCGTTAAAAACTACTGAGGAGTAATCATCCAATTAAAGTCACTTTTTTTTTTTTATATACTCAATACACCACTATATAATTACTATATCGCCATTAATACTTATAGCACCACGTCTCTTAAAATATTTCACTCCTAAAAATAACTACAACAAAATCATTGAACCTTTAAAATATTACAAATTAATCCTTTCCCATGACACCACACTCAACATTTTTCTCTTTCTTCTGAAAATAACATAAACCTTCACAACCGCCTCCTTCTTGTCCCCGCCGCCGCCACCGCTGTTCCCTTCAGCCTCCCTCTCCCAACGCCCCCTTTCCCTCCCTCACCTCCTCCATTGTTGCCTCCCTTCCCCGCCCCCCATCTAATGTTTTCCCACCACCGAGTTTCTTCAATTATAACATTAATTTCTCCAATTGACGCCATTAACGGCAAAATGAAGAAAAAATTTGTGTTCTCTCCGATGCAGATGGGAAGAACACGGTGGTGGCTCTTCATGCTATGGTTGAAAAAGAGAAAGAAAACTGCAAAAACAAGTAATAAATATCTGCTCGTATTTTTTTTTTTGTCTATTTAAACGTACACACACAGACAAAGACAAAATGACCACCGAATCTAACCAAAGTCTCACGCGCATTGTCCTCGCATAATAACGCTTCTTTCTTTTTCGGAATGCATAAAAAAAAACTTTATTTAATGCTACTTTATGGTATCGCCAAATAATAATAATAATATATATGCCCAATCAATATCACCGACGAAAAGAGAAATAGGAATCTTACCTCAAACAAGAAAAATAAACATAGAGAGGAATTATTTACAAGTACAAGTTACATATCCAGACAATTTATTTGCAAATCATCCCAAACTTACTTTGACACTACACTGCATTAATAGAGCACACGAGATAAAAGACAATATTCAACTCGTGTCGTGTGCTCTACAATATGCATCACACCACCACACACGATCAACCTTTTACAAATCGATTATCAACTAAATAAATAGACTTTCCAAAAGATCGACCTTTTACAAGTCCATATACTCCAACTTTGCCAAAGTATATTTGTGTACTGTCCACTACCTAGTACCTACCCTGAGAATACCAACTGAAATTCCCTCAAAATTAAAAACAAAATGTGGTATTCCTTGAGAACCTCAAATACCATTGTTACCCTCGGAAAAAGAAATACCATTGTTAAAAAATAAAATAAATAAAAGTAGTAACATATGCTGAGACTGCCAAATCACTGCATCCACTAATTGTTATTCATGCTTTCCCTATTATACCCCCAAATAATCAAACGGATAGTTTCATTATCTCTTGCTTAAAGTACGTCTCTTCTACCAAAAAAAAGACTATATAGTATACAGCAAAAAAGAACTAATCATCATAAAACTAACAACATTGCATCTATCACTCGGTTTAGCTACCGACTTCAACCACACCCACGCCACAACTGAGGGCAATGACGACAAGAAAAAAAAAAAAAAAAAAAAAAAAAAAAAAAAAGGACTAGTAAAACTCGCAACTATGAATCCTCATTAAGCATTCTTTTCTCAGAGGTGAATCTGTGAATATGGCCATGATGAAGTCCTCCAACTGCATTAAACACACACACACAAAATCAAGCCACTTGTGAATGCTACAAATTTCTTCTACCTTTAACCATAAAACAAACCACTAGCTATTAATGAGAAATTTGATGGAACGATTCTTGTATCAATGGTTGTACTAATTGGATGGATATGATGCATCCGACCCCCCCCGGGTACACACCCACTATGTGAAAAAAAAAAAAAAAAAAAAAAAAAAAAATTGGTTACATCATGTCCATCCACGTGGTACAACGGTTGTACCTTCAAAATCTTCAACTACCAAACAGTAAATACCCAAGAAACAAGATTGAAGAAGAAAAAAAAACACGGGCATGGTAAAAATGGAAATTATCACCATAAAGCATCATAATAAATTCAACTGTGGGAATGTACATCTCATCCCTGATGAGAAGAATATAGATATGTGCAAGCAGCAACAAAAAAGAGCTAAACTTGATTCAATTTTTGTCCTCACCTCTGTTAAGGTAAACCCGCAATAGATCAATTCACCACTTTCCCAACCTAAGGTGATGGACTTCAATGGCATGTCCAGAAGATCTGTAGTAATAAAAAAACAAAGCCAAAATAGCTTACATTCACGATTAAAGGCAGATCAACAGTTAAAGTTCTAAACCAGATCAAAACACAAAACAATTACCTGCCAATTTGCGTAATTTTTTAAGGGCTGGAATGAGATCATTAACAGTGCGCTCAATCTCTTCTCCGCTTTTTGGTTGGGATGTAGTTGACAGTGATTCTATAATAGACGATAGATTCTCGAACAGCAATTGAATCAGCCTTTGAAGCTTCAACAGGAAAGATAAGGGAAGGTTAGATGGAGTTCATGTACTGTTTATATGCAGAGTGTGTACTTCCCCAACCTGTAAAGTTTCCTCTGCTGCCATGTCATCCAAAAGGAGGATGTCTTTCACTATTCTCGAGAAAACCACTTCCAAAATCATGCTCATGCTCCTCTTATATATTGAAGGCATTTGCAATGGCTCCCATATAATGTGCACTTTCTCAAGAATAAAAGCGACCTGCCAAATTTATTGACCTGTTTTACTAAGTGTGAAAATCGAAATGCAAAGAATATGGTATAACTTCATATCAGTCGATACCTGGTCGATGCTAAACTTTGCAGATTCATACTGCTTTGTTAGATGGGTGTTTTGAAATCCATCGGCACTATCGATAGCCTATAAATTTCGAAGGACTTATAAAGGAGAGAACATGTTGGCGATAAATGACAGAAAAAAAAACCTAAATTCATGTCTTACTTGCAATGAAAACATATAAAAAAAAAATAAAAAAAGTAAATTGCGCTTGAGATATAAGTACCTGATTTAAGTTTGAAATGACTAATTTAATTTGTCTCTCTAGTATTTCTTCAGCCATCATCTGAAATCTAGGAGCCAAATCCACAAATACGGCAAGTTCCTTGAGTGTGCTTGGGAAGTCTGGACGATACTGACATAAGCAGATGAATCAGCTCTCATGAAAAGATTATATTCAGGCCATATATCAATGACACAATTGTCGGGTATAATGGACTTCAAATAATTTTTTTAATATGTTTTCTACATAAAATATGAGTGCTGTTATCATACACAATTCTTCTAGACATTGAAATTACAAGAAAAGTCCATGTATTATCGCATCGCAAGATTCAAAGCTCCATATTAGCTCTATCTAAAAGCATTATCAAGGCTTCTTTTGAGTATATGACGTTCGATACCAGGTTTATGAACTGCTGTTCATTAGAACATGTTTTATATTTGAAGTTCCTTAGAATAACATTGGGACTTAAGTGAGTGCTAACACTTTTTTTTTCCAAAGATGCTTAGACTACACTGAGACTTTGAGTGGGTACTACATACAATTCAGTCTTCCATTTTTAACAGATAGTTAAAGGAGATACACAACATAAATTCTGTACAATTCTTCCTGATGCACACTAGAAAAAATATGTTTTGTTCAGCGAAGGAACTCAAAGACATCCTATGATAACATGGATTGGTTGCTTAGATAGGTTACATGATGTAGATGGGTTGAAAACTACAGTTGGTGACTGGAGATTCATGTCTATAACGTTGCAATCATCACACAACCACAGACACCTATTTTCATATCCAGGGATGCGAATGAGCTATATATATCGAGTCAAACCTAAAAGCATTCTAGCAGTATATCTCCATCTTCAATAAATAAGAACTGTTTTACAACAGCCGCAGGCTCTTAAACAAAGCGATGAGAGTTCGAATTGGACACTACAGATTAACTTGGCAAGGGCCTCCCGGTGCATGGAAGCATCTCGCCTATGGGTTCCGGAGCAGAGATGTAGACTATCGTACGCAGCCTTACCGTATTTTTATAAAAGGTTGTTTCTATGGCTCAAACCCATGAGCTCTAGTACACAAGGACAACTTTACCACAGCAGTGCACCAAGGATCCCCCTTCCTATAGATTAACTAGAACATCAAGATTAAACATCTTTTCAGGTCTTAAGTGTTCACTAATACTAATAAGCGCACAATAAAAATCCATCAATAATGTATCCTTGGTACTAATAGCTTGATAGCATCCCACACGAACTCATTTGACTACTAATAAAATAAAGCGATCACCAAAAAAATAAACATACACCAACAAATGTTTGTGATTGTAGTATCAAATACTGAGTCCAAGTGTCTGGGCGACTTTTAACAACTTTTAGCCTACAGGTGGAGTAAAAACTACATGCTAGAGGTAAAAAGAAGCTAACTACAAAAATAGCTGGAACCATGTCGACAAGCATGCCATTCTACAGTGGTTTGTCAAAAGGTCTAATCTGTACAATGTCCAGATTTTTAACCATGAGGTAATTAGGCATATTCCACTTAATTAAAATTTCCAGCAACTTCTTTT
Organism: Gentiana straminea; assembly: GCA_036785695.1. NCBI lineage: Eukaryota > Viridiplantae > Streptophyta > Magnoliopsida > Gentianales > Gentianaceae > Gentiana > Gentiana straminea. The sequence continues at coordinate 7,800,377 of JAVUPR010000266.1, forward strand.
CGGATGAGATTATTTTCAATCCCGAAATTGAAAAATAGGAATTGATGCAAAAGATGAAGGTGCATAATTAACAATCAATATAAGATGGATGAATACGCATTAGAAGCAAAAAGGACAAGTTAAATTCATTTTTTAAACAGAACGGCGTTCACCACATAAAGCGGACAATTAACTCACACATGTGGTCGGGATTTGAACACGGGACCTCTTGATCCTTGGGCCTCAGTTCTACTACTATGGTAGGACTCATTGGCACAAGTTAAATCCAGTTAAAAAATAAAAATGGATGTACACTGAATTTCAAATAGGTGAAAGAACACATAAAGAATTCGAAGTCAGAAACATCCTAATAGTGTGTAATCTACTTATCACTGATGGCAATTTCTGGCATCAGGTCCACAAAGAAAATAGTCAATGAAGAGGAAATACTGCACAAATAGTATTATAGTAATATGTTCTATATCTACAGATACAGAAATGGCCCAATGACAGAAAGCAAGGGAGAGGGGTAAACACAAAAGTCGAGAGAAAAAAACTAAACAAAAAACATATGTTGCAAATTTACAGTTCCAAGCAGACATAGCAAGAAAACATATTCATCCACACCTGAAAGGCGAGACCCAAGATCTCCTGTGACAGATAATGGCAGTCATTGTGAATCAGAACAGCAGCCTGATTAATCGTTTCAAGCTGTCTTTCTAGCTTCAGAAATAAGAAGAAAGAATATTAATACTGTCTCAAAAAAAAAAGGAAGGTTTTAATCTGAAATTCAAGAAAGCTTTATATCAACTATCATGCCAATAATCAAAATTTCAAGGACAATTTCATTAGCTAGCTAGACATGGAAAGAACATCCTGCATAAAAATTAAAATTGACGTTCTTAGTTATTATATCAGGAGCTTCTGTTGGCACAGCTATACTAACCTTAACAGGTATAACTGCTTCATACAGAAGTATGGCGTCTCTTGTAGCATTATAGAATTCCAAGCCCACTCTTGGAGATGACAAGCACACATCCTGCATGGACCCGCACCATGTTACAAACTTAAAAAATAAATAAAAAACAACAACAGCAAAATCATGAGACCAAGCACTTGAAAGCAACATGAAACTGGCATAACCCAGTAGGTACCCAACACTTCCATTACTACACTCCAGCACACATGGGCTACTGGTGATTGATGATGTCCCCATTCAGTCTGCACAAGTGACCTCGTCCAACTAGAATCCTGCTCCTTGTTTTGCTCCAAGGGACAGTTTTCAATCCAAACATCCAGCCAAAGATGAACACTTCCCGGGTAACTGCCGCAAGAAAAACATTCCCCCCCCCCCCCCCCCCCCACACACACACACACAGGCATGTTGTTTGGAAAATACGACTGTCACAACTTGTACAGTCTGCTTGCCAGCAAAAGGTCAGGTACCCCATAAGGACTAATTCCCATCATATGCTTAAATACAAAGATCAAACCTCTTACATCAACTACATCATAAGTCGTAACCTCTTATCGGATCAATAAGCTTTTCTCTAAGTGGGGGAAATGATCAATTCAAGTAACGTGCCTTTGTATCCTAACAAAAGAAACCACCTGGCATTAGCTTTTCAAAAGACAAAAATCTAGTTTGCTACCTTAAGGATTTTATGAACCAACTCCATCAACTTCAAAGCAGCGTCTGATATTACGCAACTCTCCGATGTAAAAAGCAAGTTCCCAACATGATCGCTGAATTCGTGTGCTTCTTCATTGTTCAATTTTCTAGTTCTCGCCATAATATCCTATGATAAAAATGTGCAAATCAACTCAGGGATAAAGCATACAATAACCATGAACTGTAAAATTTATGTATGATAAGGAAAGAAATCAGGTCTAACATGCTACACTGACTTGAGGAATACTGAAGCCAGCTTGTAAAAGCATATATCGAGCCTTGGCTAAAATTTCAATCTTTTTCCTTGAAGCAAAGTGAACTTCAACATTATCCGTGAATACACTTAGTCTATCATCTTTGCTATCAGATGAAGAAATGAACTTCAGCTCCTTTAAAGAAACTTCAAAATCAGATGACAGTTTGACTACTTTCTGAAAGTCGGCTAGTTTGGAAGCATCGTCTGGTACCACCTGAAATCAAAACTCATTAAATGAGTGAATTTAGTTTCATGCCTAGAAAATGGCAAATAAGATCCCTACTCACTCCACATTCCCACAGCCACACACCAACAAACTGAAGAAAGACGTTGGCATTTCCACATCAATACTTACACATATATGCACACATTTGTTACTCATAAAAAATTTCCATTGCATATGAATTGAGCACCAGTAAAACAAAGACACACGCAGGGGACAAAAGGGAACAAGAGGGAGGGAGAGAGAGGGAGAGAGAGAGAGAGAGAGAGCATATCCTGATTAATTAATGATTACAAATTCAGAAGAGAGAAATTCCAACCAATCAATCGAAAAGAGCAAACATTGCAGTTAGGATAAACTGCAGGTCTTCCATATGCAAGTTCAACTTTTAAAAGGAATTAAATCAAACCCACGAGACTATATACGACAGGGAAAAGAAAAGGATGATCAGATATTAGCTACATGAAAGCTAAGCAGATCTTATAAAATCCCTTAACCAAATCTGTTGAATCAAAGGTTAACTACTTCACTTTACCTTGGAAAGGAAGTTGGAAATAATCAACTCTGACATCCGCGGCCATGTCAATCTTCCAAAACAGTGCATCCATGATTCACTTTCATAGCACAATGACTTACTGATAAACTCAACTACCTTGGTAAGAGAATGATAGATAGTCGCACCATCTAAACAGTCGCTCTGAAGAGTAAGATGTCAGTATGTGCGACTGCTGCTAAAAATACACAAGAAGATACAATAAAACAATATATTGTTTGCCATAAAGAAAAATAACAATTACCGGTGGATCTTCTGATGAAATAATACTAAGAACAGCCTCAGAGGTTTGCCCCATATCTTCATTAATTTCCTCTATAAAAGAAACAGTACACCTATGGATTACGACTGGATAAATGGCGTGCTTAATCATCAGGTCAGCCACTTTTCCAAGGCCATAATGCAGGATTCCAGCAGCCTACAGAAAATAAAAGGAAAAAGACAATTTTTTTACAGGGAAAAAAAACATCACCTGAATCCCATTTCGCCTTATCAAACATATGATTTAATGGTAAAAGTAAGATTGAATGGAGCATGCATTCAGCATTCTAGGAATACTTCAACACATTTCTCAGACTTACAAGTAGGTCAGTAAAAAAATAAAGTGAGGTGTGCATTGAGGCGAATTTTGTCCCATCAGAAATGGCTTTTAGATTGAACCAAGCATCAAAAAGTCACAATCGCATCAACATTCAGATTAAGGAGACAATAATTTAAGACCTTACAGGAACTGCAAACTTACATCCATGGCTATCAGAACTTTTTGAAGTTCAACGACTCCAGCCTCACTCAAATGCAACTGATGCTTCACTCGAACCTTATTGCTTTCCTGATCAAACAGAACCGCATTCTCCACAAACTTGAAAAGCATCTTCCTTAACTGAAGGCCAAAACCATAATGTATATAAGTAAGAAATTTCGCCTCCATGTTCAAACGGCATAGAAATGTACTTCACTTCTAAAAGTACAAAATGCAAAATGTGGAGAGCTCACCTTCTCGAAACACTCGGACCACTCATTTGTCAGAAGTTGATAAACCCCTAGTTCACTCTCTTCGCCCTGAGCAAAAGCCCCGTCGTTATTGCGCAACCTCAAAGCCTCCTTCAGCTCTCTAAGCGACTCAGCCGCCTCTACAACTTTTCCACTCCGAATATCCTTTTCTACAGCTCCCAGCCTCTCGCGGCATTCCAAAACAACCCCTAAGTACTCCAACAATTCCCTTTTCTCCCTCGCCTCTTTCCTCTTCAAAACAATCTCTTGAATAACATCTTTAATGTCGGCGTCAATCGGATTCTCCGAAATCAAGCTGAGTAAACTAGATACTTGCGCCGATAACTGATCCGACTGGGAAACGACGTCGGAGCATTGGGAGAAGAGTACGGAGAAGTCAGAGTGGTGAGAGCGTATATAAGATTGAACTCGTGATTTGATATGGAGAGAATGGACTTGAAGGCGGTCGATGAGAAGGCGGAGATCAGGCGCCGATAACGGAGTCGAAGGATCATCGGCGTCCGATGTGGAGAGAAGATCGCGGACGTCGACGGAGCTGAATAGTACGTCCATAAAAGCTTCCAAAGAAAATTGGTGCTCCGTGCTACAAGTCGTTTGTCTCCGGCGACAATGGCAGCCAGTAGTTGCGGCCGGCGGCAAACTTATTAACACGTTACCGACCGGCCGGAGACATATTTATTAACACGTACTACCTCATTTAGTTTTTTTTTTATTACATTTTTTTCTTTACCCTCGTTTATTATTTAATAATCATCTCAGTTTTCACTATTTTGTATTAATATAATTTAAAGGGTATTTTAGATTTTTTTTATCAATATTAATGATATAACTAATTTAACTAATTTTCTTAATTATGGGTTGGTTTGGTCTGGTTTTGAAAGATTCAGGTCGGTTTGGGCGTTATAAATTGTTTCCAAACCAAACCAAAACAAAGTCAACATCATCAATGGTGGGGTTCAAATTGGTTTTGTTTTGGATTGGGTTGGTTTCGGTTTAACATGACTACTCCTTAAAACAAAAATATGACAAAATCAACCATTTTTTACGTAAACTCTAAATAGCTACATACACGCTAAAATAAATCATAAACCAAAGGACGTAAATATTTCATCAATCGAAAGTAGGGACGCTTTTTGAAACTTTTGCATAAAGCGACAAAACTATTTATTCACTCGTCGAAATTCACTTGTGTTCGAAATTCACTGTTTAAATTCACCGACGAAATTCACTCGTCGAAATTCACTAATTTTCAAAATTCATCGTCGAAATTCACTAATTTTCGGATTCACCGTCGAAATTCACCGTCAAAATTCACCGATTTCGGGATTCACTCTGGGAGATTCACCGATTTTCGGGATTCACCGTTTGTCCTTCTCGCTATAAAAATTACGCAATTGTCCTTCTCCCTATAAAAAATATGTAATTTGCCCCGTTACTTAAAAATATTCCGTATCGCGTCCTTATCCCTAATTTTCCATTATTTTTTTAAGACTATCAATTCTATATTTTTCACTTTAGAGGGCTTCTCTTAATGAGCTATCTATATATAATATATGGAGGAGTGAATTTAACCCAAATACCCATAATTTGACCCAAAACCCGCTTTCGACCCGTTCTAAAACCGGGAATAAATGATCAAATAAAAAATAATTGTAAAAAAAAATCCCCCTAATAAAAAGCAATAACTCATGAATCTCCTATTTCCCTTTCTTATTCAAAGCTAAAATTTCGGCTTGCCTTCTAAAAAAATATTCTAAAGATCATCTTTTAAATGTCTCCTCAAGGTTTGCCGATATACCCTAGAATCTCTCCTTTCACACCACACCGACTACTTTTAGATGGGGTAATTTCGTGTGTGAAGTGTGGAGTTCACATCGCATTGAAGGAAATACATAAAGCAATATTGGTATGATTTAGTTTTTTTGTTCGATTTTCTGATCACTTTCACGATACGAAGCCATAGTTCGGTCTGATTGCATTTCTTTTTACGATTTAGGATTTTCTCATTTTCCTGTGAATAACCCGTCAGTCTGATTGCATGTCTTTTTACGATTGTGATTTTCTTTGTTTGCTGTGAATAACCCGTCATTGAAGGATGATACACTGGTGAAAAATGAGGATCTCATTTCATAGTCTGAGATCAGCATACCGAATACGATTGCGCTGCCGTGAGTGTCGAACATGGATGAAAGCGATATGGATCAACAAAACATTCACGATGGCAAGCAGTAATTGGTATGATTTCATTTCTTTTGTTCGATTTTTATCACTTTCACGATGAGAAGCGGTAATTCGCTCTGATTGCATGTCTTTTTATGATTTCTTATGTTTTTTCGGTGAATAATCCGTCATATAATGATCCATTTTTTACATTTTGGATCTCACTATGTCCACGAATTTTTTTGTTTTTGTTTTTTGATTTTGTTCCACATTATGAAGTTTTTGATTCAACAACGAAACAGATCCGTCTCTGTCCTTGGACAACCTTTTTTTGGCATTGTTTGTGATTTCTCCCTTCACTGATCGCGTTTTATGCTTCGACACTGCCATGTTTCATTATTTACTCTCTGAGATGTCGACATGGCAAACATGTTGATAATTATCCAAAAGCTCTATTCTTCAAGTTCAATGACCCGCCGAATGGGTAGTTGGAGTTATGTTTCTTGCAATGATATTCAAATTTATTGATTTTAATTTGTACATTTTTGCATAATTTTTTTCTTTCTTGGTCAAGGTTTAATAAAATATTCTAGCCTTCATGTATTCTAAATGGGATTCAAGTGCGAAAGCAACCGGTAGCAAGAATGGCATGATGCAGTCGTGAGGTTTGTGGTTTGTTCTTGGATTCTTCTACTATAAAATTTTCAAATAATCAAGCTTTTACAGTTTTGGTATTATTTTTGTCTTTCATCAATGGTGGGCCTTTTCTTCAGGTTGCAGTTGCGGAGGAGGTTGCTCTGCCTTGCGGGTTGTGCGAGGTTTTCTTTTAATCGAACATTAATTTTACACCTTCTGTATTTTCTGTGTGTTTTTTTTCCAACCTTTTAATGGGGTTATGATTTTCACGGTTTTTACTCTTTCTTTTCCTCTGAACTTTCACTATTTAATGATGCCAAGTGTGACTATTTGTTCTTGCAGAGATTCGGTTGCATTGAGAATTCGTAAGCTGAGTGTTGGTGTTGGGATGGGATGTTGAGGTATGTTGTGACGGTTTATTAAGACTTACCTGATAATAAAAATGAGACCATGTTGAATTTTTTAAATGTGTGATTTTATTTTTTATTTTTAGAAGGAAATAAACGTGTGATTTTGTTTGAACTAATTAATGGGGGTTTTAATTTGAAATAAAAGAAAGAGATCTTATGCTTGAGGGATTGTTGGGAGTGATTTATGTGTTGATTAAGGAGAATTTAAATTTGAAATAAAAGAAATTTTTATGGTTGAGAGATTATATGTAGTGAGTTAATGTTGATTAATTTCTTTTTTAATGGGTTGATTTTTTTTTTACTTGACTTGACATGCCTGTTTTTTCCCGTGTTTGGAGCGGATTCGAGAGATTTCCTAAAAAAAAATTGAATTTGCATTAAATGTATGATTTTTTTTAATTTTGGAATTTATTAAACGTGTGATATCGTCTACACTGATGATGAATGAGAGTTTTAATTTGAAATTTGAAATAAAAGAAAGAGTTCTTATGGTTGAGGGATTATAAGGAGTGATTTATGTGTTGATTAAGGAGAATTTTAATTTGAAATTTAAATTTTAAAATATAAAAAATTGTATGGTTGAAAATAAGTCCAACTACTCTTTTTTCACCTGAATGCAATGTTTTTTTTTAATTTGGAGGGGGGGGGGAGGTTGGTCTTTTTCATCCATTAACCTAAACCACGAGTTTCTCTTTTCTCATAAATGTAGTATTAAAATTTTCATTTGTTGCTTTGGCTTCAACCCATACCTGTTTTTTTCTTGGTGTTTACATCCGACCAATGCATCTTAGTTTGCTTTTAAATGCATCGGTTTAACTATGTTATTATCAATTCATAGGAGAATGTAACCGTCTCTTAGTTGTTGAGTTCACTAAAATCAATTTGATGTTTAAATGTTCATCTATTTTTGTAGGGTCATAAAGTAAGTAACGTTCAGAAGTGTATTGCATTGGACCATGCCAGGGCATGTTCGCAAGTGAGGGCTTTGATGTAGTAAGATACTTTGGTTAAAAGATGATTTGGGGTGGGGTTTAGTTTCTTTTTTTGCATAGTTTCTTTGTTCTGTCTACTATATTATTGTCATTGTGGAGTGGAGTAGGTAAGGTAGGTTGGGGGGGTAGTGGGTAAGGTAAGATAGGGTGGTAGGGTAGGGTAAGATTGTGGGTAGGGTAGAGATGGGTAGGGTATGGTAAGGTAGGGTGAAGTTGTGGGTAAGGTAAGGTTGGGAAAGGTTGGGTAGGGTTGAGTAGAGTAGGATAGGTTAGGGTAGTGGGTGAGGTAAGGTAATGTATGGTGGTGTGGTGGGTAAGATATGGTAGAGTGGAATGGTGGATAATGTAAGGTAAGGTTGGTTGGTGGGTAGAGTATAGTGGGGTGGTGGGTTGGGTAGGGTAGAGAAGGGCGGGGTGGTGGGTAAGGTAGGATGGTATGATGGGTAAGGTAGGTAAGGTATGGGTGGATGAAATGGAGTAGAGTAGCAGTAATGGGAAAGGTAGGTAGGATGTCGAGGGTAAGATATGGTGATATAGGGTAGGGTAGGTAGATAGTGGTGGTGGGTAGTGGTATGGTAGCAGTGGGTAGGGCAGGGTGGGAAGAGAGGTAGGGTGCAATGGGGTATGGCGTAGGGCTACCCCACCGCGTCGCCTATATCATATCTTATGAACCAAACCATACCCTACTCAAGCCAACCTTAATTTACTACCTTGCTCTACTAATCATTCAATGTGTAATCTTTTATATAATTTGTTTCATTCCAATCTCGCATATTCCAAACACAAGATGAGCTATATCAATATATGAATTAGGAGGTGGACTCAATCTTTCTTATTTGTGTTTATTTAAGGAAGATTACAAATATAACCATAATTATTGGCATCCCATAACTTTTGGACATACTTTGTGTTATTCGATTTTTTTTTATCTTAATGTAATCCATTTTACTTATTACACCATATAAAAATAAAATAAATAAATAATATATGAATTAGGAGTGGACTCTAAACTTTTTATTTGTGTTTAATTAAAAGATTACAAATATTATATATAGGATTCTATTTGCACCCCCCCCCCCCCCCCCCCTTATTACTACTTTCATTTATTATTTGATTTTTCATTTAACATTTTACTTATTACACCACATAAAAATAAAATAAATAAATAAATACACTTTAGTCCCTAAACTTAAATTTAAGTCCCTAAATTTACAACATTTTAATTTACCCCCCTTTAATTTCTTCCATTTTCAATCCCTAAAATCCATCTCCCCACCCCCGGCCACCATCTCCCCCATCGTCCCCCAGCCACCATCTCCCCATTTTCATACAGCAAACCCTCTTTTTTTCCGATGACCCCGTTTTGCCGGCGTCCACCGCCGTCTCACTCACAAACCAACCGCCCCTCCTGCTTTAATGGCGGAATCCGGCCGGCCAACCTCTCAAACCACCTTTCTGCGTTTTCATACAACTCCACTCCCATTAGCGCCTCCCAACACCGCCACCCTCAACCCCCAAAAATCACCCATAAACCACCCCAAAAAACCAAACCCTCAGCCCGTCTTTCCCCCTCTAACAGCAGCCCAATCTCCATTTGTGCCTATTTTCCGGCGAGACATGCCTCACCACCGCCACGCCGCCCGAAGATCTGAACTCGTTTCACCCTCAAAATGGGGAAATAACAGCAATATCAAACCACCAAAAATCGCCCTTTCATTTTAACGATTTGCAAGAGGTGGGGAAGAAGATATTCAGATTTGGGGTGGAAATTTGAAGAATTTGCCGGTTCATGGGTGGGTTGATTTTGGAGCATTTTGGAAGGTTGATTTACAAGAAGGGAGGGATTTAAGCGGTTGGGGGAGGATGTACGGGCTGGGGCTGGGTGGTGTGGAAGAGGGTGGTGGTTATAGGTGGCTTGGGAAGGAGGAAAGTGGTGGACGGTGGTGGCTGGAAAAAATGAGGGGGTGGATTTTAGGGAGGACTAGTTTGAATTTTTTATAAGTTGTGGTGAAAGTAGTAGTTTTTATTAATTGTGTAGTGTGGGAAGTATAAAAATAATCAAAATAATTTGTGGTGCCAAAAGTAAAATTTTGTGGTACAAGTAGTAAAAAGTAGTAATAAGGGGGTCCAAATAGAACCCCCCTATATATATATATATGGGGAAGGGGTTAGAAGGACAAAAAAAAAATCATAAATGATGATAGAAGGACGTTACTACATTTTATGTGATTAAAAAGGACAAATTCATAATAATTGGACAAAAATACTCTTTTACACATTAAACACGTAGTAACGCTATATAAAGTGTAGTAACAACCAAAAAACAAGTAGCAACAGCCAAGAAACAACTACTAACAACCCATAAAATATAGTAACATCCAATGAAAAAATAGTTACAGCCAAAAAACAAGTAGTAACAGCCAAAAAACAAATAGTAACAGCCCATAAAATGTAGTCACAGCCAATAAACAAGTAGTAACAGCCAGTAAAATAGATAAAGTTACATCAAAAAATGTAGTAACGTTAAAAAATTAATAGTAACAACCCTAAACCCTAATCTTTTTCAAAATAAAAAATATAAAAAATATACAACCTGCTTCTCCGGCAACCATGGCTGCCGTTAACTGAAATCGTGGTGTCCATAGCATCGTAATCGGGGCAAGTCCGGCGAGAAGGTAAGCAATATGGTCATCGGCGGTCAAGGGTGGCCGGCCATGGCTAATTCGTCGGTAAAGTTCTTGATTTTGAAGTAGTAATCGGCTGCAGTCAATTCGCCCTTCGAGTGAAGGCTAATTCGGTGTGCAATTGAACAAGCTTTGCCCGACTCTGAGATGCAAACGAGCCTACAAAGCTTGCCAAATTACGGCCGATGTGGATTCCGTTCATCAGCTGACTTATTCCCGAGGCCGACCTCTCAATCATGGAGGGGTTCAGCTCCTCAGCAGCAGCACTTCGCCTCCAATCAGCATCTCCAACCGCTTCGCCTCCAATCAACACTTGCCCGGCTCTGAGATGCAAATGACTGCTTCAACCGAGTCCAATTTTCGGCCAAGAAGATCGGATTTGTATCACCCGAATCAGATTGCCAATTTCCAGCCAAGAAGGGGATTAGGATTTTGGGAGGAGAAAGAAGGGTATTTTGGGAAGTTTGTATAGGTTCTGTCCTGATTAAATTTTAGTTTCTTTGAATCCTGATATTTTCGTTAATGTGTCCTTCTTTACAAAAACCAATATTTATACATATATATTGTGGAAATATTGGAAATATATCACTCGCCAGTCCGCTCGAGGCTCAAACAGGTGATCGGCGACCGCTCGATCCTCATGATCACGACTATGTTGTGCATAACTTTATTTGTACACTTTATTTATTTGTAAAAGACATATTAATTGTGATACATATAAACAATTAATATGTCAAACTCTAGTTTACTTTATGTCATAGACATAGACATAGATTGTACTTTTACTTTTTGCTTTTGTGCCGCCCACGCCTACATACTCAAGTGGCCGCCCTAGCTAGCTAGTCTCTCTCCAAATTGTATCTATTTATACTCCTTCATTATCAATGAATAAAAGATAAGTTGAAGTTTACTCTTGTGTTAACACATTCTCAAACTCTCTTCATGGTATCAGAAAATACCATGATGTTTCTAGCTACTTCCATGCCAAGAAAATACTTAAGTAAACCCAAGTCTTTAACCTGAAATACCTTTGCCAGCTCTTTCAAGTGTTGGATCTCAAACAGGTCATCTCCAAGAAGGATGATATCATCCACATAGACAATAAGAATAGACCTCTTCGGTTGGTTGTCTTGATGAACATAGTGTGATCGAATTGCATTGGTGATATCCAAGCAGCCTTTGACCACGGTTGTTAATTTTCCAAACCAAGCCCTTGGTGATTGTTTCGAGCCATATAGAGATTTCCTCGCTTGCACACCTTGCCTTGAGTATGAGGATTGATAAAACCAGGAGGTATAGTCATATAAACCCTCCTCGCAAGGTCCCCATTTAGAAAAGCATTTTTGATGTCCAATTGATGAAGAGGCTACCAAGTTGGACGCCTAGAGAAATTAGTACCCCGACAAGTTGCCGAGCTTTGCCACCGGTGCAAAAGTTTCTTTATAGTCAATGCCATAAGTTTGAGTGAATCCCCCGGCTACCAATCCGGCTTTGTACTTGTCAATAAGTGCCATCGTTAGCATGTACTTGATAGTGAATAACCATTTGTACCGATCGTCTTCTTGCCTTTTGGAAGAGTTGCGAGATCCCAAGTATGATTATCCAGAGGGCGTCATCTCTCGTTTTAACAAAGAACCTTCCACTTATCATTTTGAAGTGGCCTCCCGAATATTTTTAGAATAGAGTGAGAGTCCAAGTCCCGTGTAAACATGGCAAAGACAGAGACAACTTATCATAAGATAAATAAGAATGAATAGAGTGATCGTGCATGATCTCTTTCCCTTCCTAAGAGCAATAGGCCTATCATCAATGTCGCAGGCCGCCGAGGATCCGTAGATTGCCGAGTGTCGCAGGCTCGGGATCGCAGGCTCGGGTCGCAGACTCTTGTCCAGGAGGTTGCCGAGGAGTAGAGGCCGTAGAGAGTCGCAGGTCGAAGTTCCGCCCGCCGAGGATCGCAGGTTTTGGGTCAGCAGGTTGCTGAGAGTCAGCAGACTCAATGTCAGCAGGCTGCTGAGGGTTAGGACTCTGCTGAGGGTAAATGGTTTGCTGAGGGAACGGACTTAGTTCAATCTCAATCATGTTTCCACGTTGACTCGGATCGCAGGTTTGCCGTAATATGGAGTCCTTTCAAAGAATTTCACATCCATAGAATTGTAAAATTTCTTTTCGGTAGAGAGTAACACTTGTAACCTTTCTCGTCCCGTGCATATCCAAGGAAAATGCACTTATGAGCTTTAGGATCAAGTTTACTTCGTGTTGAGCATGGATATACACAAACACAAGACAACCAAAGATCTTTGGAGGCAATCGGGAAACAAGATGATGGCAGAGTGTGTGGTCGTAGGTTTGGAGTGGAGTTTTGAAACCTAACACTCGCCGGGAAGTCTATTGAGTAAATAAGTTGCGTCAAGATAGCTTCACCCCACATATATTTAGGAACATGTGTGGTGAACATGATTGATCCGGCCATTTCCAAAGAAGCAGTGCTCGTTCTTTCTCTCAAAGCAACCCCATTCCGCCGAGGTGTTTCCACACAACTACCGATATGAACAATTCCTCTATCCGTCAAGAAGGTACCGAGATTAGACTCATAGTATTCTAGAGCATTATCGCCTTTAAGATCTTGACCTTAGTATCAAATTGAGTGGAGACCATATGATAAAATTCTTGAAAGATAGTGGCCAACTTCGATTTGTCTTTCATTAAAAAAACCCAAGTGTTCCCGGTATGATCATCAATAAAGGTGACAAACCACCTTTTCCCCGTTATACTTTTCACCCTGTAGGTCCCCACACATCACCGTGTATTAAGGTGAAGGGTGAGGAATGCAAATGAGGTAACTTAGCATACACAGATTTTGTAAGTTTAGCAAATTGACAAATATCACATTGAAGGTCATTCAGATTACATCCTTTAAACAATTCAGAGTTAAAGATTTTAAGTAACCAAAACTTGGATGTCCTAATCTATAATGCCATAACATGATATTGTCTAAAGTCCTGGGAGCAAAGCCGCCGAGGCGATTCGGTCTTCGCCTTTCGTCTTCGGCAGGTTGACCGTAAACAATCCAAAGCGCAAGGTTTAGCCTTCCCAATCACTTCCCGTGAAGTAGGATCCTGGAATGTGCACCGATTTTCCTTAAAAACAACAAATTCAATTCAAATCTTTAGTGAGTTTACCGACAGATATAAGATTGCAAGTCTAAGTTTGGAACAAATAGACATCCCGTAGGCATATCTTATTAGTGAGTTTAACATTTCCAACACCTTTTGCACGAGAGATAGATCCATCGGCAGCTTTAATGTTATGAATTTGGTGACAAGGCATATAGTTGGTTATAAGGTTTTTATTACCGGTCATATGAGAGGATGCCCCTTAATCAACAATCCATGTTTCATTGCTAAGGGAAGAGTAGAATTTACCTCGTATGAGTATGAGTAGCAACATCAAGTAGAGTGACTACCTTCCTTTTGTTGATTCAGAAGGCTTTGAATGCAAAGAACCGAGCATTCATCCGGTTGTCATTCTCCTCCTCACCGATGTGTCCGCCTTGACTTTCCCCGATAGGTTTTGAGGTTTTCGAGGAGTTAGGCTTGCCATGGAGCTTCCAAAGCGGTTGTCCTTGGTGTGATTTATGCGTTGCAAGTGATCACGTAACGCTTTTCCGTTTTCTCGCAGGCTTCTTGTATGTCTCAAAGAACCTCGCGCAGCCTCTTCCCGGCCAAATCGGCAAAGCACCTTCGGTAGGGTTGTCGGTAGGGGATTTCGAAGCATGACTTTTCTCCTACTTTCTTCATGTTTGACCTCAAAGCAAACATGGATTTGAGATTTGGAAGAGGTTTGGTGGCAAGAATTCTTCCTCTAACATCATCAAGAGTAGGATTCATCCAAAGTTGAGGAACCCGAATACTCTCTTCTTTTCTATGATGTCTTTATAAAGAGCAAAGATCCTTGACATCATTCCAAGAGTGAGTTTCTAACATATCTAAGTGTTGCCAAGCCTTAGATAGTTGATTGAAATATTGAGTTACGTACATATCCCCTTGCCTCGCAAGTTTGAATCCGAGCTTCTAGTTCATATACCTCGATGTATTATCTTTCTTGGAGTAAAGATCTCTCGGCATTATCCCGCATTTCTTTGGCGTATCATACATCATAAAGTTTTCACTTATCTCTTTTGTCATTGACCTCGTGAGGATGGTCATGAGTTGATTATTTGTTGTGTCCCATGCTTCAAAACTCGGGGTCGGTTTCGCAGTGCGGGTTTTGTTTCGTACAAGTATCCCATCTTACTTTGTCCGTAAATGTACATTTTCATAGACCTTGACCATAACGATAGTTGTTACCATCAAGTCTATGGTTTGTATAAGAAGAGGAGTTGTCAGTACTCCCAGTCAGCTGAGGCTGCTGAGAGTCTGCTGAGGTTGAAGTAATGTCGGATGTGGAAGACATTCTTCAGAAATATGAGTTTTGCAGCGGAAAAAGTTAGAACACAAATGGCTCCGATACCAAAGGAAATATGTACTGGACCTGCTGAAGGAAACTGGCATGCTGGGGTGCAAACCCGTCGTATCCCCGTAGACCCCGTCATACCTCGTTCGCATGGTGACATTCTTTGTAAGAAAGGAACAATATCAAAGACTTGTAGGGAAACTCATCTACCTATCCCATACAAGACCGATATTGCATACGGTGTCGGTCCGGTTAGCCGTTTATGCATTGCCCTACCGAGCAACATTGGGATGCGTGAATAGAATACCGCGGTATTTGAAGTCCACTCCCGGCCAAGGGTTACACTTCACCAAGTCTCCGTCGATAGATCCATCAAGGTCTATACCGATGTCGATTGGCCGGATGCCACATAGATAGAAGGTCTACCATGTGCTATTGTTCCTATGTATGGGGCAATCTTGTTACTTGGAGGAGCAAGAAACAACCTATCGTGTCAGAAGCAAGGTCGAAGCCGAACTCGTGGCACTTGTTTTAGGCATTTGTGAAGCTCTTTGGCTCAAAAGAGTACTTACCGAACTTCAAAGAACCTATTCAAAGAACCTATCACACTCGTTGTGATAATAACTCAAAGCACTATGCATGGCAGAGGATCCAGTCCATCATGACAAAACAAAACATGTGGACATTGACAGACACTTTCTGAAGGAGAAGATTGATGCCAAGATTATTCAACTCCGTATGTTCCCTCGAAGATCAAAATGCCGATATCCTTACCAAGGCTATTCCACCTCTTACGTTCAAATAGACTAAGTAGCAAACTTGGCCGCATCAATATATACAAACCGAGCTTGAGGGGGGGTGTGGAAATATTGGAAATATATCACTCAGCAGTCTGCCGAGGCTCAGCAGGGTGATCGGCAGACTGCTGATCCTCATGATCACAGCAGACTATGTTGTGCATAACTTTATTTGTACACTTTATTTATTTGTAAAAGACATATTAATTGTGATACATATAAACAATTAATATGTCAAACTCTAGTTTACTTTATGTCATAGACATAGACATAGATTGTACTTTTACTTTTTGCTTTTGTGCCGCCCACGGCCTACATACTCAAGTGGCCGCCCTAGCTAGCTAGTCTCTCTCCAAATTGTATCTATTTATACTCCTTCATTATCAATGATATATATATATGTGGAAAAGGAATGGCGAGAGAGGATCTCCCTGCCTGATACCCCGAGATGGGACAATGACCCGACTTGGCCTACCATTTATAAACACCCTGTACGTCACCGATGTCACACACCGCCGAATAAGATCTATCGTCTCCTAAGGGAACCCATACGGTCCATCACTGCCCAAACGTAGTGTCACTCCACTCTATCAAAAGCTTTAACCATATCAAGCTTAAGGGCAACATGATTGTGGTACCCCTGCAGGCCCGCCTTCACATAATGAAAGGCTTCAAAGGCTATCATTGCATTACGTAATCAGTCTGCCGGACACAAAGGCACTTTGATTCTCGGATATCACATCTTAATGACTCTCTTGAGCATTTTAACCACCACCCGTGATATCATCAACTTATAGATCGAATTGCATACATATTTGTATGATAAGAAATGTTACGATCACAACCAAATTCACACACTAATAATACAATCTTGATTGATGGTATAAAAATAAGGAGCCATTATTTGTATAACACCAAAATTTTCTTACACCACATTAGAATCGATTTTTTGAAAGTCGTTTATGGAGTTAAAAACCAACTTTCAGTAAGCATATCGAAAGAATCGATTTTCGACCTCAAAACTGACTCTCAAAAGATTCGTATAAATGTATAATAGGTATGATACACCCGTAAAATTTCCATATGTGTAAATAAAAGCTCTTTAGAAATAGATTATCTTTCCTATAAAAAAAGTTATATGTGCTGATTTATATCCAGACGCTCATGTCAAGCACCTACCTCGCATCGAATCTGATCACAGCCCTAACCCTGTTGAATACTGACCTGAATCGACCCAGGCAATGTCGACCTAGCACTTTTTTCTTCCAACGTGCTTGGCTCGATCATGATCAATTTGAGGACTTCGTTCAATCTGCCTGGGTTAGTGGGACAAGCCTTATGCCTCGATTCAAGACTTCAGCTTAAAGACCAAACTTTGGAATACACAGGTTTTTGGAAACATTTTCCAGCGAAAAAAACTCTAACTGCTAGAATTGAGGGTATTGAAAAAAGCCTTGAATCTTACCCCTCTCGGTACTTATCAAAACTTAATGAGGATCTAAAAAATGAACTGGAGGCAACTTTCCAGCAAGAAGAAACTTATTGGCACCAACGCTCTCAGCTGAAGTGGGTATTAGCCGAAGGAGAACGTAATACCCACTTCTATCATCTTACCGCTATTCGGAAAAAAGCAAAAAGAAAGATCCTCTGCTTGAAGGACGACTCAGAACAATGGACCTATGATTAGACACAAATTCGAGGTATGGTCCAAAACTTCTTTCGTCACCTTTATACGGCTGATAATTTAAGTGATTGCAGTAATTTCAACCCCTGCTTTAATCGTCTATCGAGCTTGGACCTCCAATTCCTCAACCATAAAGTTACTGAAAATGAAATAGAAAAGGCCTTGTTTGACATGGGTACATGTAAAGCGGCTGGCCCGGTTGGCCTACCTTCGGTGTTCTATAAAACTTGTTGGAGTATTGTATCCCCTTCCATTATCGATTTTGTTGAAGAGTCCTTCCGGACAGTCAGTTTCCTGCTGTTATGAATGAAACAGTATTGTCCCTTATACCCAAATGTGAATCTCCTCCTTCTCCTGCCTCCTTTCGCCCTATTGCTCTGTCAAATGTTTTTGT
The DNA here is from genome assembly GCA_036785695.1 of Gentiana straminea. Taxonomy (NCBI): domain Eukaryota; kingdom Viridiplantae; phylum Streptophyta; class Magnoliopsida; order Gentianales; family Gentianaceae; genus Gentiana; species Gentiana straminea. Next base: position 7,818,280 of record JAVUPR010000266.1, read on the forward strand.
CAAACTGCTTAACAAAATTATTGCAAATTGACTGTGCCTTCTGACTGATAAAATGTTTGGTAATTCTCAGTCAGCCTTCATCCCAAAACGAGGGAGCACAGGTAATATTATTATTTTGCAGGAGGCCCTTCATACCTTTCGCAAAAAACAGGGTAAAAAAGGGTTCATGCTGGTAAAAATTGACCTGGAAAAGGCGTACGACCGCGTGTGCTAGGACTTCATAGAAAAAATCTTAATCTCTGTCGGCTTTGCTAAACATTTGGTCGATCTAATTATGCATGGCCTGAGATCGGCCTCTCTTTCGGTTTTGTGGAATGGGGAGAAAATGGATCCGATTATTCCGGAAAGGGGACTAAGACAGGGCGACCCCTTAGCACCCTATCTATTTGTACTATGCATGGAGATCCTGAGTCAGAAAATCGAGGAAGCAGTGAGGCAGCGACTTTGGAAACCAATCAAGCTCAGCAGAAAGTCCAAACCGTTTTCACACCTATTCTTTGCAGACGACCTAATCCTCTTTGGGGAAGCGTCAGAAGAACAAGCACTTATGATGGAAACCATTCTGGCGGATTTCTGCTCCATCTCCGGACAAAAGATTAGTACGCAAAAATCTTCCTTCCATATGTCAGGAAATGTTAATATGCAGCTCAAACAATTAATTGGACAAAAGCTAGGAATGAAACACTCGATAAATATTGGCAAATATTTGGGGACTCCGTTGATTCACTCTCGGGTCAAGAAGACTATATATGGATTTATTGTTGATAAAATGCGCAAAAAGCTCGTCTCATGGAAGACGAAATCTCTCTCAAAAGCAGGCAGATCCATTCTAATCAATACGTCTTTATCAACCCTCCCCTATTATATGATGCAAACGGCGAAATTACCAAATGGCACTATTGAAGAAGTGGAGAAGCTTTGCCGTCAATTTTTCTGGGATGAACTCGATGGCCGGAAACACTGGCATTCCATTTCCTGGAAGAACATCTGCAAACCAAAGGAAAGTGGGGGTCTAGGTCTCAAACGTCTGGAGGAGATGAATTTCGCTTTCTTGGGTAAACTTATCTGGCTCATTCTCGTTGATGATACCTCTCCCTGGGTCTCTCTGTTAGTTGATAAGTACGGGAACCCTTTTGTCGATCCGAAGACAGGCTGCTCCGTTCTATGGCGAAATATCTGTCGTGCAGCCATAAATTTTGAGGCAGGCTTTATTGCGGAAAATTATACCGTCAATTGGGCTCCTTCCGGCGATGGTAAGTATGCCGTGCCGTGCTTATCCGTGCTTTTATCCGTAGCCGCATTTGAGAGATATAATGCCCTTTATACCCGTGAACTCCTCGACTTCGGAGCCGCATTTGATCAAAGAGCCTTAAAGGACTACAAGAGATATAACAAAATACATAAATTTGTGGAAACCTACGAGGGGTTAGATCACCAACCTTTTATGGTGAAAAACCCGTTGAGATAGCCAAAGTCTTCCAACGTGTGTCTCGCGGGTGGATGGTGTCAAGATAAAACTAATTTCTCTCTAATTATATAATATTCAAAAATGCGCCCCCTTAAATTGGAAATAGTCCACACGCATTTTTCATCACATTGGGCCGAGTCCACAAAAAATATCTTTTCATGTATTTAATTATCTAGTCCAACTAAACAATTAATCCACATATCAATTAAACAAGGCAATGCTACTATTTAATTATAATCGAGGTGAAACGACGAGAAAACATATGCTATGTTAGAAAATGCCACGCGTCGGGGACCGAATTGACCCATATTCGAAAGCCACAATAAATTGAATAATATTATCCGTCAGACCGAACAATAATATTCAATCTATTAATTCCGGGATTACACCACCATAAACCCGAAACTGAACTCTGCCGAATATAGATAACTTACACTCAACCATGAGTTGATAAGGTGTCCATTGATATAATCATTACATACGGATAAATCCTCCATAGACTGTTCATTACGAGTCGGGATATTTCCGTAAACCCTTCTCGAAACATATTATCCTTATTTACCATTAACCCCTAGTGATCAATTAGTTCACATATCAGACTAGTAGCTAATTAGTCTAACATGAACTCCGCGCATCGATCGGTTTCTAGGATTAACAAATAAGGGAATCGTTCGTCTACTTCCCGAGGGAAGGAATGGATTCCATATCACGTGATAACACGGACTACTCACTCATTCCGAATAGAGCCAACGAGAAGTGTTGGACCACATACTTCGAAGTGATCCTTACTAACACATCAAACTCTACCCTAGTCTAAGCATTGTCTCGTGATCACCTCGGGATTGAGATTAATCCATATATGATCATCTTGTGATTCGATAAGACTTCTCGATCACGGAATTATATCGAGAACTCAAATCAAATCGGTCCAAACCCCTATATGATTATCATCATATATAAATGCCCCACTAGTACCCTATTACCGACAAGTCCGGATAAGATCTGTCACACCGTAAAGTGTTCGGACGCATTATTAGCATATTAATCATCATTCGCCACATATCGAGCTCTTCCGTTTGTCGATATACTATCCGCGCACGGAATCCGCTTTACATGCTCTGCGCGACTGCAACTGGCCTCGTAGTATTTGGAAGCAAGCTCTCCATCCTAACCTGTGGGAGACCTTCTTCTCTAATTCGGAAATTCAAGATTGGGTTCAGGAAAACATCCAGCAAGGTCCGCGTAATCAAATGTTGAGTAAACGTTGGCCTTATCTCTACCGCGGGATAATTTATGGGATATGGTTATGGCGCAATAGAGTTGCGCACTCTTCGGACTGTATTCACCCCCTGCATATGTTTTTCTTTTTACAAGAAGCTTACACGTTCTAGGGACTTGAGATTGACCTGAGCCATAGACTCAATTTAGTTTTATCTATGTCGATTATTTCCTGATTGTAAGACTTTGGTCTCTTTAACCCGTTTTATTAATAAAAGATCTCCTTAAAATTTTTTTTTTATATGTATACAAATTTTAGGTCGGTACTAAACCAAATCTTTATATACGGTCTCCAACCAATGAAATTGAAGAAAAACTATTGGTGGGCCCTTATTTAAAAAAAATTCTTAATTTTTTCTTTGGACACTTTCTTAATTTTTAATTGAATTAAAGCGATGACATGGTAAACTTCATCCAACACCACCGTACATTCACCGGCTCAAGTATGACTTCACGTCGCCCCGTCGCTTGAGCAGCCTGAAATTCTAAACCTCGTTAGTTAAAGCACGAAGTTGAATCATACATTTAACCAAACTTCACAGTTTTTTCGTCTGTGTTCATCATTCTGGATAATGTATCTTCTGCTTTCGTTTTTTTGATTTCTGTAAATTTTGCTTATAATCAGCCTGGCGTAGAGTAGAGCATGAAAAGGAAGATAGAAGAAGATATGGAGATTGTTTGGCAAACTCCAGCAAACCCTCCTGAGCGCCATGATTACATCTTTCTAAATGGTACTTTTTTTTTTTTTACTAAAACAAATTTAAATCTTATGAATTTTCTTTTGTTAATATTGAATTCCAACTCTAGATTGAACCTTTTTCCAGTTAAGTGAATATAAGTCGGTCTTTGCTTCCCATTTGAATGTTTGGGTGGAGGGGAAAAAACAGCGACTTTAGCAATTTAAAAACCCCTCTCTTTCTAATGGAAACGATAGAACATACCATCATAATTAGTGGACCGTAGATAAGAAGCAGATACAATAGCACACTTGATACAATGTTGGTGGACTTGAAATATGACCTCTTTATCTAAGATTTCAGGGTCTCACATTGAAGCACTTGGATTAATTCTAACTCGTAATTGACCGTAGTTTCATGTGGACGAAAGTAGGTAGCAGCTGCTTGCCCTGCAAAGTAAAAACTATTGATGGGTCTATGCTATATGATCTCTATGCTTTGGTCTTAGTTCAATAATAACAATAATTTTGTCGTTAGAACAGGAAGATTCATCCCTTGTGTGGTTTATGTATTTGCAGGGATAAGATATGTCAGGCCTTATTATTTTGAGTTCATTTCCCATGTAAGTGTATGTGTTTCTGTACGCATTTAAGCATGCTACCCATGTCATGAGATGGTCAAGCTTTAAGTTAAATGACAACTTTTTACTGGATAATTGGCCAGGTTAAAAATCGTTGGGCTGGAAAAACGATTGTTGATCTTTTCACCGAGGAATTCAAAGGAAGGTCTCGTGATTATTATGTATGTTTGGTTGTTTTTAAGTTATGATATGCTTGGGTATTGTTCGTGCAGCAGTTTCCGATAGTAGTAAACTGAGGATTGTCAAAATCTAACGTTGCTATGAAGCTAGTTGGCTCATGAAAGTGATTGATATATGGACAAAGTTGTATAATAGTAGACTTGCTGGTTGTGTCTTGATTTTGCAGGTATCCGCTGTTAAAGCAGGAAGAATTCAGGTTGATGGACGGTCAGTATCTGTATCATACGTGGTTCAGTCTTCACAGAAAATAAGTCATTTCTTGCATAGGTAAGTACTGCTTCCAAGTTCCTGCTGATTTCATGTCGTTATATAGTGAAGTTAACAGTTAAAGTATAATAATGCCCTTATATATGTAAGAGCTTATAAATATGGGAAGTCCATCATAAAATCCACTTAGATATGTTTCAACAGCTGATTGTTTGACTTGTAAAATCTCCATTGCAGAACACACGTTTAACTCATGTAAAACTTCTATAATGCTTTATATGAACCGACGTTCCTTCTTTACTTTTGGCCTCGACTGTTCATGAGTACGGGATATTCGAGCCATGTCTGATTTCCATTTTTTCTCAGTTGAGCGCCTGATATATTGGTCATTCATGAATGATTTAGTATGTTCCTTGGTTTGAACGTTTGTCCTGGTAGGGTACGTATGGGGATGGATGTTGGTTCAAGTACGACATTGTTGATACGGACATTTTTCGTTATTCTGATATTACCCAAAGTCGAATGGTTTTCTTTTGTTGCATGTTTGTTGTAAATTTTCAGTTTGACTCCTGGATGTTCTTTCATGGGGTAGGATGTTTGCATGAATTTGCATTTTGGCTCCGTGGTGAATGTTTGTGGGTAGGAAGTTCATGCCTTGACCAATAGGATGATTGCTTGTTTTGTAATGACATTTTTTGACCTGAAACATATAACGAAATTAGAGTGAAGACATTTAATCATGCAGTGTAAGGACCGATGTTCCTCTTTGTGGAACGTTCATCCAGTATGTTTAAAAAATTATTCTTGAATGCTGACGGACGATTGTATTTTTCTCTTGTATTTAAGGATAGATTTTTTATTTTTATCCTATTGCCATTTGTTCCATGACTTTTACAAGCATATGGCTAGGTTGGATATTCCTCCTCACACTAATCAAAAAACGGATGTTAGCCCTTGATTTCCTATTCAGACTTAATAAAAAACATGTCAAACAACATTTAATCACCATTAAAGCACACCACTGAATTCAGATTTGTTAACATAATCGAAGCATGTATTACGGGCATCACCTACTTAGTTTTATACCTACAAGCTTCAATACGGTGGCTAAACAAATGACAATGCAAAATACTTAGCAGTTACCTGTTCATACATGATAGGCTCTCAGCACCCCAAACTGATTGAGCATATGAATTCGGGATCTGCCTCCCCTGCCTTCACCTGTACACAGATTCTAGCTCGATCCGCTCTTTCTTGACTCCATCATTTTTTGTCTTCAAAGAGTGGGATCCCCACGAAACTAGCAAATCTTAACCAGGCCTCAGGAGAGTAATACTGAAACTGTCTGGGCAGCTTGATTCATAGGGATGGACTGCAAATTTACTTTTTTCAGTTGCGTACTAGACAATGGCCAGGCATAGGGCATCTTACTCAACAAATTTTACGGGAGATTGCTTCGATAACTTTTGCTTCTAATTCTATGATTGGAATCTGAAAAACTTGACCCCATCCAGCTTCAGCACCTCAACCAACCCCTTGGTAATCCAGTTAGTTTCAGCATATTGCAAGTTGTATGTCTCATATTGGTTTATATGGACGATTCTGTGCTATTTGCTTTGACAATCTTTCGTATTTCTGTATTGGTTATTTCCTTGATGTAATGAGTCTATCAGTGTTTGATTAAAGAAAAAATGTAGGCATGAACCACCTGTGATGGCATTGGCTGTTGAGATATTACAGAAAGAAGCAGACGTACTAACCATTTGTAAGCCGGCATCAGTTCCTGTAAGTCACTTTATGTTTGAAAGTGAAGCACTGCTAGTATGCGATACATTGTTTTTGTTATGATGAAACACTGGGTCATTTGTCGGCGACGTCTTGGTTCAGTGTTTTATACAACCAAAGTTTCCATCTGTTCAAATAAATTTGAAATTTCGTTCCATCTGTTAAGCAAGAACCAAAGTCAGCATGTGACACAATCTTGCCTGCCTTATTTGAACAAGTGCTGGAAAAATCATTATATTCTTAACAGGCCTTTCCGATCAAGTTATGGCCTCCCTTTTTCATTTATTTAATATTTTCTCTACTTCCTTTTTGCTTTTCTATACAATTCTCTCTTGAAAAGATCCTAAACTCCCATTCTTGTCTTTTACCTCACAGACCAACACACTTTATTCTGTCTTTTTATTTTTGGCCCTGCTGTTTTGGTCGATTGTGTTCTGCATTTCAGTGTTTGTTTCCTTTTTACCTTGATGGCCAAATGTCTCATGTGGCACACTATGCCCACCAAACCTTTGCACCTCAGTCTGCTTCTCATGTGAAAGCTGGGGTCTGGACCATGATGTTTTACTTTAGAGTCGTGCTTGTTTTGTTTTGTATGGGAAAGGTTTAATTTTCAGCTGTTGAATTTCTTTATATAATCTTTAAATGCTTGGTTCAGTTAGTGCAACAAATAAGTATTAACTCCCAACTTGCCTTGCAGATGGCTATTATGTTCTTACTTATGCTTTCATGTTTAAAGTATTGCCTTTATTCGTAAGTTAGAGTAAATTCTGTCGGCTTGCTACAGTAGCCTTGCTAGCTATAGAAAATGGTTTAATGAATGATCTATTATAATATGTTCAGGCCCATATATTTATACTATTAGGAGAATGTTACATTATGGAGATAGGTCTCTTGATTGGCTTAACAGTTGTTTGAATGCACCTGCCTCTCTTCTTGTTCTTCTATTTGTTGCTTTTATATCATGCTGGCTCTGTGTTTCCGGGCTCTTCATCACACGTAAACACGAATATTTCTTCATGCTCAAATGCTTAAATGACGTACTCATAGTTGTCAATCAATTTTGTCTTCATTGGTTGTCTCTTTGCAATAGCTACCTGTAGAACACGTGTTTTGTTGTTGGAGGCACAACTTATTTCGGGTGTTGAAATGAAATTTATGGATACATAGCAGTGCATTTTGTTCGACTTTGATGTGTCATAATTGAATTTATTCAGTTTGTAGAAGCAGTAGGAAAAAGAGGAGAAAAAAAAGGAAAAAGGAGGGATATTTTTTATTCAATCATTGATAATCATTTATGTTACATACTGTCTTTATTTATACTAATGAAAGGAGAATCCTTTCTATATCAAATAGCTATCAATCCTCCTATAATTGCTCCTTACTATAAATACTCCTTTCCCACTATACCGCTTAAAACACAGCCGCCACATCTAACCCTAAATAACAAACAAAGACAATTCTCGCCCTTATTATAATAAAATGCCGTGATACATCATGAATCTCTACACTCCCCCTCAAGTTAAGCATGGAGATTCAACATGTTTAACTTGCTCGTAAACCCATCAAATCCAGGCTTAAGCAAGGCTTTGGTCAACCCATCTGCAACCTGCTGTGCTGATGGCAAGAATGGCATGCATATCACTCCATCATCCAACTTTTCCCTAATGAAGTGCCGGTCAATTTCTATGTGCTTGGTCCCGTCATGTTGTACAGATTATTAGCAATATCAATAGCAACTTTATTGTCACAAGATGTACCTTCATAGGTAGCTTTACTGTGCATTGACAAGTCCTCTAGAACTCTTTTTATCCATAGTTCTTCACAAACTCCAAGGGCCATGGCTCGTACTCGACTCACCGTACTTCTAGACACCACCCCTTGTTTTTTGCTTCTCCAAGTTACTAGATTGCCCCACACAAAGCTACAATACCCAAATTGTGGATCTTCTTTCACAGACCCCCGCCCAATCAAGATCCGTATAAACTTCAATGCTCCTACTAGCGTCTTTTCCGAACCACAAACCTTCACCAACAAATTCCTTTTAAGTATTTCAATATTCTCGAACACACAAACCTCCATACGAGGTTCACAAGGAGCATGCATGAATTGGCTCACAACACCCACCGCATAGATATATCAGTCTTGTATGGGCCAAGTATATCGCCTTCCTACCAGCCTCTCGATATTTTCCCTTGTCCACAGGAACTTGATCTTTCTTTTCCCGCAGTTTGATGTTGGCTTCCATTGGAGTGCTTGCAGCTTGCAAATCACTCATCCCCGTCTCTTCAAGGAGGTCTAGCACATATTTTCTCCGACACACTACCAATCCTTTGTCCGATCTTGCAACCTCCATTCCTAGGAAGTATCTTAGACTCCCAAGGTCTTTTATCTCAAACTCTCTTGCCAAGCACTTCTTGGTCCGATTGATTTTACCATGTCATCCCCAAGTGAGGATGATATCATCCACATACACTACCAATACCGTCATCTTGCCGCGCTCGATCTTTTGGTGAATAGAGTGTGATCTCGAATGTCCTTGCTTCGAAGCCCTCCTTTTTAAGGAATCTCATAAATCTCTCAAACCAGGCTCTTGGACTTTGCTTCAAATTTATATGTAGCCTTTTTCGGCCTTGCATACTTTACCATTATCTCTCGCTTTAAAAACCCGGAGGCATATCCATGTAAACTTCTTCCTTTAAATCTCCATGTAGAAAGCATTTTTTACATCCAAACTGCTCCAAGGGCCAATCCAAGTTCACGCCTATGGACGTAATTATCCTCACCGTATCGAGCTTTGCCACCGGTGAAAAAGTTTCGAATAATCTACCCCATACGTTTGGGTAAATCCCTTGGCCACCAACCTTGCTTTGTACCTCTCGTATGAACCATCCGAGTTGTATTTTACAAGTAAATATCCACCTACACCCCACCGTAGTTTTCCCGCAGTAGGCTAGCAACTTCCTGTGTGCCATTCTTTTCAAGTGCACCGATTTCTTCATACACAAGCAGCCCTTCCATTTAGGATGGGACAGTGGCTTCATGGATGGTTTTAGAATTTGGATATTAGAGAGGCTAGTAGTAAAGGCTTGATATTGTGGGGACAAGCTTTTGTTATAGGAGACATATCTCGCTAAGAGGATGAGGGATGCTTGGTACATTCCCTTGAAGGTTTTCTAATGGCAATTGGGACATCAAGAAGTAGGTCGATTGGTTTGAGTGTTCTCGTGGGTTAGACACACGCTTGTTGAATCGAGTGACTTTGATTTTCGTGTTCGATTCGATGACCAAGGTTCCGTTGTATTACCTCGTTTCGTGTTCTTCTCAGAGTTGCACTCAAGGAAGGTAGTTGCTCAATGTTTGACGAGGAGCTTTATCTTTGAGTAATAGGCCTTTCCTTGAATAAGTGTTCCCCGGAAATTTCGTATTCTTGTCCCGGGACTAGACTATTAGACGGGTCGTGCAAAGTGCCCTTGGTAAGACTATCGCTGGTCTTATCCCCTAATTCCTTTTCTTGATAAGTAAGTATCAAGATTTGGAGAAGTGTCGTCAGTTCAAAAAACAAAAACTCGTGAAATATCTTGTTGATCGTGTGAAAAAGTCTCGTGAAATATCTTGTTGATCGTGAAAAAGTCTCATGTTCCTTAAAGCTCTCCCCCGAATACGAGTTTTGAAAAACATTTGACCTTCAAAAAAAGTCACATCACTACCGACATACACTTTCGTGTTTGTGGATCAAAACATTTGTAACCTTTTTGTGTGGGGGAATACCCTACAAACACACATTTTCTACCTCTCGGGATCCAATTTCCCTTGATGGTGACTATGTGTGAAAGCAAAGGCATCCAAACACCTTAAGAGACATGTCTTGGATTATTCTAGTGTTGGGATAAAACTCTTTAGCCGACCGAGAGGAGTCCGATAATTTAAGATCCTTCGAGGGAGCCTCGTTGATCGTGTATATGGCCGTGAGGACAGCCTTTCCCCGAGATATTTAGGGCTATTAAGCTATCATAAGAGCCCTAACTATCTCCAAAATGTGCCTCGTTTTTCCTTTCGCCACCCCATTTTGTGGGGTGTGTCGACAGAACTTTGGTGGACAATTCCATGGTCAAGGAAATAAGATCCAAGTATGGAATTAAAGTATTCTCGTGCCATTATCACTTCGAAAGACTTCTATTTTGGAGTGAAACCGTGTCAAAATCATTTCATAAAAATCACGTAAAACTTGTTTGGCGTCGCTTTGTTTTTTAATAAGTAAACCCAGGAGACTCTAGTGTGGTCATCAATGAAAGTGATGAACCATCTTTTCCCTTGTGGTGTACTCTTCCTTGCAGTTCTCAAATGTCACTATGAATCATAGTGAATGGCTTGGTTGGCTTGTAAGGTTGAGGTGGAAAAGATGATCTAGTGTGTTTAGACAATTCACATATTTCACACTTAAATAAAGATGGATCTTTATTGATAAAAAGATTTGGAAACAGCTTTAAGTAGTAAAAACTAGGGTGGCCTAGCCTAAGATGCCACAACATGATATTATTTTTATCAATATATGTAGATCGAAGACGTAAATTTTTAATTCTTCTTATTTCCGCATTCTCCTTTTTCCTCAAAGAGATATAGTCCTCCCATCATCCTAGCATTGCCAATCACCATCCCCTTGTGAATACCCCGAATTTCACAACCATTAACAAAAACACAACATTACATTTAGTATCCGAGGTGAGTTTACCGACCGATAACGATTGCAAGATAGGGATGGTACATGTAGGACATTATTGAGAGTTAAAGTAGAGAGATAGTGATGGATCCTTTTCCGCCTATAGCAGTAAAAGAACCATCTCGCTATCTTAACTTTCTCGGTTTCAAAGACAGATTTATATGTTGAGAAAAGGTGTGAATAATCGGTCATATGGTCGGTTGCTCCCGAGTCAATGACCCAAAAGCGAGGACTCGGTGGACTCCAAGGAAAGACAGGGAAGGGTAGTTACCTTTCTCCACTAAGGAACAGAAGAATCACCTTTGGTGTGCATAGTTTGGGCCCGAATCGCCTTGGTTAATCGATCCAGCTTGTTCTTGGGAAAACAAAGCTTGCCGTGTAGTAGATCCAAGTGCCTTGGTCGATGACACCCGATTAGCCCGCCTTGCCTCCGAACCGCCCGATCCACCGCCCCTAGGCTTCCGCTTGCCGGTTTGCCATGTATCACCCAACAATTGTCCCCGGTGTGACCTTGTTTTTTGCAATGGTCACACCGCATTTTCTCGTTTTCTTCCCTTTTGATCATTTTCGTTTGCCACCAAGGCCGAACTCGTCCGTCCCAACCGAATTTCCGGCCGGTTGGTCATCCCCGGAAACGGATGATCCAAAGTGGTAGTATTAGAGGAAGACCGATGAAGTGCTCCCGGTCATATGGCGGCGCGATACATCCGTTTTGATCATACGACCCGCTCCGATACCATGTAGAAGCAAGAGGGAAAAAGAGGAGAAAAAAAGGAAAAAGGAGGGATATTTTTTATTCAATCATTGATAATCATTTATGTTACATACCGTCTTTATTTATACTAATGAAAGGAGAATCCTTTCTATATCAAATAGCTATCAATCCTCCTATAATTGCTCCTTACTATAAATACTCCTTTCCCACTATACTGCTTAAAACACAGCCGCCACATCTAACCCTAAATAACAAACAAAGACAATTCTGCCCTTATTATAATAAAATGCTGTGATACATCATGAATCTCTACACAGTTAAATATCTGTCATCTTATTTCAAGCTTTGTTTATTTTTATTCTTTGTGCAATATGAAAGTGAACTTACATGTGCATCGGTGAGGGTATGGTCTATGATATAGTGCACTGGAGACATGTAATTCATATAGCTGACCCCACCTAACGGGAATAAGTCTTGTGTTGTTGTTACCGATAAGAAAGTGTATAATCATATGTGTGCTTGAGATTCTTAATTGGCATATTGTAAAGCTGTTTTTAGTTTGAAATGGTGTTATTAAACTGCTTGTTTGTTGGAGTTTCTCTTGTAGGTGCATCCATGTGGCCAATATCGTAAGAACACTGTTGTCGGCATCCTTCAGGCTGAGCATGACTTGTCACCTCTGTTCCGTATCCTGCTTTTTTTTATGGCAGCTATGAGTAGTTTGACATCTTCTCTTAGGTTTCTGTATTTTTGTAGCAACTTGTCATGCTTTTCTTCATAGCTTGTGTTGCCTGTTTGGATTGAAAGAAAAGGGAGGAGAAGAAAAGAAAGGGCTTGGGCTGATTTTAATTGGGGTGTTTGGAATGTCAATAGGAGAAGGAAAGGAAAGGCGAAGGAGGGAGACCAAAGGAAATAATCTAATAGAAATTAGACTGCCTGCTTTCCGTCCATTTTCAGCAAGATTTGGAAGGAAATGACATTTTTTTTAAAAATATATTTTATATAGTTACCTCTTCAAAAAAAAAAATTTTTATATAATTACTTAAATAACCTTAAAATTAATACTAATATCTCACTAACATAATGTCTAAAATTGGAAAATCATTTATAATCTTGTGATATCCTTTCTTTTCCATTGACATTCCAAACACACTTTTAAAACTTCATTTCCTTTCCGTCTAGTTCTATGCAAACACTCAAAATAAACTTCACAATCTCTCCTTCTCCTCTCCTTTCTTTTCTGTCACTATCTTTCCTTTTCCTTTCTATTTATCTCCTTCAATCCAAACGGGCCCAGTGTACGTCTATATGTTGGAGATATTTCCTCAACTTCAACAGCGGTTCATCGTCTTGATCGCCTTGTCTCAGGACTCCTTATTTTAGCTAGAAATGCTTCCAAGGCTGACCTGTTCAGGCAACAGGTATGTTTAGCTCCCTTCTCACCCCCCCCCCCCCCCCCCACACACACACACACACACATGCACACAGAAATAACTCATGCTGATATCCCTTTTGGCTTAGAAGCTGCACTAGTTCTAATAAACATGGTCACGTTTCTTCAGTTAATCACTTAATATGGGCTTGGTTTTATTGCAAAGCTCGTTGCCAGGATTATAAAGTTTCATGTCCAGTAGTAACACTTGAGACATAGCCTTACAAAGTTTCATGTAACACTTAGCTTATTGCTTGCCATGAAACAATAACCAGCATAAATATGTCTCCTGCATCCATTTATTTCTTGTTACTTGTGGACTTTTCCTTTTCATAGAATCCCTTTTTACTTTTTTATTTTGACTGCCAGCGCTAAACTTTTTCATTTTTCATAAATATGGATCAACTGTATATCCTACCCATTGTTCTAACTAAATACTGTTATTTTTAAGATAGAGGCAGGGGATGTGAAGAAACAGTACATTGCCAGGGTGATTGGAGTATTTCCCGAGGATGAGGTATATTATGCTACGATCCGAATCTGATGCTGTTTCTTTTGTCCTTGTATTCTAGTCATCCTTTGGCTACTTGTTATATCTTTCATCTTCATATTTGATTTTGTCCCAGCAAATTGTAGATGTGAATGTGAATTATAATGCTCGAGAAGGGAAAAGTACATTAGAGGTATGCCTATTTAGAGCAAACAGTGACATCTTATCTTATTCCTCTGGAAAGCTATAACATTATAATCAGCAAAAAAACGTTATTTGCAGTTGGAAGATAATTGCGAGAATAGAAAAACTGCCTTGAAGGGGAAGTCTGCATGCACGAAATTCACTAGGATTAGCACCAATGGCACTGAAAGCGTTGTCTTATGCGAACCTATCACTGGCAGAACTCATCAGGTAAGAATTTATCTGGAGATTGGTAAAGATATCAATTCCCCACATCCATGCCGTCTCTTTGATTAATCTACTGCTAGATTTTGCTTTAGGATTGTACAAAGGAATGTGTTGTTATTATCTGAGCAATCAATCTGTATTCTGTAATGATAACTTGTAACTTTTGTCAACAGATACGTGTACATCTGCAACACACAGGCCATCCTATTGCTAATGACTTGCTTTATCTTTCTACTTCCAACATTGGGCGCTCAGCTGTCGGTTTAACTGCAGATAAAGCTGCAGCTTTGTTAAGTCTTTCTCTAGAGCACAACAACCAGGTTGAAAATCCGGTTGACAAACCTGATGACAGTTCAAAAGAGCATTTCCACATTGATCCAATGTGCACAAACTGCCCAAATTTGGCACCCAAAGGGTAAGCAGCTCTCCTGAAATCTTGATTTTACATCAAAGTTTAAAAAAGGAAAAATAAAAAATAAAAAATAGATGGCTTTGATTATGATTACAGATACGACGGGGATGAAGCTGGTTTATGGCTGCATTGTTTCAAGTACAGCGGGCCAGGCTGGACGTATGAATGTCCGTGTCCAGACTGGGCATGTCTTGAGTGATTCTTCCTCTGCACTGCTAACAAGATCTCAATACTACTACATAGATACATTACAACATACATTATAGCAGCAAAAGCAAAAGCAAAAGCAAAAGCAAAAGCATGCATTCATCTTCTGTGTTTTTTCCGTAAGAAAGTACACAAGTTGAGGAGGTGAGATGAGAGTCTTCATAGGTATGACGACGACCTGTTAAGGTCAAAACTGAATCAAAATACCGAACATCAAATTAATGAGAACTTAGTGACAATGAATATTTCTTTCATGTCTTCACATTCATCCATCATCTCGTGAAAATACTCCCTTCATTGTTACCAACCCATTCACAGATTATTTCTTCTACTTTTTTGGTTCCTTCTTTGCTTAATTAAAGCATTCCAATCTCTAAATTAGACGTAGAACAACAAAGTAGAGTAGTGGTGCAGTTAACTTGATTCAGATTTTTGTTTAAGGGAGAGGAAAGTCCATGAGAAAAGAAAAGAAAGATGATTTTGTGGAAGTGAGAATGAAGAAAGGAAGAGAAACAGTGGAGATGGTGAGAAAGCAATTGCATGGGTTTGAAGCTGGGGGGTTTATTACTAGTGAATTTTTTAGACCAAGAAAATACTTGTGTGGTGTCTCTACACGCTTCATTATGTATTTAAACTGAGTTGTTCTGATCGTTTCATCCGTCGCTTCACCTCAAAATCCCCTCTCCACACAAGTATTTCCTTTCAGACCAGGAAGGAGGGGTTTTATAACATGGGAAATTCTTGTGTAATCACTCCATTTGAAGCGACTTTACACACGAATGCATCTAGACCACACAGTGAAATTCAGTTTAAAAACATATGGTTTATATCATACTACCTCCCACACCACCATACCCTATTTACCATGTATTTCCCAACTGTATTGTCCTCGATAATAAGAATCCAACAAAAAATTAATAAAAATCAAGTAAAAGATATGCAAAATGATGGTAAGTTTATACTCATTGTTCAACGACGGAGTCAAGATTTATCTTTATGTATGATCAGATAAGCTATATTAAGCTAACTAACTGTATTGGACTAAATTATATAGACTTTTTGGTGTACCAAAAATAAGAATTAGGTGGTCTTAGCCACCCACTACTTGACCACGTCCTTGCTAGTGTTTGTTTACTACAAAACTCAATTGACACATTTAACAATAAGTGTTTTTCGGAGTATTAACTTCTCAGCCATTAAACTCAAGATTGAGACTGTACAAGGACAACAATAACGGTTTAAGGAAAGTGCAACTCTTCTACAATAATAATGTAAAAATGACTGCTCCGGAAATAATGTGGGGTTCGAGATGGTTTTACTTTAGGCCTTGCCGTTTAAGATACATCTATGCTTGGATATGGTTTGGTTTAAACCAAAGAATCAATTTAATCACTCTACTATTTTTTTTTTAATTCATAATTTTATTCATTCCACCAATATCTTACAGTTTCTCCAACCAAGTGTGCGACGTAAATATCTTCTCAACTCGGGTTGGCGCTTTTAGTGCAAGCGAGGACGACAATCTAAGCAGTTAACCGGATCCTTTATGTCTCAATTAGCGTTACCTGACATGGAGTCTTATATTTGGTATCAAAGTTGATTATCAGACAAAATTAAGTGCCACACCGTGAGAGACGATGGTATGACCACCTCTAGAATCCTATGTTTGAGACAAGTCTGGGACAAAACCTGACAATGATGCCAATTGCTTATAAGAAGGGGAAAATGTAATATTCCACATAGTTAAAGTAGTAGAATTCTCACTTCTCTGTATAAGCGTGAGACATAATGTTTGTCAACTTGGGTTAAGCCTTTTAGGCCAAGCGAGGACGCAGTCTAAGCAGTTAACCAGATCTTTTATGGCTCACTTAGCGCTACCAGACCCGGAGTTCAGGGGCATTACAGTCGGAGCGGTAAATATTGACCCATATCAAGTATTCTCACCCCGTATATAAGCGTGAAACAGAAATGTCATGTCAACTTGGGTTAGCCCTTTTAGGCCAAGCGATGGCGAAGATCTAAGCAGTTAACCGGATTCTTTACGACCGACTTAGCACTATCAGACCCGGGGTTTGACAGCATTACAGTCGGAGCAGTAAATATTGACCCATATCAAATGACATTCGTGTAACAATAAGAAAACAAGTTAGCAAAAAGATTACATCACAATGAAGATACATCTCGTAACAAGTAGGGAATAATCGGTAGTCGGTGTTGAATCTAAAAGGGACCTCTAGGTAGGGCTGAGTTTGGGTTGGGTTGGGTTGACTTGGGTTGAGTTTTTACATAGTATAAGTCGGGTTGGTTCAAGAAAAAACTAACAAACCAAACCAAACCAAACCAAATGACTATAAAACCCAATGAGTTGGTTTCGGGTTGGTTTGGATTGGGTTTCGGGGTTTCATCCATAAAACATGCATCTATAATAAAACTTTTATGCTATATAATCCACACACATGTATATATATCCAAATTCGAGTTCCATACCATATGTTCATAACAATAGTCGTTAAAAAAACACTTTTCTAGGAAAGAAAACGTTAAAATTTGATAATTAAGAGTCCAAAAACATATAGAGATAATATATAAAGACCAATAGTCATACATAACCCTTAAAAAAAAGTCATATATAAAAAAATATACACGGATTCTTTTTTCCGAAGAAAAGTCAAAGAATGTAGACGGAAACTGAAAATGAAGTGATATCATGTTTGGGTTGGTTTGGTTTGGGTTTTGGGTTGGATCGGGTTCATTGGGTTTTCTGCTCAGCCCTACCTCTAGGACCACATCTTGAGAGATCTACTAACGAATATCATTTCTTGCCATGAAACCCGACAATATTTTATTTTGCAACTTCAAGTGTCTACTAATGCAATCTCACCGACCAATCCGACACATATGAGACTCAACGGGAAGACTTAAAATATAAGTCATTATAGTTTTTTTTTTTGTATAATAAGTCATTCACAACAATAAGAAATATGTATTAATATTTTATCTCGTATTATTCATAATTTATATTTATCCAAACACTTTTACTTACTCTAAAACTGTTGTATTTATAATAATGGTATATTAGACATTTTACTCATATATTGATGACAATTAACCACCGTCATAATCTATATCAAAACTGTAGGACGATTTATATTTTGGGACGTATTAATTAGTATAGTATTTTTTGTTGTTGAGGAAAACAAGTATTTTATTATACTAAGTCCGCAATAGCGGCATAAATTACATCATGAGGAGGGGAAAGTGCCCAAAGCAATACGAACAGAGTGACCTAACTCATGTCTAGCCAATAGATGCGCATGGAAATTTCCACTGCGCTTAACAAAATTAAAGGAAGTCGAAACAAAGGAAGGCAAAAGTGCAATACAATCCCGCGCTAAACAGCTAAAGACAGACAAATCATCCGACGGTCGTTGTAACGCCTGAATGCAGGGTAGACAATCAGACTAAAAGATGATTGTAGGAAGTCCCAATCGAATAGCCTATTCCATGGCCAAAAGAAACGCCTGCATCTCCAAAGTCTCTGGGCTAATACCGAGGTCAAAGTGGAACGAGTAAGCCGCAATGATCGTGCCAAGCGCATCCCTAAATACTAGACCCACTCCAGTACCCGAATCCGTGACAAAAGCATCAGTGTTACATTTCCAGTTACCCTTAGGAGGCGCACTCCAAATAATCGGGTGGGCGGTCCCCTCAACATCCACATGTACGGAGCCCATGGCCTGACGAAACTCCACTACCCCGGCTAAGGACATAAAGACCACACGTGAGACATAGATAGGCGCATCATCAAAGACCGCACAACACCGGGCTTTCCATAGATTCCAAAGTAGAAGGCAGAAAGTAGATACCTCATCTGTGGTGTAACACGTTATCAGTGCTCCAAAGAACTCCTTAAAGTTCGCTCCGTGCTGAATCCGCTGGCTGCTGAATGGTGAAGCTGTCCAGATTGCCCTATCATAATCAAAAAGCACATGTCGTAGAGATTCCACCTCCCTGCCACATGCCAAGCAAAGACTCGAGCCCAGATTCCGCTTGGCAAATTGTTCCCTAATTGGCAAACAATCCTGCAAACATCGCCATAAGAAATGTTGAACACGTGGCGGCACATTGACTTCCCAAACATCTCGCCAGACCCTGTCCGGACCGGTAAAAGAAGATGCATGCACCGCGTCCGACAATCCTCCATACAAGCTCAATGCAAGGAAATACCCTGACTTCACTGTATACTTGCTGCGCCGATCATAATGCCAAATCAACCTATCAGGGTGCGAAGCCCCTGCTATTGGAGTGTGCGAGATAACATCCACTTCCAAGCCCGAAAATCGTGCACAAGGAGCGGCATATTCCACTGTCCAGTTCCAGGCAAAAGCAAATCCTGCACCTTACTATCCGTGGGTAAAGAGTGGGATGAATGAACAAGCCGAAAGGATGGCGGTCTAGAAACCCAAGCATCATAAAAGACGTAATGGAGCTACCATCACCTATACGTCATCGTAATCCCTGCATTAACATATCTCGACCGTCCAGCAAACTGCGCCACACGAATGAAGGTCTTCTTCCCAACCTGTTGCCATGATAGTTGTACCCGGATGATACTTTGCATTTAGAACTCGACTTCGCATCGCTAGTATTATTTTTTTTGAGGAAAGTATAGTACTACCTCCGGTCCAAAATATAAGTCATCCTACACTTTTCTACTTGTCCCATAATATAAGTCGTTCTACATTACCAATGCAACATTTATTCGCTCTTTCTCTATCTTAACCTTAATTTATTATGAATTCAACAACTTTTCATTACTTAACAACTATGCATTAATGATAGTCAAGGGTATTTTAGACATTAACCTTCAAATTAATGACATTCAACCAATTCCTTAATCTGTGTGAAAACTCCTAGGATGACTTATATTTTAGACCGGAGGTAGTATTATTTAAAAAATGAAATTAGCAATTTGAAAGGAGATTAGCAACGAATTAATGAGAGTAAATCCCAAAATTAATTTGGTACACACAGACACAAGAAAAACGTTCATTTATTTACTTTCCCTCTTCCCTTCCCCTCAGTCCTCTATTTGAATTTCGAAAAAAAGAATGCCAAGAAACCATTCGCACCTCAATATTTTCTACTCTCTAGTTAGTGAAATGCTCTCCTCTTTCCCCTTCATTCCCAGGGCCTTCTCTGCTATCGAGGGTGTTGTAGCGTCTGCTATGGGCTGCATTTTCAGCTGTTTCGGATTCAATGATAACTCCGATTATTCTCGGTCTGAAGTAAGATTTTATTTCTGTTTTGCTTTTCAGTTTCGGAATTTTTGGTTTTGGGGGAAACGGTTATTCTGAGACGATTTCTAGACCGTTTTCTGGATATGATTCATTTTGTTAATTTGCAATTGATCTGTGTGCAAGGAGGTTCGACTGAATCACGACGACCAGAGTTCCTTGTTCTTGCATTTTCTTTCAGAAGGTATTTCTCTTTTTTTAATTACCATTTTAATGGACCGAATAATCTTTGATTGTTAAGAATTGATTTTCTGTTGTAATTGCCGTCTCTCTCTCTTTTGAATGTGCAGAGAATCCTTCAACTCCAACCAAAGAAAATAGAGTTGAGGAACGGGAATTGGATTTTGAAGAGCTCAAGGACGAGGTAAACTTTTCAGTCCATTAATGTGAGACAGAATGAATAAAAGCATAAATTCATTATGCTTATTCGTTGCAATTAGAATGAATCGTGAAGTAATGTTTTGTCGGTTTAAGTCTGATCTAAAGCTTAGTTGATTCCATTTGCTTGTTCACTGTTTAGCATCCCAAGTTTGGAGTCGAACTAATTCAATGCAGGCTTACTTGTCTTTTGCTTTATGGCGTTTAAAAATGTCATGAATGAAAATAGCAGGAGACTATCTCTTTGCAGTTTCAAAACGTGTGCAAAGTTATTCAGACTATACGATACAGTGGTGCATTTGTTTTTGAATGATTTGGCTGGCAAGTATGCCAGGCTCAGAGCCTTAGACAAAATCCATGCTGGAGAGACTCCTTTCGTTCAACAGATGATATTTAGGATCGCCTTGGCGTTGGCGACGCCTAGGTGAGAGTGGAGGTCTTAGTGCCTAGAAGGTAGGCGAGGGTTGCCTTGGCAAGATGTTGCGCGAAAAGAGGTTTGCGTGCATGCACATGATGAAACTTTTTACCACTTAGTAAAAATGGTTATACCCTAACCATGAGGGCCCCCCACCCCCGATCCCACAGGAATGTGGGGAGAGGTTAATCAGGTAACCTAGAGCTCAGAGTCAGGGGCTTGCTGGTTCCCCATCCTATGTGAGGTGGTGCATGTATGACTAGTTTAATTGATATCATTGGGTGGTTGAGGCATACTATGCTGGCGCCTATAGTTGCTTTGATGTGGCTAGAGTTTATGGTGCTCACAAGGCATAGTTGAATACTTGCTAGATAGGAATTGGCCTTTTTGTGGACTTTTATTGATTTTCTCGTCAATTGGCTTCTATTTTTCCACTTTTTCCATGATCTCTAGCATGTGACGCCTAGGCGACCTGGGCGATTAGGCGACCCAAGCTCGTCTAGGCTTTGCCAGCGTTTTAACATCTATTATTTAGAGCAATTCTCTTGTGAATATTATGCAACACTTCTTAAATAATCATCTAACGTTCATGTAAAGTGGAACCTTGATTTAATTTTGTGGTGATTGAAATTGTATACATATGGTTGATTCTCTTGTGAATATGACGCAAGATTATTATATAAGCATCTAAAGTTTATGTACAGCTTTTAAGTGGAACCTTGTTTTATTGTTGTAGTGATTGAAATTGAATTCACATTGTTGATTCTTCTAGTTTGCCGAGGTTGATACACGAAAATAAGGATTTAGTGTTGTGTTATTGTGCTGCAGGCCCAGTTCCTGAAGGCCTGGGGAACTATACTTGAAATTCCTGCAGAAATTCAAGAAGTTGTTGGGGAACAGAACGAACTCTCATCTCAGAAGGGTGCTGTTGGAAGTCCGAAATTTAAATCATGGCTTACTGGTACCTCTGTTGAAAAACTTGATTTAGAAAGCCCACCAGATCTCTACCCAATCCATGTAACCAACTGCAGAGAATTGATGGAAGAAGTTGACTTGCCGCATACACCTTACAGGTTTTGTTCTATTTTTCAGTTTGAGAAAGTATTTCATTCGTGCTCCATACATTGTTGACATTAGATACCTTCATAAAATTTTCGATTTCAAGGGTTAGTGCATTGGATGTTATTCATCTCTTTGTTATACTTATATCTAATCAATCATCTGCCACTAGGCTATAGATTGCATATTTCTAGATTATATTTTATTAATTTCATGGAGATCTCTATGATTTGATGGTGATAATTCGATGGAGGATGCTTTCTTTTTGCTTTTTATATTGTGTTTGTTTTCTCCTTTTCATTACTAAGACTACACTGCTCCCTGATGTGCATGTGATGTTTCTTATTCCACATTTGCATGGTCGTTGGAAAACAGCGAGTGTTCCTCTCCAATCTCAACTGAAGTCGATGAGACCACCAAGCTTTTCTCAAGTCCCAGTCAGAGCCCTCTAAATCCACCTCTTTCAAGTGATGTTATAGCTCCAAGCACAGTGAAGAAGTCGGTGCGTTTCAGTTGTGAGCCTGAAATGGCTTCTGTTTCAGCACGTAGTCCATCAGAAACGTCTTCTCAAACTTCAGATGAGCCTGGATCCAGTCGCAGGTTTACTTATCGGAAGTCTTCACCTTACCCTACCCCACTAAAAATCGTCGATGAAATGGAAACTCCTGGAACTATATTCCCAGCTTATATGGATATGGATACAAATGGGCAAGGTAAACATCCTCGGATCAGATCTCAGTTTGTGCATTCCGCCGTACATCCTGCAGAGAGTTTTTTGCCTTGCAATCCGATGAACAATGTCACAAGAAAACCTCTTGTGGAAATCAATGGCTGTGGTAATTTAGGGATAGGAGAGAATTCAGGTGGAGGAGAGGAGTTGAATTTGGAAGCAAGCTTATCTCCATGGCTAAAAGGGCGTCCCTCCAACCAGGATGCTTCAATGGTGTTTCAAGATGAAAATTCCGATGTGGGTTCTACTCCCATCCTTGGTGTGGTTTCTGCTCAGTTTGATGGTGATGAGTCTCTTAGCATTATACCCAAATGGAGGGACTGGAATGGAATTCCCAATACAACAAATAAGTACAAAGAGGTATTCCTTTTCCTTGAAATCCTTATTATGATCTTAATTATAAGTTTTGAATCAAATATTTGTTGCTACCAATGAACACTGTATATTCAAGAGCATATGGTTTTCTTTTGGTAACAGGATCAGAAAGTCAGTTGGCATGCTACACCTTTTGAAGAAAGATTAGAAAAGGCATTGTCTGAGGACACTTTCATCTCTCAAAGGTAGACAACGCTTCTTGTTGCCCTTTCAATTTAATGTAATACCATCTTCGGTTGCGACACTAATACAGTAAGAAATTCACCCGGGAATGTATTGTTTACTGCTAATAATTCCATTATACATGTTTGGTACTCTCTGCTGAATTCTATAGCTTGTTAAGAAAAAAACAAAGTTTTCTGGGATATTGTATTGCAAGATGAAATTGTTGAATTACCACCTCAACAAAACTGTTAGCTTTATGGGGGCATATTATTCATTCAAAGGAATCATCAGAAATAATCAGTGATCGTTTCTCTAGATATTGTCCTGTTCTTGCTCAACTTCTTGATGTCAGTGAATAGTTTTCATTGAAATAGGAGCCTTTTGAAATACAATGTGCAATAAATCCACCATAATATCCTTGCACATTGCTGATTTGTCCATACTGTATGCATTTGTTTGTGTTTTTTTTTTTTTTGTTGACTTGTTATCGTATAATAGATCAGAAACTGCCCTCTTGAGTACAAGCAATAACCTCTGTTCCAACCAATTTGTATTTCAACAATCTGCTCATATGTGTTTCCTCAAAAACTTTGATTAGTCAATTCTGCAGTGAATTCAACAAAGTGAGCCTATACATATCATTTATCAGTTAATAGTCAGATTCTGAACTTTGTAATGATGAGTTGAATATTTTGGCTTTCAGGAGGCAAAGCAGCAGTAGCAACCAGCAGTTGATTTTATGAAAACCGAGGAACGCGATACTGCTCATTTCTGTTGTTCGAAACTATTTCGAATACTGATATGTTAAATGCTTGTTCTTGTTGTTCTAGACAACCATTGTAAATGTACTCTGGAATTAAGACACCCTCACATGCCAATCGTTATTGGCATTTGGCAATCAATAAAAAAGACTATGAAGAAGTTGAACGAGTTTTCTAATGTTTGCACACTATGCCACCCCAATCACATTCATTTTGGTTCTGCCTATGTTATCTGTTTTTTGTTTAATTACTTAGCTAAAAGAGAGCCATTCAATTTTGTTCCCTTCATACAACAACATTCAAATCAGAAAATTGAGGAAATTTCTATTGCAGCACCTTCAATGAATGTACATGACATGATTTTTATATGTTTATTTATTATAAGAGTCTTTAATTTATGAATTTGACAAGCGTATTTTTGACTAGGGGTGTGACCAAATTGAGTTGAGTTGTCTCTTCGTTTTGACTTTCGAGTTCAACGGGCTTGGGCTCAAACTTGACTCGTTAAGCATGATATACCTCACTTCTGCTCGTGAACTTGACCCTTTTTAGAATTCAATTAATTTTATAAGTTTGAATTCGACTCACCTAATAATTAATCACTTATATGAAATATTGTTTATAAATAATTTTGTAAACATATTTTAATTAAATAATTATTCAATTGTTCGACTAAGTTATGAGCTACTTGATTCAATTCTATATTGAGTTTGAGATCGGCACGACTAATTGACTAAAATTTAAACTAAGAATATATTTGTTCAAATCAAACTCTTTTATGAGTCGAGTGTGAATAAGTCACAAACAACTCGATTCATTACAACTACATTTGTGAGACTGCACCTGAATTTTCTTTAAACAACCTTTGATACTTTTTTAAAAAATGTCCGTATCATCATTAAAAAAAAAAAAAAAAAAAAAAAAAAAAAAACACAACACGAAAAACATCCCGTAAAAAAGGAGATTTACTACTACTACGTCGCGGGAAAATTCAAACAGTGGCAGCTTAAACCCTAAATTCATATATATTCGCAAATACAACAGACAGTTTTTGCTTTAGATATTGAAGTTTAATTAGAAAGGCTCAGTTCGTCGAATTCTTCCTAACCCTGCATTGAATTTCTGTTTTGTTCCCGCCATTTGTACGTGCAAATGGCCGGAACGGTGAAGTCGACCGGAGCATTCTCAGTGACACCGCACAAGGTTGCCCTTTGCATTCTGACTCAAGTGTATGCCCCGCCGTCTCAAGTCTCCTTCCCCCTGACGTTTTCTTCTGTTTCTCACCACAACAGCCTCGGTTTATTCATCTTTTCTCTCACTAAGGTAATCTTCCTAACTCAATTTCCCCCCGAGCTTTTATACTTTAAGAACTGCCCAACTTAGCTACAATGCTTACCATTCTGACACTGACATTTTTGGGACACACGGCACATGCTCCACTCTGTTTTGGATTTGTTACGCTTTGGACTCTTATGTAGCAAGTTTATATGATCCTGTCACAAAACCCGTGCTATATGATCAAAATCTTGAAGATCATACAGTTAGTTTCTTTCATTTGTTAAATTTATTAAGACGTGCTATGCTATGTGCAAAACTAGATATATATATACTTTTGACGTTCTGATCATGTTTCATTCCATTTTACATGCCACTTAATGGGATTGTTTTATATGTTTTCGAATGCCCATATTCATACCGTAATTTCTGAGTCTGAGCAAGTCACTTTTTTTTAGTAAAGCAGGTTTGTATTGTGTCATAAACTTCGACTATATTTCAGCTTCAACCTTTTGCACCTTTTCCTCAATGCTATTGGATTTCTCCAACTTTGGTTGGTTTTTTGATTTTTTAATTTGTAATTTTTTTATGCATTACAAGATAGATCTCATGTTTCTTCTTCATGCATGCGCAGTGGTGTTTGTGTTCTGCTAAGATGCTTGGACTCACGTTTAATATTTTTTAGACTATTTGATCCCCCAACCCATAATGAATAAAAAAAGAAAAAAAAATGCCCTCTGTGTAATCTTTGTTTCTAGCATATAATGTTTAAGAAAGTGATGTGCAAGGCCTTAAAGCATTGTTCATGCAATAGGCTTTACTACATTGTGCTTTGGAGATATAAGTTCTCCAGTGGTCATCTGGCATTTTTTAATATCTATTGTTCTTCTTGAGGGAATGTAATAGAATGGCATTTCTTTCTCCATATTTGTAGAATTGAGCAAGAATTATGAGTATTCATTTTGTATCAATACTTTTGGCTTTGTTCAATTCAGGCATGTGATAGTATTGTGGAGCCAAGACTGGATGAACTAGTACAGCAATTGAGGGAAATCGGTGATTTGCAGAATGATTGGTTGATTGATCACCTGACTCATAGGTTATCATCAATGGTCTCACCTGATGACTTATTTGACTTTTTTAGTTCTATGAGAGGTGACTGCTCTTCTGTTTTCCTGTTCAGGAAATTAGAAATATAGTGTTTTTTACTTGATGAAGCAGTTGCTTATTAACCGGAGATCCTTATTCACTACTCTGATTTTTCTTAATAGGCATCTTGAACGGCCCCAATATGAATGTTGTAGATGATGACCTAGTCATACTAGATCCTAGCAGTACCACTGGGCTGTTTGTTCGCCGCTGCTTACTCAGTTTTGGTCTATCATCATTCGAGGTATCTTATTTACCTATAATGTAGTTCCTTATGGGCTTTCTTCCAATTTTGGAGGCTTTGATCATTATCTGTGGAATCACATAGTTTGAAGCTTCTTTTCTGATTCTGTTAGTATGGTTGAAAGAGGGTTGCATTGATTGCTTGACCTTCTATCAAACCTTTATGATTCATGTACTTTTTATACCGGATCTATTTCTCTCCATACCCTTGGAATGCTTTTAAGCATTTCCTCTTCTTGCTGACATGTTTAATCTTTCTATTATTACATATTTACGTTTTGGATTTGTAGGGCATCTGCCACCTATTAACAAATCTAGGCACTTATTGCAAAGATTACTTCTCAAGATGTCATTATAAGGTCTCCCATTTTGAAGACCGCACTCAAAATGAGTTGTCTTTCATGGGATATGAGAATATGGAATTGGAGACCCTCATGATTGAGAAAGTTAATGAAGAGATTGAAGCAAAAAAAATAGCCAACAAGGCTGTTTCTTTCCATAATCATGCGCCCAGAGCACTTGTTGGAATAGTCGAAGGTACTGCTTCTCAACCATGTTCAGTTAATGGGCCAGTGCTTCTGATAATGATGCCTTTTTTTTATTTTTTTTTATTTTTTTTAACTTTTGTGTGTTTTCTGAGTGGATAACCTGTTTGCATCCTGTTCAAAATTTAATTGGACTGTTTATGAGCATTTTACCAGAGTCAGAAAACCTGGTTGCGTAGCATGTTGACAATGACTTGACCTAAGTAAGTGGACTAAATCCACTCATTGGAGATATTGCAAGACTAAATTCTGATGGCTACAAATTACAAAGTGGTGTTGTCTGGGACCTTATTCTAGTGTCAGTTTTACCGTTATTTTATAATTTGTAAAAGTTGATGGTGCATGGATATATCATTATTTCCAATTGAAGTTGATGGGTACCTTTTGATGCTTGAATGAATAGTTACTGCTGTAATGTTAGATGGAATGCACTTGCAACTTGCAAGCAGCATTCGCTTAAAGTGCTCCATATGCTTTCAACTAGGTCTTTCTACAGTACCTCTGCTAATGTATTCTCTTTAGTTTTACTGTAGACAATAGGTGCTTACGGCAACTAGTCCCGCATCTTGAAACACGGGATGTGTTATCTCCTTGATTTACATGGAATTACTTTAGAAATGTGCAGAAAATTCAGTTTTGGTTAATGAGCTGAATGATATCAATGAAATTTCCGGCCCCTTTTATTTTTTCATAGGTTTATACTTGGTAAGTGCCAACTCATAGGCAAAACCTTTCCCAAGCTTGCTCCCTCAATAACATTCACAGAGTGCAGCCAACTCTGTCTAGTCCCAAATCTGCTAAAAAGAGAGGCCTTTTTGATTGGGGTTGTTGAGCAGACTAAGGTTGTTATCACAACCTATAATTTTGCAAGTCTTAAATCAGTCCATCCATTAGCAATTTAGCTTGATCTTCTCAGGTATCCTTGCAGATATGTTGATGTAATGTTCTTATTAAGGGCTTTTTGGGGTGTTGAAAATACAAGTTCAACGACATATTAGAGGAACTTATCCTCAAATCCTAGGGTATGTAAGGGATGTCCATTCTTAATATGGCGGGTGAAACATTGATAAGCATAAAATGCCGGACAAATTA
The DNA here is from genome assembly GCA_036785695.1 of Gentiana straminea. Classification (NCBI taxonomy): domain Eukaryota; kingdom Viridiplantae; phylum Streptophyta; class Magnoliopsida; order Gentianales; family Gentianaceae; genus Gentiana; species Gentiana straminea. The sequence goes on from JAVUPR010000266.1 coordinate 7,846,383, forward strand.
TGCACTTTAAGAAGCTTCCTCATGTTTGGCGATATGAACATGGAAAGCATGGGCTTGACTGTGGTACCATGTTGACAAAGGGTCCAACAACATTTTAGAGGGGGCTCATCTCCAAAACACAAAATCTAGGTTTAGAAGTTTTTGGTTTCTGGTAGAACATTGCAAGATCATCCCTGTACTTTTTGGCTCAGTGTTTCCAGGAGTATTGTGCTGAATCTACAAGGGTCTTGCAGCCAAGCTTTCATGAATTTGAAGGGTTTGGACCAAAACTGTTTCGTTAGTTTACTGTCCAGGAGTATTGTGCTGAATCTACAAGGGTCTTGCAGCCAAGCTTTCATGAATTTGAAGGGTTTGGACCAAAACTGTTTCGTTAGTTTACTGTCAAAATGCCTGGAAAGTGATTGGATACCCTGAGACTTCAAAATCCAATGGCCCATGATGAATCATTTAGGGTACATGCATGTATTTTCATTTTTCACACATTTAAGCATAGAATGTCCATGTTTCTCTGTAGGCATGCAAAACAGATTGCAAAAATAAATGATAATTTGTGGTGCTTTTTTCTGACATTTCTCCTTGCACGAATGTGCAACAAATAGGTGAACCCATGGAAGAAGGACCATCTTCTACTACCCAGAAATATGAAGTGAGAAATATTGATCCCCTAGGTACGGCTAGCCTTCGAACAAGCTGGCAAGTACAGGGATATTTGTTCCAGCAAGCTGATGCAATAGAACGGTGTGTTATCTAGCATTGTTAAATTTTTCGCAATGGGCTGCATTTTGCAAGATTGTTCCGTAGTCAAATGTTGGAAGTGTTTTGTACTATAAGGTAAGTTTTGTTTCTTATGACAGGCATGGCAGTTTGTTTCCTTCAAATACGTTTGATTCTATATTGCAGCAACTTAATGGGCTAGCCCCAGAATTACACCGGGTAACTTACCGTTCATGATCCCCTCCCCTCCCCCCCCCCCCCCCCCAATTACTAGAGCATAGTCCCGGTTTACATTTTTAAAATTTTATGCTATGTATGGCTAATGGGCAGGTTCATTACATGCGTTTTTTAAATAGCCTTCACCATGATGACTATCCTATGGCCTTGGAGAATCTTCATCATTATTTTGATTACAGGTATATGTCATCTGTTCTTTATGTGCTTAAGTTGCTTAATGAGAGAAAGTTACTGTGTAGTTAATTATATGTCCAGAACCCTAGGTGATGCTGTTAAGCTTAAGAACAGAGTGCTGTATGCTTATTGATTTGGAGAAATTATTTAGGACCGCTGATAAGTCTATTCAATGTTTATGAGCTAATGCTTTCCATTTTCTAGGGTGTAGAACTTACCCAATACTTCCCAAGACTTTCTTTTTTGGATTCAACTTATGAGTTTTGGCGCTATAAGTTCAAGTGTGTATCAGCTGTGGATGGAAGCCATAAAAATATATTGCATAAGTGGGCACAAATTGTGCTTATGGTACACGATAGGACTACAAAAAGGATCTATAAACTGACTTTACATTTTTATTGAACTTTTTGGGTGACTAAGATAGGTCATCTTTTATCTTTTTCTTCTTCATGGCAGTGATATCTTACCTGGGATTTGTTGGATTACAGATATTGTGTTTATATTAGTAGTGGCTGACTAACGTTTAGTCTTGATATGTGTTGGAAAATGCTGCTTTCTACTTTTTAAGTTGCTATCAGAGCCAAAGTGCATTGCGATAAATGCTGATGTACCACTGCCACTGTTGCCGCTGCAGCACAGCTGCTTGGTGCCACTGATGAGGACCATTTTCCCTAAAAATGCTAGATCTGACCTCTGCAGTCTAATGAAAGCAGAATGACAAATTTTGGTTCCGTTTTCTTCTTTCTCCCTGTTCCCCTAAAATTTGAGGTTCAAGCTTTGAATTTCATGAAATGCAAAGTCAATTCTTATCTTCGTTATATTCAGAGCAAACCAAATCAACGCCCCAGATGATATATAGTGTAAGACCAAGATGATTCATCTTCACCTTCTGCCTGCATCAATACCCAACGATTATCAAGCTGACGTAAAACCATCATCTACCATAATTTATTCTCTGTTGTCAGTTCACCGTCACCAAATCAAAGCAAAATAAATTAATTGAACTCACGACGTCACTCCTTTGCTTTTTGCAGTTATTCATGTCCCAAGTTTCTTATTAAATAGATGTAAAAAGTAAATTAAGGTTATCTGCTTTATTTTCAAAATTTAAATGCAAAAGATCGATTCATTTAATTGGCTGCGATGGTTGCTGCCATGGATTCCTACCCAGTCAAATCATTGATAATTATTTCTGCAAGGAATAATCTGTTGCGGAGAGTCCTTCATCAAGAAATATTCACCACCAATCGGCCATCCTTGATTTTAGCAAAATTCTGTTGTTTGCTCTTTCCTTGGGGGTGGGGTTGGGGGTGGGGGTGTTGGGTCAGGTGGTCTAAGATGGGGAGATGGCATCAACGTTGGAAAGAGCCAATCAAAAGTTTCATGTTGGAGTTGTAGGATTTCGGCCGGGTGTGATAAAGAAGTTGATAGTTTATTGTCACTCGGATTTTTTAATCACATTAGGACGAGGTAAACTAGATTTTGAAGTCATCCTTTTGGCTGAACAAGCAAACCTCAGTTTACCCTTCATTTGTGGAAGGTATTATTTTCATAGCTAGCTAAAGCAAACATGATGTGGGTAAAAGGTGTTTAACCTTTGTATTTAATGTTAATAAAGAAATGCAGAGAGAATATTGCAGTTTCTTACAGTGAGAAATATTTGAGTCTGGAACCTTGTGGCAAGGCTATACCTGAATTGGTCTCTTTCTTATCCTATTTAGTTGGAGAAATCTCTTTTCCCTTAATCCTTTTCCTTTCTAATTGAGCAACTCATAACCATGCTCTTGGGCATTAGGCGCAAACACAGTTCTTTGCCTGGAAGTGGACTGCCAAGAGTAAAACGCTTCTGCTGATTTAGAGTGTACATTGATGTCAAGCAGGAGACATAGGTTATGCTAGTTTAGTGTGAGACACGGGAGTAAGTTACTGCTAGAATGTGGTGCATTTTTATTTTTATTTTGGCAAGTGAGATGAACTTAGCACAGTTTAATCATACAGGAGTTATAACTCCAACTCCAAACTATTTTAGGATTAGCGAAAACACACCTACGTACATTACACTGCACTGCTATCAGCGAGCCATTTTTACAAATAGGCACTTTTCTCCACTAATGTGCTCCAGGCTATGTTATTACAGAGATTTCAGCATCTTTTTTTTTTACTTCCAGGAAATGGGGGTGGGGGTTGGGGGATTGGGGGATTGGAAGAGAGGATGTGGATAGTTGAGATATCAGGAGTCTGTTCTATGGCAATTTATCTGGCCTTTTTAAGAGCCTGTTACTAAATTGTTTCACATGTTCTAAGGTATTTTGGGTGCATTGGGGTGGGGGGGGGGGGGGGGGCTGAGAGCAAGCTTTTTAAAGTCTTTTTTTACCTAAGAAGTACAATTATCAATTTTGATCTGAGAAATGCTTTTACAAAAGTGCAGGGACTGAAGGACATGATGTTGTTCCACTTACATCTTGCGGTTATAGCTGCGGGAGATATGCAGTTGCTTTGTTATGTTTAGGAATTACACATTTTCACTTTGGGCAAGCAAGACAAGCTTTAGAGGTTAGTTCCTTAAGTGGCCAGTATGATCTATGTTCTCCACGTTGTCATGCTTGCTTTGCGGGGAATTCTTCACCAGTGTTTGTTCTTATTAAGACCCTGTTTGATAACTTTGCTCATCACTTTAATCTAAATTTTTATAAAAATACTTACATTTAAATTTGTTTATTAACTGCTTGAAACAACGCTTAATTACAAATTTTACATCTGTGAACAAAACAATGTTAGTTAGTTATTTAAAACTTCAAATAAAACCAGAAAATTCCCCATGGGAAAAAATATAAGTTGACCTATTAAAACCTTTAGATAACTTGATTATCAAACATTGCTCGTCTTTAACATTCAGATTATAATCTTATATATTTGCTTCGAGCCCTTACTCAAATGTCAAATCAATATGATAACTAATGCCCGTTTGGATTGCTGCAATGTATTGTAGTGGAATGGCATGGAATAGAGACATATCCTGTGGGCAAAAAATTAATTTGATGTATTACAACCTTTAGATAACTTGATTATCATACACTTCTTATCTTTAGCATTCAAATTCTAACTTTATTATTTTATTTGAGCTCTTACTCAAATTAATCTGATAACTAAAACATTAAGGCCCCGTTTGGATTGTTGTAATGTAATGTAACACCCCCATCGTCCCATAATAAGTCATTCTAGCATTTTTGTTTTGTGTTTTGTCCCTTAATATAAGCCATTTTACAATAACAAAAGAGCATTTATCAACATTTCCTGCGTCCAACCACTTTTACTTATTTTACGAGTATTGCATTTATGATACTCAAAAAGGTGTGTTAGGCATTACGGTCATAAATTTATGACATTTAACCACTTTCTTAGTTTCTTTAACTATGTGAAAACTCAAGAATGACTTTTATTTAGAGACGGAGGGAGTACAATGTAATGCAATGGAATGGAATGGAGACATTGCATTTCGGTGGTTGTCTTTAACATTCAGATTCCAACAATATAATTTATGTTTGAGCTCTTACTTCAATCAATCTGATAACTAATACATTACGGGCCTCTTTGGATTGGTGTAATGTAATGTAATGCAATACAATGTAATGTACGATAATGTAGTGGAATGATATGGAATGAAGACATTGCATTTCGGTGTTTGGCATGCCATGTAATATAATGGGCGTCTGTTTTATAGAATGCGACGAATGACACGGTGGGTGGTGGGGTGGGTGGTAAGGTTTGGGTTACAGTAGGGGTAGGTGGGGTATGGGTAGGGTGAGTGGTAAGGGTATATTAAGGTAGGTGGTGAGGTAAGGTGGGGGTGGGTGGTAGAGGTAGGTTGAGCGTTGAGTGGTAAGGTTAGCTTGGGGGGTGGGTGAGGGTAAAAGGTAAGGGTATTTTGGTGGTAGGTGTAGGAGAGTGGTGGTGGGTGAGTGGTGTGGTGGTGGGTGGGAGGAGGATGGGGTAGTGTGGGAATAGGTGACAGGGGCATGGTGTGGTAGGTTAAGGGTAAGGTAGGGCCATAGGGGTAGGGGCAAGGGTGGGTGTAAGGATAGGGGGGTATGTGGGTGCTAGAAGTGGTGTAGGTGGGTGTCATGGTAGGGTGTGAGGTGGGTATAGGGGTTAGGGAGTAAGGTTTGGTGGAGAATGTGGTAGGTGGGGTTAGGGTGAGGATGGGGTGGGTGGTGGAGGCGGTTGATGTCCACTTTCATTACATTCATTCAATACATTCTCGGTGTAATGTAATTGGATTTTTTCCCCTACGTTGTAATGAAATTTCATTACATCCATTCCATTACAACCATGTCCAAACGTTGTAATGAATGAAAAATCATTACTTCACATTACGACGAAACAAACGAGGGTCCTAAGTTTTCAGCTTTTAAATTTTAGACTTCATACTTCAATTTTACCAAATGACCCTTAACAATAACTCGTTCCCCTGGGCTGTGAGTGGGTTGGGTGGCTGTTTTACATGATCAGCTTTTATTGTAGTGGCTAAGAAATACTTTGCTTGATATTTTCAGGCCTTAACAGAATGTGTCAGAGTTTCTCAGCAGGTATTCTTATTATCTTGTCATTTTATTTGGAAAATGTATTAGCCCTGAAGAATGGTCTGTCCTTTTGGAATTGTTGATTCTTCTTTGAGCTAACATGTTGAGCTTTATGGTTCATGATTATTGGTAACAAGATCAACTTTATTTGTTCAGGGTAGTTTCTGGGTATATGTTAGGGATGCTTTTCTGACTGTATCCTCCAGTTTTGGAACATGCGTCTCTTTTCTGATTTACAATATTTTCAGGTTGCTGTACTAATGTATTAGTTTTTTTTTTTGGTTCATTCCTAGAATGTCTATTCTGATGTAAGAGGATGCTTTTATTGAAACCCATGCCAACCTTTTACAGAAGTAGTAAATGTATGCTATCTGAATCCTGTTAACAAATGTTACTCACAAAAAAAGAAAGGGAACCTTTAAAGGCACCTCACCATCCAACACCATGCTAAAAATCGACTTTGAAGAAGTCAATTGTACACGACCAATAATTTTGAAGTTGAATATAACATATAATCGACTTTTAAAAAGTTGATTCTCACAATCACTTTTAAAAAATCGATCTTCACAAACAATTTTTAAATGTCTAATATAGACCATATAATCAACTTTAAAAGTCGATTTTTAGTGAGGTGCCAAGGTAAATTGGAGGGTGTGATGCATTTAAAGACTGCAAAAATGAAAATTTTGGTTATATATCAGATACTTGTCATTGGCAATCCGGCTATGGCTTCAAGTCTTCAATGGACAAAAGCAGGAACCTTCATGGTTCAGTTTGTTATAATCTGTTAATTACATTGTGATCAGTCTAGTGTCTAGCTCCATTCCAATGTTGATTCTGTTCTGCTGAGTATGTTAGTAGTTGAGATGCATAATTATGGATATTTTATAATCTTTTCAATACTTGATATATACTTGGTTCAACTTGAATAGAGTATGTATGCGGCATGCCCATGGAACATGCATTAATGGAGCCTTGAGACACATGTGCATTCACACTATATATTTACACACACACATACATATATGTTAGTGATAGATTATCATCAATATGTTACAGTGACGTGCAATTTATACATATATTCAATCAGCATGCCTTCTTACATGTTGACAAGCCCACACGTGGAGAAGAGTACATGATGTAGTAGAGTACTAGCAATAACAACGGTTTTGCAGTAGCAGAGTAGCAACCGTAGTAGTATTTTTTTTAATAAACGGGGCAAGAGTGGGAACCTGATGGCGTCGTGCTCTGGTGCTATGATAAATTAGCATCCCACCTAAAAGTTAGCAAATTATGTCAAAACGTAAATATGTCAAGTAAGGCATAACATTGTTTGATTGTTCTATTTAATAAAGATATGATGTTTTGTTTGCCTTGTGTTAATAATTGGAATCTTTACGCACAACCCTATTGATGGCTTTTGACACATAATTGTGTTTTAGTTCGGGGATCATCAGTTTATGAAAGAGTATAAATTGGAATGATTCTACCTGCATAAGTGGTGGATTTTTTTAGGGAAATGACCTCTCGAGGGCCCGTTACAATAGGCTTGTAATTGAATACTATGACGAGAATTCAAGAGTTTTGGCCTGAAAGGCAATATAGAGTATCATATGTTGGGAAATGGGATGTATCATGTGTAGTCAATGCGTCATATATATATGTATGTATGTATATATATATCTGTATGTATATATATGTATGTATGTATACACACACGTATGTATATGTGTGTGTGTGTGTGTGTATATTATGTTTTTTTCCTTCTCTTCCTTTTTTTCTTTTGAATTGCTCCACATGGTCTTTTTCTTGAAAGAATGAATCTATTGCATTGTATTGTCAATCTACCTCCGTGGTGTTTTTTTTATTTTTATTGCAAGCATATGTTTGATCTGTACTAACACATTTACCTGTGAATCTGCAGCAAAGTGATGATATTTGCCTTGCCTACACCTTGGCTGTCATTAGCAACCTTTTATCTGAAATTGGGATTTCAGACATGACAGGAATTATCGGATCATCATGTTCACCAACTGCCAATTTTGAATCTTTGTTATCTGCCAAACAGCAATTATTTGTGCTCTTGAGGAGATCAATGATACGGGCAGAAAATAAAAAATTGAAACGATTGGAGGCCTCTAATCATCTCACAATGGCAAAATTTGAATTGGCGGTAAGGGATTTTTTTTTAGTGCTTTTGAGATTATTGTTGTTGAATTATTATCCAAATATGACACACTTCAACACGTCCTTTCCAGAGTGCACCTGGGTATGCCCAGTGCATTTTGTACTCACTTCTGATCTTTGTTATTTTTACATTCGATCAAAATAGAAGAATGAGTGCACCTTATGCAAATAGTCTGGGCCAACAGGACAAAAGGCTAAAAAAGGCATCCAAAGCCAATAAAGAGGCTTTAACACTTGGACATCATAAATTGGGGTAGAAGTGGAGACATATGTTTGAACTCATGACCTACTTTTCTGATACCATGTTGAATTACCATCTCTCCTTAAAGCTTAAGCTGTTGGAGAGGTGTCTAACTAACACATTTAGTCACAATATAACAATGGTGACAACGATTTAATCATCTTACAAAACAAACATGTGAGCCTGTAGCAAGAGAGAAATTCGATCCAAAACCAGGAGTCCTTGGGTCTAGGGACACAACACTGTGGACTAAGTACAATCTTTTGGTTTGTATTAGGATGCAAGGACAGCCAATTGATCCTAGTCCTACTTCACTATGGCTTCCTCTGTCTATGATTGGAGTTTTTTTGGCCAACTCAACTGCTGAAATATCTTAGGATTGTTTCTTGCCAAAAGTAGTATATACTACAATGGCAAAGGACAATAGAGTCGTCTCTTTCTTCCACAAGTTCAGGATTTTGACAATCAGATATGACGAGTTTCAGTACATTTTTAGGGGGAATTAGGGAGAAGGACAAAAATAATTTCTAAATTAGTGGTTAGGACACCTTATCAAAACTTTTGCATAAAGGACAGATTATTATAAATAAATAAAAAGGCTGGACACCTCTTCAATGAAAAAAACAATACAACACACTTTCTCTCTCATCCATGATTTTTAAACACTTATATCTCATAATCTACAACTCCAAAATTGATAATTCATTTTTTTCATGCTCTTTATTTGTAAAGTAATGGAAAACGGTTGGATTAAGAATAAACTAGGGGTAAGATAAAGAAAATGGTAATAAATGGTTCATTGGTATTCTAAAATGACTTGTATTATGGGACAAAAAGCCAAGCGCTAAAATGACTAATACTATGGGACAAAAGTTGAGCACCAAAATGACTCATATTCTGGAACAAATGGAGTATATGGTTATGACTTTTAGTTTTCATTGGGAGTGGAGGCAGGGGCGAAGATGGAGTACATATGTGCGTGTATACATAACTTATGTGTATATATAGACACGCAGATACAGATAGATACATTTAACTCTTCTACATTTTTTGGGTTGGGGACATGGATTCACACACTTAAAGGTTCATTAAGACTTTATCTTCAGTGGGAGAGTTAAGAGCTCTCCCCTGGCCCCTGGGCCAACCCAGTGTTTGGGTCTTTTGGTAAATGGTCTGAGTACTTCACTCTGCCATTACTCTTACGAGTGCAAAATAGATTTTCATTATCTTGTGTTCTGTTTTTGATTTATATGGATACTGTTGTCTATGTTGCAGCATGTACAAAGGCCCCTGTCGTCATTTGGTCCGAAGAGTTCCATGAAGCTTAGAACATGTCCAATCAATGTTTATAAGGTTACTAGTTTGTTCTCTTTTCAATCTGTGGGCAGAAAGTTTTCTATGTTACCTTAACTGTCTTTGAAACTTTTTTGGGTTGTTTCTTTTCTTATTTCTTTTGTATTCAATAAATTTTCTTTTGTAGGAATTGAGGCGAAGTTCCCGTCTCATTCACGAGTTCGGTGATGATACTTCTCTACCGGCGACTGATGGTTTTTTCTGCAGTACCTGGATTAAGAACTTGAACAAGCCATTAGGTTCAATGATTTTTAATCTGGAAAGTGATCCCAACAGCCGGTTCAGTTCTTTCCAGTTTTCGTCCCTTCCAAGTCCTCTTCCTCGATCTGTACTGCAAATGTTGGGCTTATCCCACCTGGTTCGGGCAACTGCATGGGAGACATATGGCAGGTGATCTGCACATCGATTTTGCTGTCTACTGTACACTATTCTATCATTTTATTGAGTGCCAAATTAAGATGGGCAAGTTTCATTCGAACAAGGCCAAATTGAGATAGAAACATGATCCAAACCATGAGTTCAATTTCAGTACTTTTTAGCTGGGAATTGTTGATATCCCCGTCCAAACCCCATCTCTCAATCAATCAAAAAGAATATAGGAAAAGTGAGACTAGGAAAATAATTAAGTATTATACCGGGGATTAGCCCATATGTTTAGTGGTGGTCATGTTGGGCTTGAATTTTCTTTTTTCCCAGAATCGTAGTAATCCTTGGTTATATACATGTCATCACTCATCACTCATCACCGTAATTTGCGACTTCAGTAGGAATATTTGTTGGATTTGTAGACCTTAACTTGTATTGCCGTGCTTTTTCAGCGGTTCACTTTCTCGAGTAAGTGCACTGGTTTTTGCAACTTGCTTTAGTGAGACATCAAGGTATCTTCTAACTGAAACGCAAAATGCTGTGTGTGTTTTTGCTGTAAATTTGTCATTTATTGTATAAAAGATGTTGCCAGACTGTAAAATTAGTACTTTATCGACATGCAGTTCTTCTGATGCTGCATTAGCATATACAAAACTCATCCAACATGTGGCCATTTCTAAAGGATATGAAGGTCAGTAGTACCTGTTTGCTGTCTAATATGGTTACTTGGTTGATCATCAACATCATCATCATTATTATATTTCTTGGGAGATTGTCTGTGTCATATATTGTTCATTTCAGTCCTCATATCTTCTAGGATCTAAACTTCTTTTTGATGCTAATGTATGATGCTGTGACATCTACATGCAACTTACAGTCGAATCTCGCCGCTCAGAATTCTCAGCAAGTTTTTTTTTTTGAAACCGAATGAGACAACTTTTTAACATTTTGCTTATTCCTTTTGGGTTTTCCAACTGAAAGAAAAGTTATTATTACTGTTGATTTGCCATCTCTCCCAAAAGCTTAAGCTGATTGGAGGTAGATGATTAACATTTTATACACTTCATCAATTACTAATAGAATGCTTGGCATTTTAGTTGCCTTCCTGCCTTTGTCTGGTATTGTAAATCAAGTTCCTCCAACATCTACTGCTTCTCATTATTAAGGGAATGTTTTGTTCATATGTTGGAGGGGGTATCACCGTATTTGAATGGGACTTATACACTGAGATTTAAGTGCGGAGTTGATTCTGAACCCGTTCACTTTTGATATCTGATTGCAATGCTGTTTGTTGTGTTTATGGTAGTGGTTATAAGAAACATTCAGATTATATTCACTTTCATATACATTTTTCGTTGTGGCAGCATTCGTTTACTCATATGCGGATTTTAACTATTTGTTGGGGTTCAATGAATGGTTTTCTCCGTTATTTTTTTTTATTCACATGAACATTCTCCATTTCTAAACATTTCTTACTAATTTTACCCACGAATGCAAAAACACAAAATTACCTACCGAGTAACTTCAAGACTCAAAGTACAAAATATAATTTGGAATAATCCGTGCGAATTTTCATGAAGTTATTGATAAATCTTACGCCTCCAATCTATTGAAGAAACGGGTCACCTAAATTCCTTGAAATTAATGAAAAAAAGGAAAAAGAAATTCATAAAAGGTGTAACTTCAATTTGTGATTTCCTGCATCCCAAATCTAGGCAAAAAACCTGCAAATTGCGACCATAACTTACAATTAAGCCCATGGGAAACTATCACTTAATCCAAGATGTCACAAAAAATACTCTTGTCCTCCAAATTGTTGGGAAAACCAACCTGCCTATTTTTTTATAATATTGACATACCATGGAGAAAACCTCCTAATCATGACTGCATTCATACCATATTGTTGTCATGACCGTATCTGAAATGCTAAAAATGTTATCATATGTAAGCAGAAAACTCAGAGCGAGAGGTAGAAAGGAGATAGTCTTCTTGAAAGAAACAGTTTTGAGCTCAGCCATAGGAGTCAGTTATCAAGTTTGTAAACAAACATTTCATTAATAGAAAGTTTAATCCCTTTCCCAATCGTTTAGCTGCGTTCATGGGGTTTGCAACAAACTCCTTTCGACTTGTATAGTTCGAATTGCTTTCCTAAGTCTGAATTCATGTTTATTAACACTCTTGTATTGTTGAATTTTAATGTAAGAGCGATGCAGCATTCTATAACTCTTGCCAAATAAAATTTAATAAATTATCATGTAGCTTTTAAAGCATAGATCAAATAGTTTTGTTGCTATTCTTCAACAGGGAATGTACTTAGGAAGGCCCCCATACAAGTTTTGTCACTTTTGATGATACCTTGATTCCTTGAATAAACGAGTATCCGTTTTTGTATTGTCGAATTTTCCTCAAAAGAATTTATGTACCCATGGATATGCAGCATCATAGTCCAGAGAAATCCTGTCGCCTTCAAAAGATATATATGACTTGTTTGTGTTTTCCCTCCAGATGCATTTGCTGCTCTCAAATTAGCTGAAGAGAAGTTCTTGTGTGTTTCGAAGTCAAGAATCCTTCTATTGAAACTGCAGTTACTCCATGAGCGTGCTTTGCACAGGTTAGACCCAATGGAAGCAATGATTAGTCTTCTAGAACTAGTTACGATGTTTAAAAGCCCTTCGTAGAGCTGACTGCTTAGAGAAAGAAATAATGGGAATGGGGGTGACTGCTTGAAATTCAAGAAAAAATCTTGATATCTTATTTACAAGAAAGGGACTATCTAGCTTTGTGCTTTCGCCAAGTGCAAAAATACAATCTTGAAGTGACTTTTCCTGTTTTTAGCACTCATTTTCTGATTGTATATCCTGTTCTGTGTAAAAAAAATAAAATATTACCTGAAGGTTGCCGACTGTAGACTTAATTGGCTGGGCTTTCTCCAGACCCAGCATAGTTGGGATGCTTTTCCTTTCACCAATGTGCCCCCCCCCCCCCCCCCTCTTTTTATTTCATGTTTATTATAATCTGAATATATTTTCGTTTATTTATCGTGGATTTCAATGAATTGTGAGCCAACTTTTTATTCCTCTAAAAATGAGTAGCACCAGTGCCTCAACAAAATGGTCATAATAAAGTGGCAGAACACACTTTTACACCATTGATCATGGTGTAGGACCTATTGGTTGTTATGTGTCTCACCATGATCCATGGTGTATAAGTGTCACTTTTTTGTTACCATTTTGTTGTGGCACTAGTATTTTTGTCTAAATTTTTTTAAAATGACGAGTTAATTGTTGTTCTTTTTTAGTTGAAAATTCCCACCAGCTGAACCAACAAACCGATAGGTGCTTTCCTTTGGAATGTCTGTTCTTAACCTAACCCAAAAGTACTCAATTCCCAAGCCTGACTTATTGCTTCATTGTTTTGTGCTAATGCTGCTTATCTTCAGAGGAAATCTAAAGCTTGCTCAGCAATTATGTGACGAGCTTGGAGTTTTAGCTTCTCCCCTGAATGGAGTGGACATGGAGCTGAAGAAGGAAGCAAGTCTACGTCATGCTCGAACCCTGCTTGCCGCCAACCAGTTTGACCAGGTTTACAGCACATTTAACAATTTTTTTTTCTTTTTTTTCGTTTCATTCTTTCAGTTGTGGAAACTGATGATTAGGAGTATGACGAAGTGTAAAGGACTGCGAATGAGCAAGTATTTTGGGTACTTTTTCTTTTGAATGTGAGATGATAGCCTGGAATCTTCCATTGTCTTTGTACTAGTTGTCTATGCTGTGTCCATGACTGCTCTTGTTGCCTGCAGATTTGTGGACATTTGTTGTGTGATATGGTGTCATAAATTCTTATTTGTTCAGTGTCCACTTTATTACTTTATATGTTTCTCGTAAGGTCCTGGGTGATCTAAAAAACTGGAATTTTCTTAGAAGATTTGCTTTAGGACCAGACAAGCATACGCAAGTATTGCATGGAGAGTGATTTGTATGATATCAAGCACTAATTTATTTATTTTTATATATATATATATATATATATATATATATATATATATATATATATATATATATATATATATATAATATTTTAATATATATAGAGAACTTTCTAGTTTGATCAGGGGGTTCTTGCAGGCAGCATCTGTTGCACATTCCCTCTTCTGCCAGTGTTATGAGTTCAATCTTGAGGTTGAGAATGCAACTGTTCTTCTTTTGCTTGCTGAGATACATAAGGTATGGGATTTGAACACTCCTTCCAAAGCTTTTCCTGTAACTTGAAGTGTTTTTGCGCAACTTGACTGACGTTGAATTTTAAAAAAGTTAGTTCACTTCCCTGCCACAACTGTTCCATCGGATGCCTACTGGCAAACGAGAAACTAGTAGATTGACACCCCCAGCACCACTTTCACAGTATTACCTACCCCTTCCTTTACAGACGATGATGTACTCTACTGTATTACATAATAATGTATCGTTTTATGTGTCCTGGAGATGACATTATAGCTTTGTAACATTTGTTCATGGGTGTGCGTGGATGTGTTTTTAAACTTTGTGTCCTGCTTTCTGATGCCAAGTCTTTTATGCTTTGTGTAGAAATCAGGGAATGCTGTTCTGGGAATACCGTATGCATTGGCTAGCCTTTCATTCTGCCAATCTTTTAACTTGGATCTTCTTAGAGCCTCTGCAACGTTAACACTTGCTGAACTGTGGCTCGCACTGGGTTCAAATCATGCAAAGAGAGCTTTGGCCCTTCTGCATAGTGTCTTTCCTATTATCCTTGGTCATGGTGGTCTGGAGCTTTGTGCTCGAGCATTTATCATGGAATCAAAATGCTTCCTAGCAGATGCAGGTTTTTCAGGTAAATCTAAATTTCACTTCTATCTTTATTATTTTTATTAAGAACCAATTGTGATCAAGATGCTGGAAACTCCGAATATCTGATTACCTTTTCTGGTCTGGAGATTCATTCTAATGCGATCTTATTATCTTCCTGTTAGAATTAATCATCATGATATCATCATGAGTAGCTGATGATTGGTTCTAATACGTTCCTCAAGTTTATTAAGAGCCTTTAATCTTTTAATTAACCCTTTAATTAGTTAATCCTATAGGGATTTTTTTTTTCGTGTATCGGGTTCTAGCATTTGGCTGAAAGTCCAACTAGCCGTTGGGACTTGACAGCCAACGGCTAGTTTCCCCTTTTCTGTTTTCTGAGTGCTGGTTGCACTATATAAACAACCAGCCTCTCTTGTAATAAGTTAAGCTTTCTTTTTATGAAATAAACTACAAGTTATTTCTATCTTCTCTCAAAGCTTCCGCTCTTACATGGTATCGGAGCTTTAGGCTCAAAATTCAAAAAATTCTGGGAAATTTTTTAAATCCTTATGGCTGAATCAACTGCTACAAGTAATACTACTGCAGCAGCTCCTCTTTCTGATCATCTTTCCACCAATAATGGTGATCTTCAAAGCATCCAGCCTGCTCTTAAACTCAATGGAAAAAATTACTTGAAATGGTCCCGGTTGTCCGGACTTTTTCGAAAGGAAGAGGCAAGCTCAGTCACTTGAATGGCACTGGACCTGCTCAAGAAGATCCTAAGTTTGAAGCATGGGATGAACAAGACTCCATGGTGATGGCTTGATTATGGAACTCCATGGTCCCTGATATCAGTGATACATGCATGTTCATGGCCAATGCAAAAGAAATTTGGGATCATGTTAAGGAAACCTACTCAAAGGTTAAAGATGCAAAGATGATTTATGAGATCAAGACAGATCTCAAACTCCAAACAAGGTAGTAGATCCATCACTGAATACTCCAGCCTAATGCAAGGTATGTGGCAAGAACTTGACCATTACCAATGCATAAAGATGCATAACAGTGAGGATGCTATTATCCTAAAAAGGATTTTTGAAAAGGACAGAATCTATTCCTTTTTAGCTGGTCTAAATATGGAATATGATGCTGTCAGAGTTCAGATTCTTGGGAAGGAAGACCTTCCTAACTTGAATGAAACAATCTCTATTATAAGGGCAGAAGAGAGCAGAAGAAGTGTCATGATTGACACCTCATCTGTTGAAAGTTCTCGCTCCGGTCGCTCAAAGTGCAAAGAATACCACAGATAAGAACCCCTCCTTTCAAAAGAGTGGGAACAATTATCAAAAGAATAACACCAGAAATGGGGATAGAGATTCTCTATTCTGCTCTTTCTGTAAAAAGAGCAGGCATACTAGAGAAAACTGTTGGAAACTCCATGGGAAACCAGGGAGTGATAACACCAACAAAAGGGCTGCTAACACTGTTAACAACAATGAGAATCAGACAAAGAACAGTGAGAATGTCCAGAGGCCTACAAGCCAGAATCAAGACCACAATCTAGGACCTTCAGAAATTGAAAAGCTAAGGAAGTTCATTGAGTCATTAGAAAGCTCATCAACCTCCTTGGCTTTTTCAGGTATGACTGGTCTTAATAAAAAGTCTGAAGGTCCAATAGAATGGGTAGTTGATTCTGGTGCCACAAACCATATGGCTTTCTCTTGTGAAAAAATGATTTCCTACAAAATCTGTAATAATAACAGAACTATATCTGTGGCTGATGGCTCTCCTATCCATGTGACTGGGATAGGAGACTATGTTTTGAATGATAAACTCATTCTAAGGGATGTGTTACATGTCCCTATGTTATCTAAAAACCTGATCTCTATACAGAAATTAACCAAAGATTCAAAATGTTTAGTTGCCTTCTCCTCTAATCTTTGCTTGATACAGGATCTTGTAAGGAAGGAGAGGATTGGGGTTGCTAAAGCTAATGAGGGGCTATAGTTTTGGAAAGATCAGGAGAGAGAATCTGCCCCTGCTGCTAGTTTTTTGTCTATGTCTACTATTGATAAACTTTGGTTGTATCATTATAGACTAGGTCATCCTCCCTTTACAGTTATTAAACATATGTTCCCTAATTTGTTTAACAAATGTGAAATAGAGAGGATGCATTGTAATGTCTGTGAAATGGCCAAGCATAAAAGGGCCTCATATCCTATTCAAGGAATCAGATGTACTGAACCTTTTGTTGTCATTCATAGTGACGTTTGGGGACCTTCCCCTGTTTCTAATATCAATGGCTCCATTTGGTTTGTTACTTTCATTGATGATTGCACTAGAACCACCTGGATTTATCTCATGAAGCAGAAATCTGATCTCTTGGAGATCTTTCCCAAGTTCTACAATCAAATCCTAACTCAATTTGACACTAAAATCAAAAGATTGAGAACTGACAATGCCAGGGAATACTTTAATAGACTGCTGAACCCTTTCCTGGATGAGAAAGGTATTATACATGAATCCTCATGTGTATATACACCTCAACAGAATGGTTTGGCAGAAAGAAAGAATAGACATTTAATGGAAATGTCTAGAGCTATTATGTTCCAAATGGAAACTCCAAAAAATTATTGGGGAGAGGCTGTCCTTACAACAACTCACCTAATAAACAGACTTCCCACTAAAGTCTTGGACAACAAGGCTCCCATTGAATGTCTAAGGAATGTCTATTCCAGCATGTCCAAATCTGAAAGTCTAGGTCCAAGGACCTTTGGTTGTGTTGCATTTGTTCACATACATGCACACAACAGAGGAAAATTGGATCCTAGGGCCCTAAGATGTGTATTCATCGGGTACTCTAATACCCAAAAGGGATATAAGTGTTACCATCCTCCTACAAAAAGGATGATCATCTCTAGGGATGTTACATTTCATGAGGATGTGTCATACTTTACTAATAAGGGGGAGATTCCTACTGGTCACACAGAAGATTACCTTGATTTCTTCAAAATTGAGAGTGGCATCCCTACTCCCAGTAGGGAGAATGAAAATGAACAAGGAACCACCATTGGTGACCTCCTTACTGCATGTACTTCTCCTACTTCAGGAGAGGAGACGTGGACAAAAAGGAGAAAACGCCCATTGTTTACACTAGAAAAAAGAAGACACCAAAATTGTCTAAAGTCAGTTCCCCTCATGGGATTGACAACCCTACTGGTGACTCAAGAAACATCACTAATCCTCAGGAAAGTGATGATTCTGAGGATATCAGTGATGATACAAAGAGTGTCAGTAGTGATTCAGATTCTCATTCTGAAAACTATGAATCTGAAAGTTCTGAGGACACATCTGATGATCTTCCTATAGCACTAAGGAAAAGGAAGAGGGAATGCACAAAGCATCCCATGAGAGCCTTTCTATCTTATAAAAAATTCTCCCAAAATCACAAGAAGTTTCTTATGAATCTTCATAAAGGTGATACTCCTAAGAATTTACAGGAGGCTATTTCTGATCAGAAATGGTTTAATGCTATGAAAGAAGAAATGAATGCCCTCCAAAAGAACAAAACCTGGGATCTTGTATCCTTACCAAAAGGTGAGAAAACTGTTGGTTGTAAATGGGTATTCACTACCAAATATAAGTCAGATGGCACTATAGAAAGGCATAAGGCCAGACTTGTGGCCAAAGGTTACACTCAAACTCATGGGGTGGACTATTTTGAGACCTTTGCACTGTTGCAAAAATGAACACAGTCAGGATTCATATCCTTGGCTGTGAATCTAGGCTGGAATTTGCAACAATATGATGTTAAAAATGCTTTTCTCCAAGGCAATCTGAATGAAGTCATATATATGGTTGTTCCTCCAGGATTTGAAAACTCTGATGGGAAAGTATGCAGATTGAATAAAGCCCTATATGGGTTAAGACAGTCCCCTAGGGCATGGTTTGGCAGATTTGCTAAATTTATGCTCCAAAAGGGGTATAAACAAAGTCAGGGTGATCATACTATGTTTGTAAAACACAGTGTCACTAGAAAGAAGTCCATTCTACTGGTTTATGTTGATGACATTATTGTCACTGGTGATGATCAAGAGGCTAATCAACATTTACAAAGGGAAATGGCAAAGGAATTTGACATCAAGAATCTTGGCAGACTCAAGTATTTTCTAGGGATTGAATTTGCCTACTCTGACCGAGGCATATTCATCTCCCAACAAAAATACATTCTTGATCTCCTCACTGAAACTGGAAAATTGGGATGCAAGCCTGCTGCTACTCCCATTGATTACAACCATGGGCTCAGTGACTCTATTGAAGATGAAGATGTAGACAAGTATTCCTATCAAAGATTAGTGGGCAAACTAATATATCTGGCACACACTAGACCAGATATTGCATTTGCTGTCAACGTGATCAGCAGATTCATGCAAGATCCCAAGACTTGTCATCAGAGGGCAGCAGACAGGATTCTAGAGTACTTGAAAAGTTGTCCAGGGAAGGGAATCTGTACACTAAGGGAGATGGATTAGACATTAAAGCCTACACTGATTCTGATTATGCTGGTGCTATAGAAGATAGAAGGTCAACCTCTGGTCATTGCATTTTTTTGGGAGGAAATCTAGTGGTTTGGAGGAGCAAGAAGCAACCTGTTGTAGCAAGATCCAGTGCAGAAGCAGAATTCAGATCTATGGCTATAGGGATCTGTGAACTCCTATGGATGAAGATAATTCTAAATGACTTGAAAGTGATATGGAAGTGTCCTATGAAACTGATTAGTGACAACAAATCAGCAATTGAGATTGCACATGATCCAGTTCAACATGATAGAACGAAGCACATTGAAGTGGATAGGCATTTTATCAAAGAAAAACTGGAAAGCGGCCTAATTGCTACTGAATTTGTACCCTCCAAGGACCAAGTGGCAGATCTATTCACCAAAGGAATGCCTGGGAAGGTGTTTCATGATGATATTGGCAAGCTGGGAATGTTTGATATTCATCTACCAGCTTGAGGGGGAGTGTTAGAATTAATCATCATGATATCATCATGAGTAGTTGATGATTGGTTCTAATACGTTCCTCAAGTTTATTAAGAGCCTTTAATCTTTTAATTAACCCTTTAATTAGTTAATCCTATAGGGATTTTTTTTCCGTGTATCGGGTTCTAGCATTTGGCTGAAAGTCCAACTAGCCGTTGTGACTTGACAGCCAACGGCTAGTTTCCCTTTTACGTTTTTTTCGAGTCTTGGTTGCACTATATAAACAACCAGCCTCTCTTGTAATAAGTTAAGCTTTCTTTTTATGAAATAAACTACAAGTTATTTCTATCTTCTCTCAAAGCTTCCGCTCTTACACTTCCCA
Organism: Gentiana straminea; assembly: GCA_036785695.1. NCBI lineage: Eukaryota > Viridiplantae > Streptophyta > Magnoliopsida > Gentianales > Gentianaceae > Gentiana > Gentiana straminea. The sequence goes on from JAVUPR010000266.1 coordinate 7,866,403, forward strand.
CAGAGAGAATATTATTCATTGGTCCGCAGTTGAAATGATTTTATGATATTTGTTGTTGCCCTATTATTCAACCACATGTCACATTACATTCCAAGTAAACATGTTCTACCCAGGCACATGGATTGCTACAGCATTTGTGCTAAAAATGTTGATGTTGGCGTTTAAAATCGTAGGAATAGGTCTTTTACCTCTATTGATACGAAAATTGTAAAACTTTTGAGTGCGAATTTTGCTTTATACCTGCGTTGAGCATACATATGTTTTGATATGATTATGTGCAGTATCTGAAGATCCGGAGGCTGTTTTGGAACCCTTAAAACAAGCTTCTGAAGCACTTGAACCTTTGGAGGTTAGTATTATACTTTAGGATTGGAAAATACTTTTGGTCACTTTAGTTTCATGAATTTTGCACTTAAACCCTTAATGTTCCTCTTTTACCCCTTGTGTTAACATCAGGCTAGAATCTTCTGTGCATCACCTGTCAGATATTCATAGAAACATACCACGTCTGTTTCCACTCACTTTAACACATGACATGATCTTATGTAATGTGACAGAATACGTGACATACCACGCTCCGTAGTGAGCACATTCAATTCGCTTATGCCACCGTTTTGTTTTGTTTTGTTTGCAGTATCATGAATTGGCAGCGGAAGCATATTATCTGATGGCAATAACATATGACAAGCTTGGACATGAAGACGAAAGGGAGGAAGCTGCGAATTCATTTAGGAAACACATTGTTGCTCTCGAAAATGCTGAAGATGATGACCCTCTTTGCAATATGTTGTAAATACTGCCAAAGGTTATTTTTCTATGACAACATTACAGATTTTTTTTTTTTTTTTATCAAAACCTTATATGCATCTTTAGGTACACTTTGACATACTGTGTTGTAAACTACTTACCTCCCCCTCTCTCTTATCCGCTAAGTTTTACTGTATCATAGCCACAGATATTGTAAGGGAAAAGGCAATCTAACAATCAAAGTTATTAATTAAGGAAGAATGACTATTTTCAAATCCCCCATTTTGGCTTTTTCATTTTAAGTATCCGGTCTGTAATTATGTCCTTAGTCGGGATATAACAGTGCGGCATAATACCCTTTTATTTAATCAAAGTTATGTTAGGTGTATGTGGTTTCATCATGTTTTTTTGTCGTTACAAGTATACACACCCTCTAAATATCTTGTTTCTTCAAACATTTTATAAAATAACCACTTCAACACTCTATACAAAAAAACAAATTCATTACCTCATTGTTATCTTTATTAGTATTCATCGCTACCCAAACGAAAAATGGTGTATGTTTCGAAAATGAAAACTGATTGAATATTGAAAATGTACGTATAAATCATCCACCCAACATTTTTGGATCTCTCATTTTGAAACTTAAAAAAAGAAATAAAAAATTAAAAACAAAAGAAACAGGACCATTAAAAGCTCCTAATCAAAGGATGGGTGAGAATATGAGTGGTTTCTTTATCAATTTTTTTTTTTAAAAAATTTCAAAATATTCAAGGCGAGTTGAGTTCTATTAGCATTATGAAACTACTTTCGACATCATATTTTTTGATTTTTTTTTTTACTTCGGACACTATACATGTTGAACGTAAGTGCTAGTGTATAAACGTCACTTTGTAAAAGAAACGTTAATGACGATGATGTTATTTGTTATTGACACTATTATGTAAAAATAACGTCACAGATAACAAGTAACGTCACGGGCCATACCGTTATTTTCAATCAATACACAGCTTGGCCCAAGCCCAAGAAACAGCAAGCAATTTATTAGACCACCGCCTCTCCTTTAAAAAAGAAAAGAAAAAGAAACACCGCCTCACCGTTATGTATATATAGTATAGGAGTTGCGTTAACTTTTGTCCTTTTTATAACCTCCTATCGTTAATAAATAATAAGAAGTCCAAAATCAACCCTAGACATAAATTCGCTCTCATTATCAGATTTCCAAGTTTTCTAGCCGCTCTTAATCTCTCCGTCGCACCAGATGGGTAAAGCTGACTACGGTGACGGTGCTAGCCCTGGGTTTGTTCTATTTCCTTTCTATGTATTGTTTATTTGAATTATAGTACGTGTTTTGGAGCAGAAACAATTGATTATTTGAATCTTATGACGCAGGAAAATTTTCATCGGAGGTTTAGCGAAGGATACTACTTCGGGTTAGCTTTCATTATTATTTTGTGTTTTTCTTTTTGATTTTTTTTTTCATTTATTTGCTCAAAACTGTAAAGATTGGGTCTTTTCTTGACGTTTTTTTTTTTGTTTTTGTTTTGCAATAAAGAGCAATTTGTGAAGTATTTCGGGAAGTATGGGGAGATAACGGACTCGGTGATTATGAAAGATAGGGAGACTGGTCGTCCAAGGGGCTTTGGCTTTATTACTTATGCCGATCCCTCTGTTGTGGATACTATGATTGCTGAGGTTCACGTAATCAACGACAAACAGGTGATTGATTTGCTTTTTTAAATTTCGCGGATTTGGGGATGCTTCCCAGACCGGTGATGTATGTGTGTGTGTGTTTTTTGGTTTGCTCTTATGTTGGTTTGTGGTTGATGATTTGTTGTGTGCTTTCTCTACTTCAACAAGGGTACAGATCTGGTAAATCGTAGGTGCATTCATTTGTATTGCTCACTTCTAGTGAAATAAAAATAGCATTAGGTTTGGATGCTGTAAACGACTTTGTATAGATGTTATATAATGTAGATTCATATGTGCTGTCCATACATTCTTTGATTAGAACTCCATTATTTTGTTGTTTTTGTGGTTGGGATATATGCTGGACATAATGAAGTTTAGTGATATTGTGTTTGTTTATTGCTTGATTTACTGCTTACAAGTGAGGATTTTTCGTACTGGGGTGACTGTGATTAGCTGTCATTTCCTGTTCAGTTAGTTCTCACTAGGAATAATATTTCAACTGTCAACGACATAAGAATGATCAATGCGGTATTGATTCTGATAGTTTTTTCTTTTCCTTCTCTTCAACACAGGTTGAAATCAAAAGAACAATTCCTAAAGGATCTGCTGAATCTAAAAATTTCAAGACAAAGAAAATTTTTGTTGGTGGCATTCCAACCTCCGTCTCTGAAGGTATGATGTGGCTGTTATGGAGACTTATATTCTCTGCTTGTGGTTTCTCCAATCAGTATGAGGCTTTTCTCAAACTTTTGTGCTTATTGTTGCTTTGTTTTGCCAATTTGATTGGATTAGATGAATTTAAAAGCTTCTTCTCTAAGTATGGCAATGTTGTTGAGCGTGAGATTATTCGTGACCATGCCACTAAACGTTCCCGAGGTTTTGGATTTATTGTGTTTGAGAGTGATCAAGCTGTCGATACCATACTAGCTAATGGAAATTTGATCGACATGGATGGCACTCAGGTAAGATTCTTCCAATGTTTCCACTTAATTGTAGTCAGTTGCTGTTATGTTGTACATGCACAAGATTATCAAATAATTGCTTGTAGGACGTGTGGAAATGAACTGTTTAGTTCAAATTCACTTACTTTTCGTCATGCTAATGATTATTTTACTGTATATTCTTTTCTTGTTTGACTGGGGAAAATGCGCTGTTTAGTTCAAACTCATCTTGCAGTTTCATATATTACTTTTGGTTTAGAAAAAGAAGCGACAGAATCAGGCAGTGGAACATACTATTGTAGTTGTGTCTGCATATAGAGTTCAGAGATTCTAGGTTAACAATATTCTGTATTGTAGGTTGAGATCAAGAAGGCAGAACCCAAGAAACCCTCAAACCCAGGTCCTGCTCCTGCTATTTCTAGTGATTCTAGGAAACGTGCGTATGATGATGGTTTTAATGGGTATGATGCCCCCTATAGCCATGTCCGCGATGGCGGTTTTGGCCCTGCTCCTTATAGGTCATTTGGCACTCCCGGTCTTGGTCCTGGTCCTTATAGGTCATTTGGTGCTGGTGGTTTTGGCCCTGCTCCATATAGGCCATTTGGCAATAGGTTTGGTGATTACAGTGGATATGGTGGTGGCGGTGCTAGTGACTTTGGAGGTGGTTATGGTGACTTTCCAGCTGGCGGCGGGTATGGCGGTAAGTTTGGTGATTATGGTGGGTACGGTGGGGGTGGTGCTGGTCGTTATGGATCTTATGGTAGTGGGGGATATGGCGGGAGTGGATTAGGTGCCTATGGGCAAGGAAGTGGGTATGACGGCTACTCTGGGGCTGGCTCAGGTGCTGGTTATGAAGCTGGCCCTGTTGGCAGTCATGGGGAACCCGAAGGACCTTACAGAGGTAGGACAGGCTATGGCAGTGGTGGTCGCTATCATCCTTATGGACGGTAGATCATTCCCCTTGTGTCTCCTCTAGGTGTGGCATGCACGTATCACTTCTCTTCAAGGTCACCTTGGATAGATATACTCAGAAGACTAGCGAGGAGATTCTATGTAGAAGAGCATCACGAGACCCTGCTTTTATCGTCTAGAAAACCAGATTTAGATTTTATGCACTTAGAGCTTGTTATGGATGTTAATTTAGTTTGATTTCTGTTATGCGTTAGATATTCTGTGTTCCCTTTCATTTTGTTGTCTAGAATACCAGAATCCAGTTTTAGATTTTGTGCAATTAGAGCTTGTAATGGATGTTTAGCTTGATTCCTGTTATGTGCTAGATATTACCTGTTACCTGTGTTATGTTAAACTCTGAATGTATTTCTAAGGGTTGTCTGTAGATGCTTGAGTGGGGAAACTGTAGGATGCTTTTATTTGAAAAAAAAATCTCCCCATGGTTTTTGCCTTCTTCGGGAGAGTTTTCGCGCTGGAGGGGTTTGTGGGTTGAGTAGTGGTTGTGTTCAGGTGATGTCACCTGTACTAGGGAGGTTGGCCTGGCACAATGGTTCACGCTGTACTAGAAAAGAAAAAAAAGCTGTTGATTTCCATTGAAGAATGGCTAAGTTATCCTTCATATCTGTTGACAGTTGAAGGAAGTGTGATGAAAGTGTGTTTCACGTAACGTTTCTTTAAATGATGGTCATAAACACAGTATTTTGAACATGATAGACAAGGGGTAACACACTTATCATGATACAAGTTTTGGTGGGGTTTAAGTCTATGGGGTCAGTCTTATGTTCTGGATATCTTGACCTAAATTTTAGACAACTTGTTAATTTAACGCCTGATATGGATATGATGGTTGGACGTAGGTGGTACTGTAGTTTGATTTGTTTTCCAGCCTAATTCTAGTTTATTTATCTTTGACATCCACCTGCATGTTGCAAGTGTGTGTTCTCGTACGAATGCCATCTTCTGAAGGGATGTGATCTAAGTTGGGAATCTTTTCGTGTGGTGCCTCTTTTCGTGTGGTGTCTACACACGCCGAGGCACCATTAAAGGTATGCGTACATTTACGTTGAAATACATGTTAAGGTATGCATGCCTTTAATCATTGTCTCTGCACATCACATAAAAATTTCACCTCAACCAGTGGTGTTAAAGCGGTGGCCAAGTGCTAGGCTAGGTGATGCATCAGCGCTTGAAGTCCATTTAAGCGCGTTTTTCTCAAGAGGCACGTAATATATAATCACTTTATTATCCTTTGTAGTTTTTGTCTAAAAATCATCTTGATTGTGTCGTACAAACTTATCGATTCCGTGATGGCATCTTTGCTTTTTGAGGTTGTGGTGGTTAAGTTGTTTTGATGTTTTGATGCTTGAAATGAGTGCTTTATTACAGTAGTGTATTGTTTTCATAAGATTCATTATTTTTTTTAGCATTTTTTAACGAAAATATCAATCTTGTTTTGTTGCGCATTACATAATCAAGTGCACTTTTTTGAGCGCTCTTTGCTTTATCAACTCTGCCCTCGAATAATCACTGTTTTGTGGATCAAATGAAATAGTTTTAAAACACAATAAAACAAAAAAGTTTTGAGTGATATATTCATGGACGTTTAACAATGGCAAGAAAACTTATACAGTGCATTTTCACAGCCTTGTTTTGGTTTAAAAAAAAAAAAAAATTCAGTTTGAGAGGGTCTTTGATACGAGTAAAGGTTTTAAAATGCATTCTAAGTCCTTGATGTATATGATTGCAGTCATTGATATACACTTAAAATTGGTAAGATGACTCTTTTGGCGTAGTAGTGGTAAGTGGTAACATTCCTCTTGAGGTTCGAAATCCCATCTGGAAAGAAGTGTTTATTGTAGAGAAAACAATACAATTGGACCATTTTTCTGAATGCACATTCCATTATCTGAAACTGTTGTGGAAGAGCGCACAAGCAGTGTAATCAGGGAGAAAAGAAAGGGAACAGAGAAGAGAAGACAATGAAGGAAAGGTATGTGCGTGCGTGAAGAATGTTTAATGTTTTGAGAAGATGTTGGTTTGTTTTCATGATGGTTTTTGAAAACCTTTTGTCTGGAAAATCTTTGCTGCTATTTCTAAGCAAACCGGGATGTTAAGTTGTTAATCAATACATATGTTGACAAGATAGTAGAGTTTGTTCTGAGTTTTAAAGGGAAGAAGCTGGAGCGATTAAGGGGTGCCTCTTGTTTGATTTACATTTGTAATTCTTGTATATTTGTCTTTCATATGTCTGATTTTTAAGTAAGGCATGTTTTATGGAGTGATACAAGTAGTACGTAACTTGTGTAACCAAATATTTTAGTAGTATATATGGCATATGTTAATGTTTATGTATCGAATCATAACGTAATTATGTTTTAATTATTAGATTAGATTGAAGAAAGTAGTAAGCAAATTGTGTTTGAAAAAGTTCAATGTTGATATTGATATTGCTATATTGAATTGTTGTTTAACAAACACCTCCCACGAGTTTGAAAAATCCAGTTAAAACGTGAAATAACTAAAAATGTTGTGCTCTTACAGTCTGAAAAATCAGAGAGCCCATGAGGAGGAAAATAAATCTGAAGTAAGGGATTAGTGCTGACTATCTTTGAGATAACTTAATTTATTGCTTCAAGTTTTCATTGCCCATATATGTACACAACACTTTATCACCAACTTAAATTATCCGTTTTTAAAAGCCCATATGTACATTCATAAATAATTTTTTTTTTTAAAAAAATAATAATAATTTGCGATAACAGAATAGTGGCTGGGCGACGGATAACAGAAAAGGCTCTCTTGCGTGACACATTTCTCTATATACATTTTCCATGAGGTGATGAAGGTTCCTACATGTTTCTACTATATAGACACAGTTATTTGACCATTATTTTAATAAATAACAATATTAATAATAGTATGTAAAGAATATTCAACCCGGCCATGCTTGTTGACCATATATATAAATAAAAATAAAAATAAAAAGAGCAGGTGAAGTAATGCACGCCCCATGTGTCCGTCATTTTGCATTTTTATATATTTAATTAATAATTATTTATTAAGGTGTCGCTTGCATTGTGACTCACTTTCTATCCAGCACAGCTACCTTTTCCTTTTCTCATTGGCTATTTTACCAGGGTATGACATATATGGACATACTCTGTATGTTTTGAAGAAAAGTATATTTTGATTGTTTTTTTTTTTTTTTTTTGTAAACTGCATCTTTTATTAGCAACAGTGTGAACAATATGTACAACGCACCAGAAACAAGAAACACCGCCTACTATGAATAAGAAAAACCTCATGGATATAACCCCTACTAGTTATGCCTTGCGATCTTCAATTCTCTTGTCTTACTGACTGTCTGTGATAGAAACATCATTTTGGAGGCCGTTGAGTACCCATGTGTTGTACTACCTGATTCTGCCAAATCCAATACCAAACACTCATAATGATCTCACGAAATAAGTACCTTCAAATGTCGTCTCGCCCAGACCTATCCCGATTTAGATGGTCATCATCTACCTAACCCCGAACGTCCGTTCTACCAAAGAAATGACGTTGGTTGCAAGGTGTCACCGCCTTCTTCCAAATGTCATGTATCCACCCACAATCTCGAAAAAAATTAAAAGCAGAGTTTCCTAATGGTTTTGTCATATCATGCAAGTATCGTCATCGAAAAGCTCTCTATGCTCAAGCATCACCGATGTGCCTGTGGGTAGTTCTTTCCTCCTCCTTCGAGCCCACGTCAGTAAGTTGAGCATAGGGAAATTTTCTACCGCGTAAATTCTTTAGTAGAGAGTTTCACTTGGATCAAATGAAAACACGACACGCGGCATGTATTTAATTTGTTTGTTATTGCATGTTTTGTTTCTGATTTTACTTATATTAAATACATATCACGTGTCGTGTTTTTATTTGATGCAAGTGAAACTATCTACTAAAGAGTCTCTGCGGTGATACGATGCTTTAATTTGTCATTGATTTCTTTTTCGTTATCATATTTTGTGCACCGGATCCTTGAATTCTTTTTGGGAAATGGTATGTGTACTACACAAATATGTAGTGCACAAACCACTACATGCTTTATCCCCATAAATTAAAGTGGTGAATTATTTATTGTGATGGTCCCAACAAAAATGAATTGTGTTGATTGTGTTGTGATAAGATGAGTAGTGGATGTATCACTACTCTTTTTTTTAGTTTCCATTTGTTTTATTTCGTTACTATTTACATGTGAAAATTAATTGTCATACAAATGTGCTTTTTAAAAACAGTAATTTTCCCTTTAAAAAAAAAAAAAAAAAAAAACAGTAATTTTTATATATCTGACTTTCGTTTTTTATTTTATTTTATTTTTGGTGATTTGACTTTGCGTTGGATTATGCCTAAACGTAAAAGTCTTAGGTCGATGGTAAAAGTCTTGGGTCAAGCATTTTCAGTACTGTAGTTTTTAATTTTTATTTTTAAAAGATGATAGGCGCACGAAATATTTCACCATACACGTATTTTATGTGTAAAAATTCAAGAAAAGAGAAGCACTCACATCTTGGTTTTAAGTGTGATTTTTTTATTTTATTTTATGTATACACATGATTTTGTAAATAAATTTCAAAAAGGATAATAATAATAATAATAATGTATGTAAAATGAATTGCAGTCTTTCCGTCAAAAGAAATAATAATAATTAAATAAATGTATTGCTGTGTAATGATGATGATAAGCAGTAGAGTAGTATCTTTTGCGATGTATACAGTTCGGGTGTCATAGTAACATATATATAGTGTCCATGAATTGAAATAAAAAATAAAAAAAATAAACATTTTTAGAAATATAAAATGGCACGTGCAGATGCCGTCTTGTTGCAGGCTTAAATTTGCAGCAAATCGCCAAACATATACTGCTAAATTCTTATGCATGCCGACCAATTAAGAATAATCGCCTGCTATTATAATATAATAATAATATAATACTACCAGGTGCAAGTCATTCTTGGAAATTAGGAGTGGTAATCATAATAATCATTAGAATTATGTGCATTTGTTTTTTCTATGTTTTTTTTGGACCAAACCAGTTTATAGCTAAGATTAAACAATTGAATCAAGGCCTACCAATTAAATTGACTGTTAAATAAAAACTCTATTCAAATTTCAAAGTTATATTTCTCTTTTGGTATATACTACAGTAGTTAATAATTTTCATTTGTGAAAGGGCTCATTCAATTCAAGGTACATACTACTACTTACGTGTTGAGGAAAAGAAATAAAGAGAACAAGTTTTTACCCTTAATTTAATGCTACTTTCTCACCAGTAATACTCATTGAAAATACCATCTACAGTTTAATTTCTATTCAGATATGCAGTTTATAACATATATACTCTCTCTCTCTCTCTCTATATATATAAAATTTCTATTCAGATATAGTATATAACACACTTTTTATTTGTTTATAGATTCTTTTTTTTATGTGCTGTGTGTATTGATTTTGTTGAGTCGTTGGATTTTTTTTAGGGTTTTAATGAATGAAATTGCCTCGCCGTCTTAAAAGAAATGGAAAATTAGGGATAAGGACACAATCTGGAATATTTTTAAGTAACAGGACAACTACATATTTTTTATAGGGAGAAGGACAACTGCATAATTTTTATAGCGAGAAGGACAAACAGTGAATCCCGAAAATCGGTGAATCATAAATGAATCCCAAAATCGGTGAATTTCGATAAATGAATCCCGAAAATCGGTGAATCTCGACAATGAATTTTGAAAATTAGTGAATTTCGACAAAGTGAATTTTAAAGTGAATTTAAACAATTGAATTTCGAACACAAGTGAATTTCGACAGTGAATAAATAGTTTTGTCCTTTATGCAAAAGTTTCGAAAAATTGTCCTTCTACTCAATTGATGAAAATATTTCTGTGCTTCTCCCTCATTCCCCCTAAAAGAAATTCCAGCAGTATCCTTATAGAATATCAATAAACTATTTACTAAAGTTTTTCATTACACGCTTAATCAATTATCAAAAATTTAGTATTCATTATTTTAAAGTTGTTACATTAATAATAGTCAAATGATATTTTAATATGTATACTTTTTTTATTGATATATTAAAACACTTTTTTATGTTATATGCAATAATTATGATCAAAAACAAAAAAAAAAAAGTTATGCAATAATTATTTAAAAATATTATAGAAAAAATAATAGAGGGAACAAATTTCCGATCTACCAAAGTCAAATGCATAGGTGGAGTGCGTGCGTGGTTAATCAAGTTGACAATGGCGATACCTTTCTTCGCGTGTAGTTTGACAATTAAAACGAATTATAATTTGGAACGAAGGTATTAATATTCAAAACTTAGACCACAAAGCCGAATGATCATGACAATGTCCCACAACGAAGTATCTACTCGTAAATTCATGATGTTAATTGAGGGGCCGTGAGTAAAGAAGGTCATTTGACCAAAAAAGTTATGTAAAAAGGTTTTGTTGTAAAAAAATGAGTTAAAAAGGGTGTTTTTCTAAAATACCTATTATACCCCTCATTATCCTTATATCCATCCTATCTAAATTAATTAATCTCTTCTCATTATCTCTCTCCCAAATCCCCAATCAATGTCGGGAAATTACTTTTTGTCGTCGGAAAACAGATAACCGCCAATCATCGCCGGAAAAACGGCCTACCCGCCAAATCATTGCCGGAAAATCACGATTGACCCATCATCCGGTGGTTTTTCCTCTACTTCAACGTCTGGTTGTCCTCCGTTCTCCTCCACTTTCATTTGAGCTCGATTTTTGGTCATTCTGCTTATTTGAGGACATATATTTTGGTGAGTTAACTTCCTGTTAGAAGCCCCATTTGTGTGGTTTGATCCCATTTGTTTCTTGATTAAATGACATTGTTTAATTTGTATAGGGTTTAATGGAGTGTATCTTGATTGATTAAATTGCTGCTATTGAAGAAAATGCCACAAGTTGTTTGATATGCTTGAAATAAATTGTGTTTGAAAGCAAATTGTGGTTCAGAAGGATTTAAGATTAGATGAAGAACTTTTATTTTTGCTTAATTTTGGGTTTATGATCATAAACAAAATATTTTGGCTCATTTTGGGTTTATGATCATACTAAAAAATAAACAAAATACATTGAAGTTATTTGTGATATAAAGATGTATAGAACTTGTTTCTTAATCAAGCTCTTAATGTGGCATCTTTGATTTGCGATTGCGATTCAAGTTGTGATTAGAAAGCAATAAAAAAGTAGAACTTTTTGTTTGTTTTGATCATAAACACTGCAGTACTTGTTTTTGTTGGGTTTTTTTTTTTGAAAGACATAAACTTGTTTTGTAGTATAAAGATACTTAGAACCTGTTTCTTAAATTCGAACTTATTGTTGCATCTCTTTATAATGGTTTTAGACACTCTTGGATATGACAAATTGAATGTTAATGATGAATACTGATGACTATTAATTTGAATTATAGATGTGCCATGGTTGATGAAGATGAAGCTTGGTTTATTGTGTGTTGTCCGGTTGGGTTTGAGGAGAATATGGATGGTGTTTGGTCTTGGTCATTTGTGAATCATGAAGTAGAAAAATTGTCGACGACCGTATTTGTGAAAAAAAATATTTCATATGGTGAGTTGTGTGAAAAATTGAGAGTTGAATTGGGAATTGACACAAGTATTTATGATTTTGAGATGAAATGGATGGCCCCCATAGGTAAAGCTTTGCCGATGGTAATTACTTGTGATAAGCAGTTGAGACATTTCTTGTTGGTTTATGATCCCAGGAAAGATGCGTTATTAGTATCTTTGAAAAGAAAAAGAAGCCGACATGTATATTGAAATTGAAGCAAGAAACCGTGATGATGTTATTGTGAATGAAGAAGAATATGTTGAAGAGGCACCTTTGAACATAGTAAGTCAAGATACATGGGAGGATAATAATGTTAGTCAAAGTGCCCTAACAAGTGTACCCATTGAAGAACCATATCTTGAAGAGATGCATTTAAAAGAACCATATCTGGAAAAGACGCATTTAAAAGAACCATATCTTGAAGAGACGCATTTAAAAACGGTAAGTCAATGCACATTCGATGATAATATTGTTAGTCAAAGTGTACTTTCAAGTGTACCCATTAAAAAGACATGTTTGAACAATATTTTGCAAGATCCTCTGTTGGACATATTGGGTGATGATTGTTTTGTAGAAACGGCCTCGCCACGTACATTGAATGTTGATGATGGTAATTTAAATGAGAAGGATGAAGGTTTGTCGGTCGATGATACTTTTACGGGTGATGATCGAGAATCCCCAAACATGGATACATTTATCGGAGTTGATTGTAACCGTAATGTAATCCAACATGATTTTGGTCTTGATGAAGAAACAATAGTGAGCATTCCTGATAATGAAGACATTCATGTGAATGACCGTTTTGCCAAAAAAGGTTTGTTGAAATATAAAGTTGAGATGTTGGCTGTGAAGTTCCATTTTGAGTTTGATGTTCAGTCTACCAATACCATGGTTTATGTATTGGTGTGTGCCTCGAAAGAATGTAATTGGCGTTTGAGGGCAACTAGGGTCGATACATCTAAATGCTTTGAAGTCCAAAGGTATCCGAGTAAGCATACTTGCTTACCTATTGTCCATCGAAAGGATCATAGACATGCTTCGTACAAGCTAATTGGAAGGTATTATTCTCCGAACTATGTACGTGCCGAATGTGTTTTCACTGCAAATGATATCATCGCAAATTTTAATCGAGAGTTTAAATGCGAGATATCTTATCCCAAGGCTATCTCGGCTAGAAATTATGCAATTGGATTAATGCGGGGCGATCCACACAAAAGTTTCGGTAAGTTGCCAAAGTTTTTTCATAGATTGAAGAAGACAAACCCCGACACGGTGACGAGACATTCACACCGTTGGGGACCATAGATTCAAGTATTGTTTTATGGCACTTGGTGCAAGTATACATGGTTTTCAATCATCAATGCGGCCGGTAATTTAATTTCGTGGACGGTACGCATTTAAAATCTATTTACAAAGGACTTTACTTATTGCAACATGTCAAGATGGTAATTATCAAATATTTCCGCTTGCATGGGCTATTGTTGATTCCGAAAACAATTTATCTTGGACATGGTTCTTTCAAAGATTAAAACCCATTACGGGTGACACCAAGGATTTAGTGATACTTTCGATCGGGTTTGAAAGTATTACGCATGGATTTAAAGAAGTGTACAAGCAAGCGCATCATGGACACTGTATCTATCACATGCAAAAAAACTTGAGGACTCATTATCCAAGACGCGGTTTAACGGATCTTTTTATTAAAGCTGCACATGCATATACCGAACGATCATTTAAATTGAAGTTCGAAGCGTTATGTAAGAAATGTAGGGATGCTGAGAGGTCTGAGAATCCTGATCCGACTAAGGATATTGCTGTGTATTTGGATGAAGCATCGTTCCCTTTATGGTCTAGAGCTCATTTTCCGGGAGAACGTTATAATATAATGACAACGAACGATGCCGAGTCATTGAACAGTAAGCTAAGGCGTGCGCGTGAGTTTTCTATAGTTGGGTTGCTTAAATATATTCGGGATGTTTTGCAAATATGGTTTGCTAAAAGAAGTTCAGAAGCTGCGATGTGTTCAACTCCTCTCACTCCGAAAATTCAAGGAATAGTGAAGAATAAATACAAGTTTGTTTCGAAGTTTTTGTTAGTCTAATTGTCCAAGAAAAATATGATGTACTTGACTTGGATGCGATGATTAATTACATTGTGGATTTAGTCAAACGGACATGTACATGTAAGAAATTCGATTTAGATCGGATTCCATGTGACCATGCAGTAGCTGTGGCTAAGAAGAAGAGTAGGCACGCATACGATTATTGCAGTTGGTATTTTCGCACCGAATGTTGGAGGCAAGCTTATTCCAAAAGTGTGTTACCCTTGCCAAATGTAGCGGATTGTGAATTTCCTGATGATGTGCTTGCCATGAAGGTGTTGCCACCGCTGTTGGAGAAGCGACAGAGCGGGCGTCCTAAATCTAATAAGAGAACCCCATCTGCCGGAGATGCGCCAAAGACGGTGAAACCAAGAAAACGCAAGAAAAAAGATGCTACTCCTATTTTGACGTGATTCCCTTAGGTAAATGTATTTCTTTCTTTCTTTTGAAGGTTAAAAATTTATAGTGTGAATGTTTTTGAAATGTTACATCGTACAGGTGATTCCCTAACTGGTTTTTTGTTGTTTTTTTTGAAAGACAGAAAGTTGTTTTGTGTTATAAGATACCTAGAACCTGTTTCTTAATCTCGAACTTATTGTTGCATCTTTATAATTGTTATGCAGGATGTTGCAGTGATTATGAAGGATGTTGCAGCAATTGCGATTGTTTTGCTTCAAAATGGAAGATGATGTGTTGTTAATGTGTATTGATGTACATGGCTTTTGGTTAGGCATTAAAATTATGACTTTTGTGTATTTATTATGTTCAAGTAATTAACTAAACGAGATTTGGCATTAAAATGTGTATGACTTTTGTGTATTTACTATGATCGAAGAATTAAAATGTGTATGACTTTTGTGTATTTATAAGATACCTAGAACCTGTTTCTTAATCTCGATCTAACATCTTATTATGTGTAATCAACCCTGATCACAGTAATCGCCTTGATCGAACCTCTATCTAACATCTTATTATGCGTAATCAACCTTGATCACAGTAATCGCCTTGATCGAACCTCGTTGTATCATCTTATTGTGTGTAATCAACCATAATCACAGTAATCGCCTTGATTGAACCTCGAGCTAACGTCTTATTATGCGTAATCAACCTTGATCACAGTAATCGCCTTGATCGAACCTCGATCTAACATCTTATTATGTGTAATCAACCCTGATCGCAGTAATCGCCTTGATCGAACCTCGATCTAACATCTTATTATGTGTAATCAACCCTGATCGCAGTAATCGCATTGATCGAACCTCGATCTAACATCTTATTATGTGTAATGTACCTTGATCACAGTAATTGCCTTGATCGAACCTCGATCTAACATCTTATTATGTGTAATGTACCTTGATCACAGTAATCGCCTTGATCGGACCTCGATCTAACATCTTATTGTGTGTAATCAACCCTAATCACAGTAATCGCCTTGATCGAACCTCGATCTAACATCTTATTGTGTGTAATCAACCCTAATCACAGTAATCGCCTTGATCGAACCTCGATCTAACATCTTATTGTGTGTAATCAACCCTAATCACAGTAATCGCCTTGATCGAACCTCGATCTAACATCTTATTATGCGTAATCAACCTTGATCACAGTAATCGCCTTGATCGAACCTCGATCTAACATCTTATTATGTGTAATCAACCCTGATCACAGTAATCGCCTTGATCGAACCTCGATCTAACATCTTATTATGTGTAATCAACCCTGATCGCAGTAATCGCCTTGATCAAACCTCGATCTAACATCTTATTATGTGTAATGTACCTTGATCACAGTAATCGCCTTGATCGAACCTCGATCTAACATCTTATTATGTGTAATGTACCTTGATCACAGTAATCGCCTTGATCGGACCTCGATCTAACATCTTATTGTGTGTAATCAACCCTAATCACCGTAATCGCCTTGATCGAACCTCGATCTAACATCTTATTGTGTGTAATCAACCCTAATCACAGTAATCGCCTTGATCGAACCTCGATCTAACATCTTATTGTGTGTAATCAACCCTAATCACAGTAATCGCCTTGATCGAACCTCGATCTAACATCTTATTATGCGTAATCAACCTTGATCACAGTAATCGCCTTGATCGAACCTCGATCTAACATCTTATTATGTGTAATCAACCCTGATCACAGTAATCGCCTTGATCGAACCTCGATCTAACATCTTATTATGTGTAATGTACCTTGATCACAGTAATCGCCTTGATCGGACCTCGATCTAACATCTTATTATGTGTAATGTACCTTGATCACAGTAATCGCCTTGATCGAACCTCGATCTAACATCTTATTATGTGTAATGTACCTTGATCACAGTAATCGCCTTGATCGGACCTCGATCTAACATCTTATTGTGTGTAATCAACCCTAATCACAGTAATCGCCTTGATCGAACCTCGATCTAACATCTTATTATGCGTAATCAACCTTGATCACAGTAATCGCCTTGATCGAACCTCGATCTAACATCTTATTATGTGTAATCAACCCTGATCACAGTAATCGCCTTGATCGAACCTCGATCTAACATCTTATTATGATTGATCAACTCGGATCACACTAATAAGACGATAGATCGAGGTTCGATCGAGGCTATTACTGTGATCTTGATTGATTAAGGCAATTACACTTCATCTCCCACGTTAAATCGGTGCTCGATTAAGGCGATTACGGTAATCCGAGTCGATCGAACGTGATATGATTCATTCATTTCGAGACGTTATGACAAGACTGAACTCGATTCGTCTGATAATTGAGCTCGTTCTTGGCACCCTATATAAAGCATCACACACCCAAAAAAACCAAAACCCTAATTTTGTCGTTCTCCTTCTTCAGCGCGCCAAAATCAGCCTCTCCTGCCCTCCCAAACCAGCGCCAAAATCAGCCTCTCCTCCCCTCCCAACACCAGCGCCCCCTAGGTGATTCTGCAGCTCTTAATTGATATTCGGGTATGTCTGGGTGTTTGTTCTCTTTCTTGGTGCGATTGTTCTGCGTTTTATTGTTGCTGCGTTTTTTTCTCTTCATTGTTTTTAACGGTATGTCTGGGTGTTTGTTCTTGTGGGGAAATATGTTGTTGGGCCATCTCTCTTTGGAATCAAAAACCGTTTTTTTTATGGTAATTTTGTTTTTATGGAACTCAATAACTCATGCCCTTCACTCATGGCACGAAAACTGGCAGCATATTTGAGTACTGTGAGTTTATATATACATCATGTGCCCACTTTTCCTTGTCGAGATTGCATTATTTTTTAATTGTTCCCCCTTTTCAGTTGCATTATTCATGTGGTTCTATTTTTTCGGGTTACATTCAATATGAGGTTCTCTATTCTTGGGCTACATTCCCTCTTCCTCCTCTGTTTTATTTATTTTCAAGCTTCATGAAGTACTTTTCTACAAAGGGAATTTTCCTCTTTAGTGCATATATTATCATGATTTGAACAAAGGCATTGTTGTAATTTGTAAATTATTATCCTATTTATGAACCTCAATTGTTATGGGGGTATTGATGTCATTTTTCATCTATTCTGCAAAATCTTAGGTGGCTAAGAATGATGAGAATGGTGTATTTGAGTATTGAGGAGATTGAAGATCTTCAACGACAAGAATATGAAGAGATGATGAAAGAGATTAAGGAACTTGAAGATATTCTTCGTAAAGAATACGAAAAGAGGATTAAGGAAATGGAGGATTTTGAGGAACTGATGAGAAAAATTGCAATTGAAATGGAAGAGGAAGAAGAAGATGAAAGGCAAAGGCCCGCACAATATAGGTATTACTATGATTCGTGTGGAAATGAAGTCGACTCTTCGGACTCCGAAGGTGTAATTATTTGCTAATGTGTAATGTAGACATGAATTTGAGTTATGGTCCGTATTCCGTAAACTTATTATCCATGGGTTTTGTTGTAAACTTGTAATGGTTGATTTGTTTGTGTTTGTACGTAAACCATGGATATGGTTACTTTTTGTTTTTTAAGCTAATCATTCACCTAATTTATAACTTTCTGTAACAAAAACAAGTTGAAGTTAGTTTCACACTTAAAACACACTACTACTTGTTTTTACAGAGAACAATTTGTAGGATTGTAATTAGCTTTAACATCCATCAAATTCATGTTTAACACCCATCAAATTCAAGTACAATCAAATTCAAGTTTAACACCCATCAAATTCAAGTTTAACACCCATCAAATTCAAGTACAATCAAATTCAAGTTTAACACCCATCAAATTCAAGTTACAATCAAATTCAAGTACAATCAAATTCAAGTTTAAAAATGATCATGGATCGAAATCCCAAGCAAGGAGTTCACCGACCAACTTCTTCCTCCAAAATTTCATCTTGTTAACTTGCATGGAACATACATCCAATTTGCCCGTCAAGAACTCCACGTATTTTAGGACAAACATTCCACAGTCATTCCTACCAAAAGTATCAAAAAGAGAGTTAGTAATTATATCAAACAATTTAACAAAATACTCAAACATAATAATATCCGATGCTTAGTATTTGGTAACAACATACCCGTTGTCTTGAATAGGCAAACCTTCCACCTTCTCAACAATAAGCTTCTTTAAACTGTAGTTCTCGTACCCAGCTACAAATCTCTTTAACATACTCGGAATAACAACTTGAAACGGTGTCAAGAACTTATTTAGCACTCCCTTTCGCACATGTGATGGCATGCTATCATACACCAAAATTTGTCCTTTTTCGAAATCAATTCGCAACAACATGAAATGATCACTCTCAATTGCAGGCACATATAAAGTTTTAAGCACAGACCACGGTTTCCCATAACTAGGATTATCACCATTCAAATACTTCATCAACGCTTTTGAAAACTTATGATCCTTCAACTTCTTTGAGATTCCTTTTTCGTACTCAGCATGTATAAACTTTGTGAAATACGTATCAAGTACACCAGCACCTTCCTCAAATAAATGCGGATACACTATCATACGACGCCGGATTTGACACAATGACGTATTCATTACCTGCATTAACATGCAAACAAATTGTTTGAAGCATTGAATAACTACACATTCATAAACCACGTAAGTGAAATCAAAGTGGACTTACACTTGATTGCAACCATCCACCTTCAACAACTTTTTTCAGTTCAAAAGCTTTTACTTCTTCATCAAGCAGCCTCACATCAACACTAAATCCAAAATGAGATTGTAAAAACTTATAGTTATTACGCAAAAATAAAATATATACAAAAATACTTGAACCATACGAATTTCACACCTGTCATCAATCGATTTTAGAACATTTTCCACGTAATCCATCACAACGGGATCTGCTCTCGGTAAGGATCAAAACAATCCACATTTTCTAATTTTCTGCCTTTCAAAACAGATGGCTTCCTCTCACAGCTTCCTTTTCTGGTGATTTCTTTTTCTCCCCTCCGAATTTTAAGAGGTAACGCATCAGGAATGTAAACAACTTCTTCCCGTTCACTTTTCGATTTTCACCGTCGGACCGATTTTTCATCTCCATCCATGATCACATCTTTCCCTTTATCCTTCATCGGCCTCCCTACACAACAAATTGACAACGTATATAATTAATAATAATTAACTTTAAAGTAAAACCGAAAATATTGAATTTTTTCAACAATATTTATACCCTCACTCGGTTCTTCTTTCTTGCCATCCACCTCATCTAATTTTCTTTTTTTCGAAACAATCGTCTCTTCATCACACTCCTCCATCGTCACATCATTGCCTCCATCAAATTGTACATTCTCTTCATTTTCATCATTTCTTGGATTACTAGATTGAGCCACCAAGAAATCCAATTTACTATGAAGTTTTTCAATAGCAGCGTAAATTTCTCGGTTCTCTTCTTTCACCACAACTCTTATCATTTCTTTGATCTTTTCATAATCAATTCCAACTCGGTCGGAGTTGTTTGGCTCATCAAACTCCGAGTCACTATCCACAATGAAATCAGGTGAACTGTCCTCTTCTTCACTGAAATTCAGGTACGATAATCGTTGTCTTTCAAGTTCGGTGGGACGCGACTTCGGATGTATCTCCAACCGCATTGACATCGGCTTAATTAATTTTAAAACGTCAACCTACAATTTCAAAAAAAATATAATGAAATAAATAAAACAAAAAACCACTAAACCTTTCTTCCTTGCAATGTAAATTCCAAGTTGGACGATGAAAGACTCTTTTTCAATTCCCATTTTTGCATACGAGGGATAGCTTTTTTGTTTATTAACTTACAAAGCTTGCCCACGCATGGAATGGCTTCAAAATCCCATACCTAAAGCAAATAAAACATAGTTTTTTATATATATATTTCACATAAACTATAAACATCTAAGGACAAATACAATTATCTCAAATACAAATTAGAACAAACGAATGCATACCATTATAGCCAAGGGAAACCCATACAATGCATATTGTATTTTCTCCACGTCCTCACTAAACCATCCGACATGTCCCGTTTGAAGATTCGTCTTGTGCTATGATAAGCCAAACTCCCCCAAGGATATCGGTTGAATGATTTCAAATCATCCACCAACTCGAACCACCACCATTCCATTGTTCACGCACTCCTCCGCCCCCAACAAAACATATGCTAAAATAACTATCAAACCTAACTTATAACGATCCGTTTCGTTGTCTACTCTACCAACAAATACATTCAACAACTCCTTCCTATTTATCGTCTTCATATTTGCAAAATATCGAGTCACAAGACGACTCTCTTTACCTTTCGTCTTGTCGTAATGACTATCACTACCGATCATAAATCCGGTAACTAGAGCAAATTCTTCGATCCCAAATCTCAACGCCTTACCACCGACCTTAAACCAAACAGCATCATCAATTAATTCATCATTTTCCGTTTCAATTACCTTTCCTTTTCCCCTTCCCTTTTTCTTTTCCTTTTCCCTCTCCTTTTCATTATCTTTGTAAATCAACACTCTCATCAACAAATGATGAACTAATTGTTTTGCTTGAATCTCTCTCACATCTAATAAGCTACCGAAAGCACACTCTGTTCAAATAATTCTTTATGAGTGTCATCTAATTTTTTGTAGACCGTTGAAACAATTTTCATGACACTGCGGTTGCAAATTTCACATTTTCTTGTACGGGCTTTTGGGGTGAGTTTATAAGCAAGCTCCATTATATATATTATTCAGCCGATAAACTACAACAATCAAAATGGTGAAACTCATAAATGAATTGCAATAATAATAAACACACATTTAACAATAAAAATTCAGCATGCATCTACAATCCAACAAACAATCTACAACATGCATCTGAAATATGTCTCTCTTCAATGCAGTTACTCATTGAATAAATCAAACCAAAGGATGCCATCAAGATTTCAGCATTATACAAAATTTTCAAAATTTTCAGTTATTTATACTAATTTCTGCCCCAGTTTCAGTTTTCTTTCTTCTTCAAAAACAAAAGATCTGAACCAATTGAAATCGAAAGCTAGTCAAATCTAGAAAAGCATTACATTCGGAGTATGAAAGGATTGGATTGCAATCCATTGATGACAAACCCAACAATTGGAATGCAATTTCCTTATAAAAAACGACGAAACTTGCAATGATGATTTTCACTACATAAACTTCAAATGATGATTTTCACGGGAAAAATATCAAAAAGGTTCAAACTTCTATAATTTCGATGGCATACCTTCTATAATTGCACAATTTGCAATGCTGCTGCTTGCTTGTGATTTCTTGTGATTCCCTGCGATGGTTTGCTGTGATTCCCTGTGATTTGAAGGTAATGAACGGTCGGGTGGTGGGTCTAAGAAGAAAGGGAGAAGGGAGAATGCGTAAGAAGAAAGGGGTTTACGAATGGCTCTTGCCGGAAATTGGGTAATTTTGCCGGAAAATTATGTTCCAAGCGAGAAGGCGTACAGTTATTTTGTTGGGATTGGAAAGAAGAACCAGAATTGAAGGGGAGAAGGGGAGAAGGGGAGAACGGTTTAAGGAGAAGTAAGTCTCAGTAATGAAGAAGGGATAATGAAGAATTAAGGGGAAAAGTTGATTTAGGATTTTTAAACATTTTCTTTTTTTTTTTTAAATAAATAAATGTGGGAAATTGTGGTCAAACCGTTTTTCCAAACTCATTTTCCAAAACACCCGTCTTTACTCATTATCCCTTCTTTATTCCTTAACAATCCTAGAAATTTGATTATTGTTTCAAGGTTGTTTGTGATAAAGTATAAAGCAGCAAAGGGAAGAGTACATTGCAACGGGAAGAGTACAACTTGCGCCACAAGTTTGGTTGTTTACATTGGATAGAATATCCATAGAATATTCCATTCTTGACTAGGAATATTCCAGGAATATTCCCTGTTGACCAGAATATTCCTTGGAATATTCTATTCAGTCCTTTAGCTACCAATAAGTATAAATACCAAATGTAACAGTGAATCATATGTATGAAATAATAACAAACGGCTCTCTTTCTTCTCTGTTGCATACCAATTTCTTCATGGTATCAGAGAGGGTTACTTAATTCTGGTTGGCACTTGGTCATTTCTTCATCTTACAGCAATGGCACAACCGAATCAGCAGCAAATTGTTCCATTAAGTCCTTACTACCTACATCCAAATGAGAATCCATCATTAGTTTTAGTTCAACCACCATTAAATGGAAGCAATTATCATGCTTGGGCAAGATCAATGCGTATGGCCCTACTTTCTAAGAATAAACTTGCTTTTATCAATGGAAATTTCCAAGCACCACAAGCTGATGAAGCCGAACACCATGCCTGGGAACAATGCAACAGCATGGTGGTGTCCTGGATCTTAAATTCAGTTTCTGGTTCGATAGCACACAGTGTGATGTGGCTCAATTCAGCAAGGGAAATCTGGATAGACCTACAAGAGAGGTTTTCTCATGGTGATCACTTCAGATTATCAGATTTACTAGAGGAGGTAAATTCTGTAAAGCAAAATGATTTATCACTGATTATTACACTAAATTGAAGATCCTATGGGAAGAGTTGTTAATAATCAGACCCTATCCTAATTGCACCTGCAATCCTGTGTGTAACTGTGGTGCTGTGAAAATATACAGAGATTATTTTGAATCAGAATGTGCTATCAGGTTTTTGAAAGGTTTGAGTGATAGTTTTGCTCCTGTAAAAGCACAAGTTATGCTAATGCATCCCTTACCTCCTATCAACCAAGTCTTTGGCATGGCAGTCAAGCATGAGAGGCAGCTGAGTTATTGTTTAGGACATCCAGACAAAATTGATAATCCTGTTATGGCAGCTCAAAGGAGTAATGTGTATGGACAATCTGGTAATCAATACAATCAAAATAATCCTCCTAGTGGAAGTGCTCAATATCCAAAGAGACCTATGTCCAGCAATAGAAACTTTCAATGCACTTTTTGTGGAAGACAAGGACACACTGAAGATAGATGCTATCATAAGCATGGCTTCCCTCCAGGAGGAAGGGGAAGAGGCAGAAATAACTTTGGTGCTGGAAGAGGAGGAGGCAGAATTACAGCAAATCAAGTAGATGCTGAGGAAGGTACTGTTACAGAATCTAGCAATCAATCTGTTGCAAATATGTTCACACAGGAACAGTTGGAAGAGTTGAGAAATTTACTACATGTGCCAACTGGTGGAAATCAAAATGAGACAGAACATCTGGTTAATCAAGCCATTGTGCTAAGTGCTAATTTTGGATCTCCAGCTGTTGGTAAGTGTACTGGTAAGTTTGCACAGCCAAAATCAAAGCAGTGGATTATAGACTCGGGTGCATCTGATCATATAACATGTTCTCTTAACCTTTTTTCTTCTTATATTGCTATTCCTCACACCAAAGTCACATTACCTAATGGAAATCAAACTAATGCCACACATAAAGGAATGGTAAAACTCACCCCTGAACTCACCTTATTAGATGTTTTATACATACCTACATTCAAACACAATCTACTTTCACTCAGTAAACTTTTACACAGCAGTAGTCTATATGTTCTTTTCACTTCTAACTATTGCTTCATTCAGGATCTTATGACCAAGAAGAAGATTGGATCAGCTAGACATTACCATGGCCTCTACTACCTGAATTACAATGACTCTGAATATCCATCTACCTCTATGCCTACATCAAACCATGTCAAGTCTGTAAATATTTCTGGTAGGCCAGATGCCTATGTTTGGCATCTTAGGTTAGGGCACATGTCAAATAAAGTGGTCAATGATGTAAGGCTTATAGAGCCTAGTGTATGTTCTTTTGAAAGTGGCAAATGCAGTGTTTGTTATCTTGCAAAACAAAGAAAGCTTTCATTTCCATTAAGCAATTCTATGGCTCTTCATGCTTTTGACCTTATACATCTAGACATATGGGGACCATATAAAAAGGCCACTGTGTACAATGAAACCTACTTCCTAACTATAGTAGATGACCACACAAGATACACTTGGATCTATCTTCTTAAGGCAAAATCCCAAGTAACTACCATAATAAAACAGTTTTATGCCTTTGTGAAAACTCAGTTTGACAAGAAAATCAAGACCATAAGATCTGATAATGGTTTAGAATTCAAACTACCAGACTTTTATGATGCTAATGGCATCATTCATCAAAAATCTTGTGTCCATACCCCAGAACAGAATGGCATAGTGGAAAGAAAACATCAACATATTCTCAATGTTGCTAGGGCACTGAAAATACAGTGCAACATACCTTTGATTTACTGGGGGTTTTGTGTCAAACACTCTGTTACCTTGATTAATCTAACACCTTCTCCAAAAATCCAGCACCAAACACCCTACCAAAGATTACATCTTAAACCACCATCTTACTCCAATCTTAGAGTCTTTGGATGTCTTGCTTTTGCCACCAGTTCCACTGTTAATAGAACCAAGTTTGACAATAGAAGCATACCATGTGTAATCCTAGGATATCCACCTAATGTTAAGGGATACATACTCCTTAACCTAGAAACCAAAGGGATTTTCATTTCCAGGCATGTTCTATTCCATGAGGACACCTTCCCATTCCACATCACACAGTCCAAAGTACCTAATCCTATTTCTTATTCTTTCCCTCTACCTGCCAACCAGATGCATCTCCCTTTTGATCTTTCATCCACCAATACACCCACCAACACCACACCATCCAATACAACAGATTCACCACATTCTAGCCCCCATGAACCATCACCATTTCACCAAAGTACATCAAACACTAGCTCTCATAATTCCTCAAATTCACCCACTGTATCCTCTTCCTCACATGATACAGCTCAATCTTCCATCAGTCAACCAACCATATCCACCAGAAAATCTACCAGAAGCATTAAACCACCAACATACTTGCAAGATTATGTATGTAACCAAGCCTCCTCCAATCCTAAATATCCTATCCAAGACTACATGTCATATGATCAACTTGCACCTAACTATAAAACATTTGCATTGAGTGTGGATGTTGCAGGTGAACCAGTTACCTATCAGCAAGCTGTAACTGATTCTAAATGGAGGGATGCAATGAATGCAGAGATTGAAGCACTCCAAAACACACAGACTTGGGAAATTGTGTCATTGCCTAAAGGGAAGACACCAATTGGATGTAGGTGGGTATACAGAATCAAATACCTTCCAAATGGGAATGTGGAACGTTACAAGGCTCGTCTAGTTGCAAAAGGGTATACTCAACAACTGGGAATTGACTACAATGACACTTATGTCCCGAGTTGCTAAACTCACAACGATCGGGATTTTAATGGCGTGGCGGTACATTTGCAATCAACTGGCATCTAGAACAGCTTGATATCAATAATGCCTACCTACATGGGGATTTATCTGAGGAAGTTTATATGAAAACCCCACCAGGGTACCATACCCATGTGCCTAATGCAGTATGCAAGCTCAAGAAATCCCTCTACGGCCTAAAACAAGCAGGCCGTCAATGGAATGCAAGATTGACATCTTACCTACTTTCCCTGGGATTTCATCAATCAAAAAGTGATTACAGCCTATTCACTACTGGAAAGCATGATACTTTTGTGGCTCTCCTTGTTTACGTTGACGACATCATATTAACAGGACCCAACCTCAGTCTAATTCAAGAAATCAAAACACATCTAGATCGAGAATTCAAGATCAAAGATTTGGGCAAGTTACATTACTTTTTAGGGGTAGAGGTTGCACGAAGTACTAAGGGCATCACCTTGTCTCAACGCAAGTACACGTTGGATCTCATCTCCGAATACGGGCTTCTTGCTTGCAAACCAGTTTCAACCCCTATCATCACCAGCAGCAAATTAGCCAAGAATGATTCTCCATTGCTAGCAGATAATACTCGATATAGAAGCTTGGTTGGGAAATTGATATACCTGACCTTCACTCGACCGGATATTAGCTATGCCGTCCAGCAGTTGTCACAATTTCTTGATTGCCCAACCATTAACCACCAACAAGCTGCTACACGTCTTTTACGATTCTTGAAGAACTCTCCAGGACAAGGATTACTCTATCCAACCGAATCCGATAAATTCGATCAACCCTGCATCCCTTCGTTCAGTGTTGCCGCTTACTCCGATTCCGATTGGGCTGGGTGCCCAGATACCCGACGATCTATCACTGGATGGTGTATATTTCTGGGTCGATCTCTCATTTCGTGGAAAGCTAAAAAGCAGAGCACAGTCTCCAGGAGCTCGGCGGAGGCTGAGTATCGGGCTCTCGCCGCCACCTCTTGCGAATTGCAATGGCTGGTGTTCATATTGTCTGACTTGGGTATTACACCACAGCTTCCAATTCCACTATTCTGTGACAACCAGAGTGCGTGTCACATAGTTGAAAATCCCGTGTTTCACGAACGCACAAAACACATAGAACTCGACTGTCATTTTGTGCGGGATAAATTCCAAGCTGGCCTTCTCGTCCCTCGTTCTATACCCACTCAACAACAGTTAGCAGACATATTCACTAAGCCCCTTGATGGTCCACGGTTCAGTCAACTATCTCAACACCTCGGTCTTTACTCCATTTACTCCAAGTCCAGCTTGCGGGGGGGTGATAAAGTATAAAGCAGCAAAGGGAAGAGTACATTGCAACGGGAAGAGTACAACTTGCGCCACAAGTTTGGTTGTTTACATTGGATAGAATATCCATAGAATATTCCATTCTTGACTAGGAATATTCCAGGAATATTCCCCGTTGACCAGAATATTCCTTGGAATATTCTATTCAGTCCTTTAGCTACCAATAAGTATAAATACCAAATGTAACAGTGAATCATATGTATGAAATAATAACAAACAGCTCTTTCTTTTCTGTTGCATACCAATTTCTTCAGTTTGGACAAATTAATATTGTTTTCTAAATGATTACTATTTTTTGAAAGAGAATACGATATTTGTGATACAATCTAGAAAGACGAACTTTATGTGATAAATTTAAACCATTGTTTAATGCTGAAAGGATATAAAGTAGAACATGATGTACAAATCGGTTTCATACCAAGATTGGCATACTTATGTCATATTTCTTAATATGATATTGAAAGACTGATGAATGTTGATTTAAATAATGGAGGTATACGTTAGAGCTCCTAAAATGGAGGTATAGAAAAATTGACAGAACAATAGTCTTGCAAGAGTTTATGCTAATCTTGAGCTCCTATGTTCATATGAACTCACTGTAGGTTGAATGTTTCATCAATTTGATTGTTGACTACTCAAGAAACATCATACGCTAATCTTTTTGAGATTTGAATATCCTAGACTTTTGTAAAGTTCAATGATTATTTAATGTTAGTCGGTACTCACTTCAAAGATGGATGGTGTATGATATCGTGGATTTAGTTAATGTATTTCACTATAAATATTTCTAGCCCTGACCACTCTTTTTTTCTTTTATTATGATTTTTCCACACAATTTTCTTAATTAGTTAAATATTTTTAACAACACAACTAATGCAACACTTAAAATCATAATATATATATATATATATATATATGATGAATTTTTTCAGCAATAGTTTTGAACATGACCAATACGTTACGTAACTAAATTCGAACAATTTATTCACCGATGCGTTGTCTAGTCTACATCTGAGAAAATGATCGTTGATTCAAAGGATGAATTCGATCATCACTGATTAGGGGAGTTAAAGTATACATAATTAAATATATATTCTTTTTCGTTGACTTACAATTTTTTTCCCATAGTGTTTTTGTTTTAGAAGAATAAATTATTGATTTTCATTCATATATCAAATCAGGAGGATACGTGGTATTTACTATTTAGAAGGGTAATTATGGTGTGAACACATACATAGAAATCATACCTAAAAAAAAAAATCAATTATCATAACTACACAATCCATCAAATATTTCAACTTTTTGGAAATCATACCTTAAAAAAAAATCAATTATCATAAATAGGAGAGCGGCTACAGTCCAGTTCAAAATGATCCAGCTTTTAATCTCTACCATTGAACATGTACATAAATGATTATATGTGTCAGATCATTTTTTTAATACACCATAACTAATATGTACTTTAACACACATAATCAACTCTTTTAACCTACTAAACCTGCAAACTTTTTTGCCTAAAAAAATAACAAAACAAAACTTCATTCAATCATTTTTTTTTTATCCTGATGATCGATCATCAATCACCTAGGAGTTTTATTTTTAAATTATTAGAATACGTCGACTTTTCAGACTTATTTTATTTTTATAAAACTAATTTTGATTCTAACGTTTTTTTTATATCTACTTAATTTGCTTCGATAGTTCCGGCGATCGATGATTGTGGCCCGATTGCTAAAACTCTAAACCTTGAATCGATTCTTCACAACCGGTCATAATTTCTATGAAATTAACAAATATTTTTTTATGCAATCGGTAATCGATAACTGAAGAAGGTGTAAGAAGAAGGGAAAAGAGATAAGAGAAAGAAAAATAAGCTGTAACGCCCCGCTCCCGGATACCGAGCCCTTATCCGGAAGAGAACGTTCGGCGCGCATAACATTAAATAAATCCAATATTATACGCCAGCCTCTACGTCGTCGTATCAAAATTAAAACAACAGAAGCCCAAAAGGCTCGGGTAAAAACTCATAAATGCTACTAGAATAGAATACCAACCGACTATAAGCTGAATTGTATAGATTACAACGACGATTCTCCAAAGGTTACAACGTACGATGTTCAGAAAGTACAAACTTGACTTACAAAAGTCTTAACAGAAGGTACAACAAATTATTAAAGAAATCTACAACACATTCTATGTAATGTCCCACATTGGAAAAGTAGTAGAATGCTCACCCCCATATAAGTGTGAGACATAAAGGTCTTGTCAACTCGGGTTAGTCCTTTTAGACCAAGCGAGGACGGCGGTCTAAGCAGTTGACCGGACATTTATGACTCATTTAGCGCTACCAGGCCCGGGGTCTCGGGGCGTTACAGAATGGTATCAGAGCCGACTATCAGACGGAACTATGCGCTGCACCGTACAAGAAGACGGTGTAAGGATGGCCTCTAGTTACCTCTTGTAGGGACGATCCGGGAACGGTCTTGGCCGTCCTGGCGAGGACGCCAGTCCCTTATAAGGGGGGGGGGGGGAGAATGTAATGTCCCACATTGGAAAAGTAGTAGAATGCTCACCCCCATATAAGTGTGAGACATAAAGGTCTTGTCAACTCGGGTTAGTCCTTTTAGACCAAGCGAGGACGGCGGTCTAAGCAATTGACCGGACATTTATGACTCATTTAGCGCTACCAGACCCGGGGTCTGGGGACGTTACATTCTAGTACAACCTTAATAGAAAAGTAAAAGTAAGCATCATCATAGCACCAACGCCATCAAATCATCATCGAACTCCTCAACGATCTCAAGGCTGACATGTTCGTCTTCTCACCCCAAAAGCACACAAAACAACATATGCAATTGAGGTAAGTACAAGTACTTAGCAAGATGAAGAAGGTAATCTATAATTAAGTCTTACAACGAAAGGTTCATTAATTATTATTAAATTATCTTTTGAGACCGACTCAATTCTAGGGTTCACTTCATGTCCATCAACATGTCGTGACTAAACGTTTCTAACTTAGCTTATCTTTGTTACAGCATGTTTGCGAGGGCACTACACTTAGTGAGATATGCACTAAGACAAAAGTTGCAACCCTATAGAGATAAATCTTTAGCGGACCCGAGACAATCATTTCACTTTGACTGGCTAGCTCTGAAGTGCTATCCGGTGAATGGCTATCTCGTTCGTGAGTTTGTCCGGCGGGATGATCACTACTTTAACTGGCTTTGTCTAGAATCCGGCAATGATCAACACCACTTTATCTGGCCAAACCTCACATTGCCGATGTTGTACTGTGCCTGTCCAAGCTCTCATGATGTTTAATCTTTTTACTAGTCACATATGTATGTAGTTTATTAAATTGTTAACTAGCCACCTAAGTGTTTTCAAGTAGGCTCCCTCACAACTCAACTCTCTTCCCCTGGACCTCTAGACACGGACAAGACCTAGTAATTACACAGACATTGATGAATGCTAATTCATCAAAGCACAAGCCAATCATACTCTTCCGACGGTCCCGAACTTCAACTCCCTTGAAGAGTACATTCGGTGCCGGAACTAAACGCATCAGAAGCTTAATCAGGGCTTGTTCAAGTTCATTTAACGTTATTAGATCCATTAGAACGTTCCTAAACCAAGTATAGTATTAAAACACATATTTTCATGAGAAACTGGGTCAAGAGTGCGCTTGCCCTGGTCAAGCGTGCGCTTGCCCTGGTCAAGCGTGCGCTTGGGTAACTAATAGCATTCTATTTTTCATTCAGCAAGCACAAGTGTACGCTTGCCCTGGTCAAGCATACTCTTGTGCATCAGAAAAACCTAAAACTTGCAATTTCGCACTTTACGATTTCTAACCCAAACCAAACATGTTCTTCAACCATATACTCATCAAAATAGCAGAAAAGTACAACTTTTACACAACTAAACATCACATATTCATCTAACAACAAGTAGACATGATATCTAGCATTTAAAACACCACAAACACTCAACCTTAAACATCATAAACTTAATTAAACATTAGGAAGAGCATCTCACCTGTTAAAAACGATTCCTTGCCACCTTCAAAGCACATCAGCCCCAAAACACAGATTCTACGAATTACACCAAAAAGATCTACAAGGCTTGATTGAAACCACGATTGGGGCCAAAACCAAACCAAACTCAGCAGCACTTAAACAGACCTCAAACATGATCTAAAAGATCCCAATTAACATAAATTAATTGATGATCAAAACCTCTAAACAAAGAACTACGAAACAAAGCCCTAGAACACGAATTCATGATCCTTTTCATGAATTCGCAGCAGAAAATTCGACTCCAACATACCGAGAATCAGACCCAAATTCTGGTATCAAAACGATCCTCGTCCTCTCACGGTTCCAGCGGTACTTTCGGATTTCAAAACGGATTAACGGTCGCAGAGATATGCCTAAAAGTATCCATTGTTTTCTCCTTCTTTTTCCTCTCGTTTTCTTTTTTCTTTTTTTCACTCAGCCGCAGGAAAATTTGGAGAAGTGAAAAAATGAGAAGAGTTTTAGGTTATAAGAGGTATTTATAGGGGTGGTTAAATTTCCGTTTTGCCCTCAATAAAAGTTACACATTTAAAATACCGTAAATACCCTTTAACTATTTTATTGACTCTATTCATTTAATAAAAGCATAACCCATTAAAATTATCGAGACACACATAAAATCGTAAAAAGACTTTTATACCCTTTTTCTGAAAAGTCGGGATGTTACATAAGCAGATAAAGGTCCAATAAATATTTTTGGTCAATTGAATCCAAAACATATACGTATGTGCCATCGCAGTAGAAAAATGTTCTGCATCTCAGTATTGTCAATGGACTCTAAAAAAAATAAAAAAATGTGTGCTATCGCTAAAATTAAAAATATGTGCTATCGCGATTTTTTTTTTTGCTGCGTCTTTTTTTTTTAGTTGATGAGTTTATCAAGTTAAAATCTTTTTTATGGTACACAATATGTAATAATATATCACATCAATTTAACGGTTTATATTATTTTAATATTGTTATAAACACAGACAAGTTGCTTGCAGTTTAAAAAAGATAAATAACAGATAGCAATGCAAACATAAAGAATGAAGGAATTGATAAAACACAGAAACAAAGAGAACACGGTGATTTAACGTGGTTTCCGGCGTTGTGCCGACTACTCTACGCACAGAAAATGAGATATATTATTATGCACAGAATTACAAGGTTTTCACAAGTGTGTAAACAACGCTCTTGAAAGACACACATTGCATTGATTACAACATTGGTATTTATAGACACAAATCTCAAATCCTAACCGCCAAAAGATCTTTGTCGGAATTGTCATAAATACCCCAGATGTGGACCCCAGCTCTAGCTGTTATCTACCAGACGAAACTCAGCTTCAAACTGACTCTCCATACTTGTAATCAACTGCTCAGATATAGAACTCAGCTCTACTCAGCAAAACTCATCAGACCAGAACTGACTGCTGAGTTCGAAGAAACTCAGTTGCACTTCATCAAACTGACTTTCACAGAACTGAATATACTTAATTGAACTGAACATCATTCTCAGTCTCAGTTTTTCCGATTAGTTCCTACCAGATTATTTGTCAGTTTAGAGATACCAGTTTGTTATAAACACAGACAACAAGCTTGCAGTTTAAGAAAGATAAATAACAGATAGCAATGCAAACATAA
The DNA here is from genome assembly GCA_036785695.1 of Gentiana straminea. Lineage (NCBI taxonomy): Eukaryota > Viridiplantae > Streptophyta > Magnoliopsida > Gentianales > Gentianaceae > Gentiana > Gentiana straminea. The sequence goes on from JAVUPR010000266.1 coordinate 7,899,261, forward strand.
AGAATGGCGGAATTGATAAAACAGTGAAACAAAGAGAACACAGTGATTTAACGTGGTTTCCGGCGTTGTGCCGACTACTCCACGGACAGAAAAGAAGATATATTATTATGCACAAAATTACAAGGCTTTCACAAGTGTGTGAACAACACTCTTGAAAGACACACATTGCATTGATTACAACATTGGAATTTATAAACACAAATCCCAAACCCTAACCGCCAAAAGATCTTTGTCAGAATTGTCATAAATACCCTAGATGTGGACCCCAGTTCCAACTGTTATCCACCAGACGAAACTCAGCTTCAAACTGACTCTCCATACTTGTAATCAACTGCTCAGATGTAGAACTCAGCTATACTCGACGGACGGGCGATCGTTGACTTCAGAAGAAACTCAGTTGCACTTCATCAATCTGACTTTCACAGAACTGAATATACTTAACTGAACTGACCATCATTCTCAGTCTCAGTTTCTCAGATTAGTTCCTACCAGATTATTTATCAGTTTAGATATCAAGTCACCAAAACTGACAAATCTCCACCTTGACTTGAACTTTCATTCAGCTTCACCAGATTGCATAATCAGACGTACTTGTACCAGATGCATTCGTCAATGCTAGGATGTATAGTACCAGACTTCTCCTCAGAATCCACTCAGTTTATCTGCCCTCAATTGAGTATCCAGATTTCAGTTTACAAGCTTTGAATATTCAGCAAGTCCAGACACAACTGAAACTTGCTCTGCTGAACTGGTTTAGTGAATATATCAGCATGATTCTCCTTGGTGCTGATCTTCTTCACTACAACCCTCTTCTCATTTCTTAGAAAATAATACATCACATCAATATGCTTGGTTCTCTCATGATGAACCTGTAAGGAAATCAATCGAGTAGCGCAGCGGAATTTTAAAAAATGATTCCCGATCCAGGATCGTCTTCGTTTAAACAATAAACATATAAGAGATGGGACGGTAATGTTAGGAAATATACACAGGAACACGGCAGAATTCAAAAATTTATTTCCTTTGACCAGGATCGACTTCGTTTAAGCAACAAACATATAAAGCTAGTAGACGGTGGTTATCTTGCTTGATCTAAAAGATCGACGATTTGACCGTCTAAGAAGAGTAGCGATGCACGAAGCCGCCCAAGTGTTCGGCCTCTACCGGTGATCCACACGAACAGCCAGCCGGAATCCCATCATGGATTGCTACCAGAAAAAACTCGATTGCTAGACCGACATTTTTCTCTTTCAAAACTCTCTCTAAGAAACTCTCTATTTTTCACAAGAACTATTAGCTCTTGAAATTGTGATGATTAAAAGAGCTTGACACCCACCTCCTATTTATAGTGGATGGAGCGCCCCCCTAGTAGAGTAGAGAGGAAGAAAACCTTTTACCAGTAAAATAAGGAAAATATATTTGATTGATTTATCTCATTAATATTCAATATTTTATATTAAATATATTTCCAAGATATATATTGACAATATCTTATATTGAATATATCATTATCTTATTACCATAAATATATTTTTTTCAAAATCAATTAATATTTAATATTAATATTATGGTAACATTATTAATTAAATTGCACAACTCAAATATATCTAATACATTATGAATGGCGCCACTTCCCTACTATTTTGGGAATTGATATTTTCTTTAATTAATAGAATACTATGATTAATTAATTTGTAAAATCCATGTGTATCAATATACACAATAAATTTCGACATACATATCTAATATATGTATATTTAATTAATCAACATAATTAATATTTTGTATTATATTTATTCATAATAAATAAATACCACAATATTAATTTACCACTATAACCTTTATAGTTTGAGATAAATTCTTTCCTTATTCGGTTATCAACTATAACCAAATTTTAATCCGGCTAGATTTTCTTATGTGTGTGACCCGATAGGCTTCCGAATATGTTGGTCGTAGGCACAAAGTGCAAATTACGAAAATGCCCTTCATACCCAACGATCACAGGATATCGTCTAGCAACACACCGTGACCCCCAATCATCGGAAGAGTCAAATGCAATGACTACTACCTTTCATATGAAACAGTTACCGTGTAAATTACAATCCTACCGCTGTAAATAATATCCATACGGTCGTTTGTCGAGTGTCAAACATCAACGACAGTATCTTATAATCTGGATATCATGCTCTCTCGAAGTAACTCATTTACTTCCACTTTGCAAAGATTCACGAGAGTAAGACATTCCTTATAAGAAGGCACTTTCGGATATTCACCCTACTGATAGGGTACGCGATTTCCGGACGACCAAACATGTATACTCCGCATGCTTCAGTATCACACCCAATCACTACCGCATGATCGCCCCATGGCTAGGGGATACCTCGATAGTGTCAAAGCATGACAATCCACACCGTGATGCCATGAAGACTCCAGTCTTAAGGATAATTACACAACTGCCACATAGTGTGACAGTTAACAGTGTAAGTGGGTCAGTCTAACGTACGCATTCTCTAATACACGTCCACGTACAGTCCAAATGTCTCTACACTTTGATAGACGAGATCTATCCATGCCTTTAAAGACAGAAGACATCTAATACGTGTTAGTCTGTTTGTACTATCAATGCCCTGTTTAATAGTACATCAGCCTAGAGACATTTAAGTATCAAACTAATTAAAGTGATTAGAGATCTCATCAACTATAATCACCTATCATGGTTTTCTCTATCACAGTTTAATACTAATGACGTTATCACATAACAATTCATAATCGGTTCTATAAAAGAACAAATATATGACAACAGAAAAGTCATTTAATATATGTAGAAACATAAAGAAATAGTAGAAATGATCCGGCCCGGTCGGATCTGGTCCAACCCGATTGGGTTTATGACACTATTTCAATAGGTAATACTACCTTGGTTGATCTAAAAGATCAACGCTTTGACCGTCCGGTAGGAGTAGATGTGCGTGAGCCGTCCAAGTGTCCGGCCTCTACTAGTAATCCACACGAGCACCTCGCCGGAATCCCGCCAAGGATTGCTACTAGAATAACTCGACTGCTAGGTCGACATTTTCTCTCTCTATAATCTCTCTAAGAAGCTCTCTTATTTTTCATAAGAACAATTAGCTCTTGGAATTATGGTGTACAAAAGAGCTAGCCAAGCCCTCATATTTATAAGGCATTGGGGCGCCCCTCTATAATTCCCAATCTGATTGAGATTAGTTTTAGTAGATTGATGAGAGAGAAAACATTTTCCTAATAAAATAAGAAAAATCTCTTTGATTGATTTATCTCATTTAATTTAATATCCTATATTAAATATTTCCAAGATATTGTCAATATCTAATATTGACTATCGTTATCTCATTACCATAAATCTATTTTACAAAAATCAATTAATATCCAATATTAATATTATGGTAATCTTATTAATTAAATTGCACAATCCAAGTGTATCATATAAACTAGTGAATGGCGCCACCTTTAGCCATAAATTGGCTTCCGGAATATTCTTTAATTAATATGATACTGTGATTAATTAATTCACAAAATACATGTATATCATATATATACATATTTCGAAATATATATGTATCAATATACATATTTAATTAATCAATATAATTAATATCTTGTATTATATTTATTCATATAAATAAAAACCACCATATTAATTTACCACTATAACCTTTATAGTACGAGATAAAATTCTTTCCTTATTTGGTTATCAACTATAACCACATTTTAATCCGACTTGATGTTCATATGTGTGTGACCCGATAGGCTTCCGAATATGTTGTTCGTAGACATAAGGTGCAATTACGAAAATGTCCTTCACCTATAACGACCATGGATAGCGTCTAGCATCACGTCCATGACCCCCAATCATCGGAAGAGTCAATACGCAATGACTACTACCTTTCATGTGCTCGTTTAGCGTGTAAATAGAATCCTATCGCTGTAATAATATCCAAACGGTCGTACGTCGAGTGTCAAGCATTGACGACCGTATCTTATAATCTGGATATCATGCTCTCTCGAAGTAACTCATTTACTTCCACTTTGTAAAGATTCACGAGAGTAAGACATTCCTTATAAGAAGGCCCTTTCGGATATTCACCCCTATTAATAGGGTACGCGATTCCTAGACGACCTAACATGTATACTCTGCATGCTTCAGTATCACGTCCAATCACTACTGCATGATCACCCCATGGTTAGGGGAAACCTCAATAGTGTCAAATCATGACAATCCACACCGTGATGCCATGTAGACTCCGGTCCTAAGGATAATTACACAACCGTCACATAGTGTGACACTTAACAGTGTAAGTGGGTCAGTCTAACGTACACATTCTCTAATACACGTCCACGTACAGTCCAAGTGTCTCTACACTTCGATAGACGACATCTATCCCTGCCCTTAAAGACATAAGACATCTAATACGTGCTAGTTTATTCGTACTATCAATGCCATGTTTAATAGTACATCAGCCTATAGACATTTAAGTATCAAACTTATTAAAGTGATTAGAGATCTCATCAACCATAATCGCCTATCATGGTTTCTCTATCACAGTTTAATACTAAGGACGTTATCATATAACAATTCATAATTGGTTCTTTAAAAGAACAAATATATGACAACAGAAACGCAATTTATTATATATGTATAATCATACACAAATAGTAGAAATGATCTGACCCGGTCAGATCCGGTCCAACCCGATTGGGTTTAGGACACTATTTCAATATAACCTGATCCTTAGCTAGACAAATTGCACTCAAACTGTCACAATAAATCTCAGTTTGATCCTGATGTAGCCTTAAATCACTGACTAGTCCCTTCAACCAGACACCCTCCTTGGCTGCTTCAGTAAGATCCATATACTCAGCTTCAGTAGTTGATAAAGCCACTGTTGCCTGAAGAGTTGCTTTCCAGCTGACAACTGAATTCCCCAATGTGAAAACATAACCAGTCATAGATTTCTGTCCACATCACCTGCATAATCAGCATCACAGTATCCTGTGATCAGTTCTTGAGTATCACCTCCATAAATGAGACCAACATCAGTTGTACCTCTAAGGTACCTGAACATTCTTTTCACAGCTTTCCAGTGTTCATTTCCAGGTTGAGCCATAAACCTGCTGACAACACTGACTGCCTGAGCCAGATCAGGCTAGTGCACACCATAGCATACATCAGACTGCCAACTGCACTAGCATAGGGAACTCTTGACATGTACTCCTTCTCCTCTGCTGATTGTGAAGCAAAAACTGACAAGAACATTTGATGCCATAGGAGTATCTATCGGCTTAGCAGCTGACATGCCAAACTTTGACAAAATCTAATGTATATAGCCCTGCTGAGATAAAAAACAGTTTCTTCTGACTTCTATCTCTCCAGATCTCCATCCCCAAAATTTTCCTGGCTGCACCCAAATATTTCATTTCAAACTCGGCACTGAGAAGGTCTTTCAGATACTGAACATCAGACTTCTTTCTTGCAGCTATCAGCATGTCATCAACATATAACACAAGATAGATGTATGATCCATCTTCCAACTGACTGTTGTAAACACAACAATCATAAGGACTTCTATTGTAACCCAACTGGATCATAACTGTCAAACCTTTTATACCACTGTCTAGGAGTTTGCTTCAGTCCATACAAGGACTTCTTTAACTTACACACAAAATCTTCCTTACCATGAACTTGGAAACCCTCTGGCTGAGTCATGTATATCTCTTTGTCTACCTCACCATGTAGAGAAGCTGTCTTCACATCTAACTGCTCAAGTTCTAAGTCCTGCTATGCCACCATTGCTAGTAACACTCTGATTGAAGTATGTCTGACTACTGGTGAGAATATCTCATCAAAGTCCACCCCTTCTTTCTGATTGAACCCTCTTGCAACCAAGCGTGCTTTATACTTAAACCCTTCTGCCTCAGTTAACCCTTCCTTCTTTTTGAAGATCCATTTGCAAGTAACAACTCTCCTTTCAGCTATATGTTTAACTAGACCCCAAGTCTGATTCTTCAGTAATGACTCCATTTCATCTCCCATGGCAGCAAGTCATTAAGATGCTTCAGAACATGTCACTGCTTCCCTGTAAGTAGAAGGTTCAAAACCATCAACTTCTTCTGCAACTTGAAGTGCGTATCCAACCATATCATCAGACCCATATCTCTTAAGAGGTACCCCAACATTAGATCTTCTAGCTCTGCTGACAGCTATACTTTGCTATCTCATGTTCTTAGTTTGACGCTCACTGACATTTGTTCGGTCGGCGGCTTGGATTCGGCTACGGTTCAAGAATCGATCGATGAAAACTGACTTGGATCAGTTGATTGTTGCATTCCAACTGACTCCACCTGAAGCTCCACCTTACTGTCAGTTTTCTCAGTTTCAGCACTGGTTTCAGTTATCCTCCCCACTGATGAACTGAGCATATAATTTTCATCGAAAACTATATCTCTGCTGAGAATAACTCTGTTTTCTGCTGATGACCAAATTCTATAACCATTCACTCTATCACCACACCCCACAAACACTCCAATCTTGGCCCTTGGTTCCAGTTTTCCTTCACTGATATGATAGTAAACTGTGCTTCCAAAAACCCTTAGAACTGAATAGTCTGCAGGTTTGCCTGACCACATCTCAACTGGTGTTTTGAGACTGATCAATGTGTGAGGACTCTTGTTGATTAAGTAGCAGGCTGTGGTTACAGCCTCTGCCTAAAATCTCCTTGATAAACCAACATAAGAAAGCATACATCTTGCTTTTTTCAAAAGTGTTTGATTCATTATTTCAGCTAGACCATTTTGCTGAGTGGTATTTGTGACCGTAATAGAATAAATGTATAGTATAATGAAACCGCGTAAATGTACGGTCTGCGACTAAACGAGAAGGATTCTTTATTCAATTCAAAGTCATACACACAACTACAGTACTTTCTTTATTCAAACACTAGGCAGAATTTAGGAGCACAAAATCGCATACGTCTCGCTCCAGTTCTCATATTATCCCCTCCCTCAAGAAATCCCTGCTTTCTTTTCTCCCCCCCATCTCTTCCCTTTTGCACAAATTGCTTATATATCCAAATCTCATTTATAAAAACCTTAGCTTTAGCTCAGCTTAACTCCCTATCCTTCCGAATTCCACCTTTCCTGCAGCTTTTGCCTTCTGGGCTTCAGCCAATTTTGTGAATTCGAAGTGGGTTTTTGTTGGTTTTTTTTTTAAAATTTAGTTATATATGTCGTGGAGTTGGAGGAGATTCTTTGTTGTGTTGGGGATTTTTTGCTTTTGTTTTCCTATCAATGGAGGAGGGGTTCATGGTCTAAGGGATCCACTTTCCAATGCCTCTATAAGATTACATGACTATTCAAGCTTCAATGTTGTATCCTCTTCTCCAAATTCTGATTGCAACTTTGGAGAAATCAGTAGTAGCAGTCAAACTTCAAAGAAATCAATTTCTCCCTCAAATTCAATAGCATCTCAAGAAGACAGTCCTCTTAAAGAGGGCGGCAATGATAAGCCGGCGCTCAAACTTCATCTGAAGCACATGAGACCATTAGATGGTGATGAAAATAAGTTGAAAGATTCAGTCTTGGAGTCAACCACAAGAGATTTGGTTAGAATTCATACCCTGCATACAAGAATCATGGAGAAGAAGAATCAAAATACGATTTCTAGACTAAACAAAGACACTTCCCAGAAACAAAATCCAGCGATTAATCTACCATCGCCGGCCGGTAAACCGGAGGAATTTTCCGGCAGGCTAATGGCAACATTGGAATCTGGGGTTAGTCTTGGTTCAGGGGAATACTTCATGGATGTTTTCATTGGTACACCTCCTAAGCATTATTCATTGATTCTCGATACTGGTAGTGATCTTAATTGGATCCAGTGTGCACCTTGTTATGATTGTTTTGAACAAAATGGTCCCTTTTATGATCCTAAAGAATCAACTTCATATAAGAATATTACTTGTAATGATTCTAGATGTCAACTTGTTTCATCCCCTGAACCCCCTTTGCCCTGTAAGGATGATAACCAAAGCTGTCCTTATTACTATTGGTATGGAGATAGTTCTAATACCACAGGCGATTTCGCGCTCGAGACGTTTACTGTTAATCTAACATCATTATCAGGAGAGTCTGACTTCAAGAACATGGAGAATGTGATGTTTGGTTGTGGTCATTGGAATAGAGGCTTATTCCATGGTGCAGCTGGATTGTTAGGCCTCGGGAGGGGTCCGCTTTCGTTCTCGTCACAACTTCAAAAGTACTATGGCGAATCGTTTTCTTATTGTCTTGTGGATAGGAATAGTGATTCAAGTGTTAGCAGTAAATTGATTTTTGGTGAAAATAAGGACTTATTGAACCATCCTCAGTTGAATTTCACAACATTGGTTGCTGGTAAAGAGAATCCAGTTGATACATTCTATTATGTTCATATCAAGTCTATTTTGGTTGGAGGTGAGGTAGTAGATATACCTGAAGATACATGGAATTTCACGGCAGAAGGCGCCGGTGGTACGATTGTTGATTCTGGGACAACATTAAGTTATTTTGCTGATCCATCATACAATGCAATCAAGGATGCATTTGTGAAGAAAGTTAAGAACTACCAAATCGTCGGAGATTTTCCGATACTGGCACCTTGTTACAATGTATCAGGTGTGGAGAAAGTTGATCTACCATCATTTGGGATTGAATTTAAAGATGGTGCAATCTGGAATTTCCCTGTTGATAACTATTTCATCAAGATTGAACCTGAGGAGGTTGTTTGCTTGGCGATTTTAGGCACGCCTCGATCCGCGTTATCTATAATTGGAAACTATCAACAGCAGAATTTTCATATCATGTATGATACAAGACAATCAAGACTAGGTTATGCACCAACAACATGCTCTGATTTATAACTATTCCTTTGTGTTTTTTTGTTTCTTGGTGAAATTGCTCAAGATTTTGGGTAGGATTTGATAAACTGTAAAGAGTGTGGGGGTTTATATGTTGAATTTTGATCATTTTATTTCCTTTGTTTGGGAAGGAGAAGGTATAGATTATAGATACAAAGTATTATGTCATTGGAATAAGCATACATAGATTTCTTACACAAATATATATATTGCTTATAACAGTATTTGGGATATATGGCTTCTTCATAATTTTGATTGGTCATGCTTGTCTTTTTGGTTTTACTTTTACATCATTTATGAAACACCTTTGTTTTTTCATTTGATTTGTTGGAAATTGAGATTTGATTATTGGATTTTGGGTGAGCCTACCTAGGTACCGTAATAAAATAGAACTCCAGTTTGAAGGTGTGCAGGCTTTAGTTGGCAGAATTAAAATTCTTTTCATGTATTGTGCAATGCATGCTTCTTGAACTGATTTGTCTCCTTACTAAAAGTAAAAAGGTTGAGCCTAACCCAAAAGGGTCCCACTACTATACCTTGGAGTTTAATGAAAGATTTAAATCAAGGGTTATGCATCAGTGGTCTATTTTGTAAGAGGCTGAGTTGATCCAAGAGATCGAATTCCCTCGCCCCAGTTCAAAGACAAGACTGCTATTACACCACTTTAAAGACAAGACTGTTATTACACCACCCGTTGTTTTCTCACCGGTTCTTTTTGATTGTATACTTCATTTTAGCATGCAATGATATAGTGTGGGAGGAGCATCATACACTTTCAACCTTCTTAAAAGTTGGTTTTATTGTTGCCATTTTTGGGTAAATCTTTTGCTTTGCTTTTAGATCGAATAAGTTTTATTGCTTGTAATTCTTTACTGAGGGCATGCAAGTTAGATTGCATCTGTTGAAGATAAAGTCAGAACATCGGAAAATTTCGCCGTCTGTTCGAAGTTTGAAATGTCACTACATCAAACATATAAAATCGTTGTATCATGGAAACAACGACTAGCTCTATAGGCACTATACTAAAGCAATTGTCTTGTGGATAAAGTGTTTCACTTGCCCTGGTTTGAGTCTTTTATTTTGAATTATTTTGGTCATGTCGCTCCTGCGGTGGTCGCCACCAGGGCTGCGATGCATATGGTTTTTTAATCTTCTTTTTGGTCTATTGTGTGTTTGTACAATATTTTGACAATAGTAGTTTTGTTTACTGTATTGTAATTATACGCTTATTTGGAAATAGGTGGGAGTTGGTTGTTGCAATGGATATTATGTGCTCATGTAGTTTAGAACTTATGAATTGAGTATAAACTTTACGTGCATCTATGTGTATGTTTTTTTTGTTTTTTTTTTTGTTTTTTTTTGTTTTTTTGTGTGTGGTGAAAATGGATTGAATGGTGGACACTAATATTAATCACAATGTACTACATGAGTACCATGATTGAGATGTCATGTTGGATGCAGTTTTTAAGAATTTTACCCACATTGTATCAAGCCTTTATGGCGGATTAACATCATGCGTTGTACCATTTAATATACATTCAAGTAAGACTATCAGTACATAAACTAAGGGTGTTATTTGTAGATATATGCGAGTATGACAAGTGTGATATGTAACATGACATGATTGACAAGATAAGTACGACATGTAAAGCTAAGTATTTGGACATGAACATGATCTTACGTTTTGTTAAGCAAATATGTTTTTTTAAGTGGTCTCTTCATGCTTAAATCTATAAAATATTTCTAAACTGGATAATTGAATTCATGTCATATTTCTTGGCTTACGACAAATTTGATATCATCCACTCATTATGTAACATCTTGCTTGTGTTCACTTCATACGTTCTGATTGAGAAAATACATATATAAGAATACAATAAACGGGTTGATGTTTCTGAAGAGCAAACTTAAGATGAATGCTTTTGTTGTTTATGATTGTTATTGCAAGGTTAAATACAAACTTCACTACGTAGGAGTAGAAAATAAAAGTCTTACAAGTTTAGGAGTGGCGTAGGCTTAGATTACATACAGTCAAAACATACTAAGAAACCCAACCTATAACATGCAACGCAAGGCCTTTGCCCAGAATAATGTTAGAATCTTTTGAAAATGTAGTCATTAGTGTCGTTTGTTAAAAGGGACCATTAAGAAGAAATATACAGAAGACGATCTATTTAGCACCGAGAGCGGCATGCATAAAAAAAACATTGGTAAGCAATCCCTTTATAATCATAACACAAAACACTCTACAGCGTATATCATTAGGTGGCATTGCCAATGCATGATTAACTTTTGCAGATTTTACATCACTTTTGCTAATTTTACAAGATGTGTCCCCCATTTCCCAAGCAAGCACATCAAATGGTCATGTCATATACTACCTCCCTTTTCTTGATAGTCCTAAAGTTTTTGTCGTCACTATTGTTCCATTCCCTGGAAAAACAAAGACTGGATTTTTCAGAAGGTTTTCACAGCTTACTCCACAAAGGTGTCAATCGAAGACATTAACACAAGGGGATAAAAAAAAAAATGGGGGGTAGGGGGTCTGTCCGATGTATTTTTTTTCTTTCTATTGTTACTAAAAGGAACTGGACATTTTATTTTCTAATGCCTTTCAAATCCACTAAATGTTTCTAAAGCTGTGTCGCCGCCTTTTGATTACTAAACTTAACTACCAACCCTTATGATTCTTTCATTTGTTTGTAACACATAATGTTACAAAGGTATTGAACAGCTAATAACAAAGGGAGTAAACAGTATATAGTCAAGAATGCGAACAAAAAACAGTACACATGAAGGGATAAAAAATGGCTTCTAAACAAAGTATGTTATCCTCTAATGTTATTGAAAGGAATTAAACATTTTTATTTCAATTATCTTTCAACGACATTCAACTTTTCTAAAGTTGTGTCACAGCCGTTGATTAGTAATCTTAGCTATAAATCATTATATGCTTCTTGTTTCTACTGTTCTTCGTATCTTTTTTTAGAAAGTCTATAAGTGGTTTTTTTCCTTCGAATTGCTTTTCACTACAAACAGGGGAGAGTTATGTCATGAATAGAATAATAACTACCTAATATCCAAGTTAGTTACAAGTTCAATAGCAGTCAGACGAAATGTCAAATTGGCAGCAAAGTTCTTTGGTCCATATCTTATTGAGGAAAGAATAGGGGCAGTAGCATATAGATTACAGCTACCTTCAGGTTCAAGGGTTCATCCGGTTTTCCATGTCTCATTGCTTAAGAAGTATGTGGGGCCTGACATTCCTGTCACTTCACAGCCACCAAGAGTTAATGATGAAGGCCAATTGCTCATTTGTCCTGAAGCCTTGCTACAAGTCAGGACTATTAAAAGGGGCCTATACCCTGTGGTACAATGGTTGATCAAGTGGACTAACCTAGATGAAGCTGCAGCAACATGGGAAGATGCCACAGTCATCAGATCACAATTCCCTCAGTTCAGGCCCGTTTTTCCTATTCCATGAGGACATGGAAGCTTAAAGGGGAGGGTATTGTCATGAATAGAATAATAACTACCTAATATCCAAGTTAGTTACAAGTTAGTTAGGAAGGGTAGTTAGTTAGTTACAGCAATTGGACTGTTAGTGATGTATATAGAACGGATGAATGTACTGAATACTTACCGATTGAATAACACAACTGATTCTTCTATTTTTTCTTTCTCTGGTTTTCCTATTTTCTTCTTCATTTTCTTCGTTCATTACAAGTTAATTTCTAATTATTGCAGGCAGCAATAAACCGTGAAAAGCCTAATTAGAGCAAGATTAGATGGTTAACGGACAAATCAAAGAAAATGGGTATCAATCTTTCAAGCTTCAAAAGGGTACGCTTATAAGAAGAAAGGAAAGGAGGCAAATAATAGTTTGCGACCAAAATTGACCTAAAAGCTAACATCTTGTTCTTATTTTAGATCTAAAAGACTAAAACATACAGATCGTAACACCATAATAATATTCACATCCAAATACGTAACGGAAAAAAGGGATAATACTCACATCCAAATATATCTGAGTAAAACAACCACAACGATGAAAGAAATGCGTAGGGCTGTATGTAACCACAAAAATTGTAAGCTACCTGCCTGACAGCAGCTCCTCTTCAACGTGAGCTGTGCCTCGGTCGATACCCATGCCTTCCCTATCCTTAATTGAGATAGCCGTTGTTAATTTCAGATTTCAGCTACTACGACCTACTTGTTTCACAATAATTGCATAATGCCAGAACATTTTTTGGGTATTTATAGCTGCATGTTTCTGTAAAGGTAATAATAGCGACACAACTAATTTGATACAATGGATGACACAACCTAATATCTCTCACTTGATTTGATTATGATGTAGACTCATCATAATCAAAGATGAGAGATTAGATTGTGCCTCTATTCTTTCTCTTCTTTAAATTTGACATGCTAGCTGCACTCAGCGTTAGTATCTTTTCCAAAAAAAAAAAGTAAGGAAAAAAATCTCACAAATTGTGAAAGTTTGGAGGAAATGTTAAGGAGACGACAAAATTTTACTCGACCAAATAAACCTCCGCAGTTACATAATCATCCACGAAATTAACTCAAAAAAAAAAAAAAAAAAAACAACAACAACAACAATTATCCACGAAACTGAGTTTTGGTATGGGTCTAGTTCGGTTCGATCAACTTGTATTCAACCAACTCAGATGTAGAACTCACTTGTATTCAGCAAACTCAGTTTTCTAAGTTTCCACCAAAAATACAGGGGAATGAAAACCAAGACAGAAAAGCAGCCAAACATGATCAATCTAGCAGCACCCCTTTATAAACAACATTTCTTGCTTTATTTCTACTGTTTCCTTTGTAAAATAATGGGTTAAACAACACACACACACAGGGGCAACGGTTTTTGTTGTAGACAAAGCAACGTATAACTGACCGTGTGAAAATACATGTCCCTTCAGAAACTACAATAAATTTTTAGCCAGGTCTATCTTATCATTAAAGCATTTAAACCTACAGGACTCGACAGTCCAGATTCATAACCATACCTAGGGTTTGCTGTATTTTTTGTTCTCATGAGAAGCAGATAACCTAATTATCTTAATCATGGCAGCGAGGGAAACTACAGTCTGTAAGAACCCAACAATAGAAAAAAAAAATAAAACTCCAGACAAACTACAGGCAGGCAACAATAGGGGCAAAAATTAAGAAGGAAGTACCAGCTGCGAAGCCATTGCGGTAAAGCACAGAACACACGATTGAGATTGGAACAAGAGGTCCTATCCAGACAAAGACAAAAATAAAACTCGAAATGCCGGTAACACAAACCCAAAGTCAGGTGCTCGGCTGTGTAAAAACTGTTTAATAAGATTAAACCATAAAGGGTATGACATGTAACATTGAAGTCGATGTGTTTACTGACCAGAAACCTCTTGACAGTTGACAATGAATTAATTACCGAGTTCCAACAAAAATCAGGAGAATATCCAAATAGGCGGTGGCAAATTCGCTCAAGAAAAACCAAATTTTTAGTAATTTTAACTCCTATCAAGAAAAAAACTATTACTAATAGTAAAAAAACTATTACTAATAGTAATAATAGTAATAAGGATACTAAGAAAAATAAAGATGCTAATATAAACGATCTAAGAAAGCAAGTAGTTTTGGTACGGTATTACCAACAATCCGATTTTCGCCGGGGAATAATTAAGGGTTCTATCCGCGCTCAAAGACGTAAAATTTGTATACATGCTGCACAACTTAAAGGAAAAGAGAAACCGTGTAGCTCGAAAAAACAGTGTCACACACCTCAAACACCTATAAGAACTGACATACAGCATCTGCAGTTCCTTGAAACCATTTCTTTCCCGCTTCACCAAGAATCTGAGTCGCTGCAAGAACCTGTACCATGTATTGCGGGATAATAACCTTAACTTGATTTAAAAATTGCAACAGTCAAGTGTCAGAAGATCAACCAAATTCATCGTATGTGTTCTTAGTGCATAAGTACAAGCATCACATTTGTAGTTCTTTGCTACTCAATAATGTTAACATACACGTACCTCGACAAATCCATCTTCAAAGTTTGGCCTTTTGTTTTGGCAGGGAGTTAGCTCAGACATATTAAAACTGAAACATAAGCTTATTGTATCAGCAAAAATGGTCACAAATCAAATCAATGAATCAAATTCCTAATGACAAACCACGTATAATCCAAGATATACATTGAAAAACAAACCCTCAGCTCAACTTCAGTGCAAATTCCTAAGTCTTAAGCCAATACTCAAAACTATCGAATGAAACTGCAACCCAATCAACCAACTACCCCCCCACTACTACAAAATAGGATATAGGTCACACTTAAGATAAGATAACAATCACAGTTTCAATAAAACCGAGACAACGAAAATATATATATCACACTTACAACTTTCTGTCACACTTATTGAAAAACTGAGATAAGTTATATTAATCAATCTCATTTTTAAAGTGTGACTTAATTGCTATGATTTTTCTATCACAGTTATTGGAAAACCGAGATAAATTATTTCAATCAATCTCATTTTTAAATTGTGATTGAATTGATATGATATTTCTGTCACAGTTTCTAAAAAGCGAGATAAATTATATCAATCAATCACACAAACAGTGACAGAATTGATATGATATTTTTGTCACAGTTATTCAAAAAACGAGATAAATTATATCGATCAATCATATTTTTAATCTGTGACTAAATTGGTCTGATATTTTTGTCACGGTTATTGAAAAAGTTAAATAAATTATATCAATTAATCTCATTTTTAAACTGTGACTGAATTCATGATATTTTTGTCACAACTATAGAAAAAGTGAGACAAATTATATCCACTAACAAGAAAAGAGACATAGATCACACTTATCTAAAGATAAGGATCATACTTTTAAAAAACCGAGACAAGTAAAATGTATATTTATCACACTTAATTTTTTTATCACAGTTATTAGGTGTGAAAAAAAATGATCACACTTTTTTAGGTGTGATTGAAATAATAATAGAACTCGGCTTTTAAGTGTGATAACAACTACTAAAATAGATCACAGTTTTTAAATGTGTTGAAATTATAATCGATCTCGGTTTTTAAGTGTGATAACAACTATAATAGATCACGATTTTTAAGTGTGATAACAACTAAAATAAATCACAGTTTTTAAATGTGTTGAATTATAATAGATCTCGGTTTTTAAGTGTGATAACAACTAAAAACAGATCACGCTTTTATTATCACGGTTTTTAAGAAAGCTGAGACAAGAATATCAATCAATCACGGTTTTTAACTGTGATTAAAATAATATGATATTTTATAATGATATTTTAGATTAGTGTGCCCGAAAATGATAATAAAGTAGACATCGGCCCAGCGGTAATTAGTGTGGTTCCTTAATCCAGAGTATCCGGGTTCGAGTCCCAGTGGCAACAAAAAAATATGTGTGCGTTTATTTTGTTTTCGAAAAAAAAGAATGATCACACTTTTTTAGGTGTGATTGAAATTATAATATATCTCGGTTTTTAAGTGTGATAACAACTACTAAAATAGATCACAGTTTTTAAATGTGTTGAAATTATAATAGATCACACTTTTTTAGGTGTGATTGAAATTATAATATATCTCAGTTTTTAAGTGTGATAACAACTACTAAAATAGATCACAGTTTTTAAATGTGTTGAAATTTTAATAGATCTCGGTTTTTAAGAGTGATAACAAATATAATAGATCACGGTTTTTAAGTGTGATAACAACTAAAATAGATCACAGTTTTTAAATGTGTTGAAATTATAGTAGATCTCGGTTTTTAAGTGTGATAACAACTAAAATATATCATAATTTTTATTATCACAGTTTCTAGAAAAAATGAGACAAAAACATCAATCAATCACAGTTTTTGACTGTGATTAAAATAATATGGTATTTTATAATGAGATCTTATTTAATTGTGGTCGAAAATTAGAAGAAAGAAAGTATCGGCCTAATGGTAAATAGTGTGGCTCGTTAATCCAGAGTATCCGGGTTCGAGTCCCGACAAAGACAAAAATATATGTGTGCTTATATATTGTTTTTTAAAAAAACACTTTTATTGGTGTGATTTAAATTATAATAGATCACAGTTTTTAACTGTGATAACAACTAAAATAGATCATAGTTTTTAAATGTGTTTTAATTGTAATAGATCTCGGTTTTTAAGTTTGATAAAACCTATAATAGATCACGGTTTTTAAATATGATAAGAACTTTAATAGATCATAGTTTTTAAATGTGTTTTAATTGTAATAGATCTCGGTTTTTAAGTTTGATAAAACCTATAATAGATCACGGTTTTTAAATATGATAAGAACTTTAATAGATCAGAGTTTTTGAATGTGATGAAGTTATAATAGATTACAGTTTTTAAGTGTGATACCAACTATAATTGATCACGGTTTCTAAGTGTGATAACTATTATAATAGGTCGCGGTTGAATCGTGATTGAATTAAAGACTTTACGTCACACCTCAATACGCCACACTATGGAAGCCGTGACTAATGTGAATATATCACACTTAAAAACCGTGATCTTTATGCTTTTTTATAGTAGTGCCCTTTTATGATATACAAAATACATTTTAATAGCATTACAGAATTAACAACAAAAGAAAAGCCATTAATAGAATTTTTTTTTTACAGAACCGGGAAGGAGGAAAAAGCAAAGAGATTCTGATGAATCCATATAGTTGTTTTGTTCTTGTATGGCATGCGAGCCAAGTAGTATGTTTCGTTTTGTCTTTTAGTTGGATATTTTAGTATTTATGATGATATTAATTTGCAAAAGTGTTCATTCTAGAGGGTTTTTTTTTTTTTTTTTTTTTTTTTTTTTTGTTTTTTTGTGTTTTTTAAATTCTGCAATATAATACAGTAGTATCGCACCAAGGATACCCTTGACTGCAAGCGTGGTGTGATCAAGACCGAGAGAGCTTGTTTCCCGAGTATTTATGTTTGTTTTACTTTCACGTATTTTTATTTTGGCATTAATATGATGTTAGTTTTACGTGGCCTTTGTGATTATACTAAATGTCACATGCCGAACCTTCGTTTTCCGATTAAAGATTCAGTATCCAGAAAAAATCGTTACAAAAACAATTATCATCGCAGTTGAGATAGCCTTCATGTATGCACTCAATTTTCTAGCTTTTAGCTTTATTCAAATTCCATACAATTTTTAATGGTTTTGAGCCAAGATATGGAATAATCAGAATAAGTTAAAAAAAAAAAAAAAAAAAAATCATACATCATACCAAATATAATACGACAATTCACACTTAATTTCTAGGCAATCTCAATAGCAATTTGAATACATAATCTTATAGAATAGCTTAAAAAGAATTATTAGACATTATATCAAACATTACTAGACACAATATGAGCTCTTTGTTACAGAAGAGCGGATTTGAGTCATTGGATCTTCAGGGAATTGGGATCTTCTGCCGTGAAAGTGTCCCTGCCGTGTATGCTGTGACGTGAAACGACGTCGTTTTGCCTCTACACGACGCCGTCCAAATGTATCCGTCATTCGCCCTAATTTTAAGCTAGGACCAAAACGACGTCGTTTCCCTGCCAAACGACACCGTTTGTTTTACGTCACATTGTGTTTAACCTACGGCATAGGATCCGACCTTGATCTTCAGGGATAACAAATGTCTCCCTATGGATTAAAATATGCTAAGCGATTGTCAAAAGGACACATATTAGGACATAAGCGCAAATAGACACACTTAAATCTTATTTGGTTATAAGGACATAAAATTAGTATACGGACCAATTTACCCTCATTTAACATATACTACTGAAATAGGCGCCGAATTCTCAGCTTTATAAAACAAGTGCAGCAGGTTGTTGTATTGGCTTTTTTTTTGTTTTTATTATTTTTTGAATTTTCTGAATGCTATTTTTTTTTTTTTTTTTCTGTATGCTAAAAGATTTGTTTTTTCTTCTTCTTTTTTTTTTTTTTTTTTTTTTTTTTTTTGATACCACCGCGATACATTGACTACCGCATTTCATTGACCCTGATGCAATAACCACCGCGACGCATCGACCATCGGATCATTGACCACCGCGATGCATTGACAATCACGATACAATGACCATCGCGATATAATGACCACCACGATGCATTGACCACCGCAACGCATTGACCACCCCGATACATTGACCATCCCGATGCATTGATCACCGCGACGCACGACGCATTGACCACCGCGACGCACGACTCATTGATCACCGTGATGCATTGAACACCGTGATGCAGTGACCACCGCGATGCAGAGACATCACGATGAAGTGACACCGCGATGCAGAGACAGCACGATGAAGTGACACCGCAATGCAGGGACACCGCGATGAAGTGACACCGCATTGTAAAGACACCGCGATGAAGTAAAACCGCGATGCAGAGACAACGCGATGAAGTGACACCGCGATGCAGAGACAACTCGATGCAGAGACACCTCGATGCAGAGACACCGCGATGCAATGACCACCCTCAATGCACAGACACCGCGATGCAGAGACATCATGATGGTATAACATTTGACGATGCAGAGACACCGTGATGTAGAGACATCGCGATACAGAGACACCGCGATGCAATGACCACCCCCAATGCACAGACATCACATGGTATAACATTTGACGATGCAAAGACACCGCGATGAAGCGGCACCACGATGCAGAGACACCGCGATGAAGTGACACCGCAATGCGGGGACACCGCGATGAAGTGACACCGCATTGCGAGACACCGCAACGAAGTGAAACCGTGATGCGAGAGACGGTGCGATGAAGTGACACCGCGATGCAGACACCTTTGATGTAGAGACACCGCGATGCGAGACACCTCGATGCGAGACACCGTGATGCAATGACCACCCCCAACGCATAGACACCGCGATGCGAGACATCACGATAGTATAACATTTGACGATGCGAGACACCGCGATGCGAGACACCGTGATGTAGAGACACCGCGATACGAGACACCGCGATGAAGTGGCACCGCGATGTAGAGACCACCGCGATGCACCGACAACCGTGATGCGAGACACCGTGATGCAAAGACATCGTGATGAAGAGACACCGTGATGCGGTGACCACCCCCGATGTAGAGACACACGATGCGAGACACACGGGATGCGGTGACCACCCCCGATGCAGAGACACCAGATGCAGTGACCACCCCCGATGCAGAGACACCGCGATTAAGTGACACCGTGATGCACTAACAACCGCGATGCAGTGACCACCCCCGATGCAGAGACACCACGATTAAGTGACACCGTGATGCACTAACAACCGCGATGCAGTGACACCGCAATGCATTGACCACTATTAACAAGTCGAGCTCGATATTGTTATATTTTATTAAAAATTAAATGAATTCTAAGAAAATAATCGACCTTACGCGCCGAGTCGAGCTATATCGAGTACTTAGCGAGTCGAGTTCGATCTTGCCTTTTTATGGCTTCATCGAGCCCAAACTTTATCAACATTTTATGCAGTGACAATGTCAATCATATATGTGTGACATCAACAATTTATGCAAATGACATCGGTAATCATGTATGCGTGACATCAACAATTTATGCAGTGACATTGGCAATCAAATATGCAGTGACATCAATTCTCAAATGATCGTAAATTTTGGATGTTAAAATACATGGGCATAATTATTCAAATCCTTCAAAATTCATTTTATCTTTCAAGTTCTCAATCTAAAAAATGTCACTGCATTGGATGCAAAAAAAAAAAATGTCATTGCATTTTTGTACACAAGCAGAATCATAGCTCATGGATGCAAAAAAAATAGTCAAAGATTTGATATTTTTCCCAGAAAATCGATTTTTTTTCCTTCATAAAATCGACTTCAAATGGTATATCTCTTGATATAAAATTACAATCAACATAATTCTTTCACCCTAATTTATATTTTTTCGTCTTCTTTATTCTGATATCTCATTTTATGAAGTGACACTTTATGCAGTGACACTCAATAACACCAACATTTATAAAGTGACACCCAATGATAACATTTTATGAAGTGACACTTTTATCTATACAACGACACTCAACGACACCAACATTTTATTCCAAATTATACTCACACCACCATCAAATTCATGTCACTGCACCAATTTTCTTCCAAATCGTAGAAACAAGATCCAATTTTGAATCATTTTTATCGGAAAAACAAGTCCAGTTCTTTTTTAAGAAACAATATCAAAATAACCTAAAGAAAATAAAAGCTTTGAGTCAAAACAATTCAAGCTCAGATCGAAAATGGCACTGCGAGAGTTGCCTTCAAAAAAGAATGTGTTATTCACATTATAAGCTATCCAATTACCGTTTGATCTGGGTTTCCAAAACTGAAGCAGAAGATGTATATATATATATATATATATATATATATATATATATAGTCGAAGACTGTAAATGTCATCCAAACCATTCTATCCCAATTCCTACATACAAAACAAAATGAATACCAAATCACTAAATACATGAGCCCATTACAGAGTAAAAAATGTTGGTAGTAATTCATTTCCTTGTCAGGCAAACCATACTAATACGGTGATACCCAATCTGGGTACAAAAGGCATAACATTGTCAAGAATAATAATGCCTTGTGTGTTGTCAAGAATGAGTCCACCGAATAATGCATCGACAGTGTGTTTTCTGTGCACAATCAGTGCAATTTTCAATGGCTAGGCATAATAATAGTCTTTGGAAACGACACTGTTCCGTTATTGGGAGCACCTTCAATGCTGAGAATGGTAGTAACCAAGATGTATATCTGAATGTTCTCAAAAGAGGGTACTTTACGCCCCATACTAAACTGAGGTCGATGAGCAATGAAGATTGTTCTCATTGAGAAATCTTCATTATCATACCCATGTGATCCTCCACACTCTTGCCTTCTTGTGTTTGTTTGTTCTATTGTATAACATTCATCAAATAGCCCAATAATGGGCGGAATTCGATCACCATACGAATAATGCAAACGATTAGGCAGGTCCTCTTTGAGATAAACTGAGTTTTTCCCCATTTGTAACTTTGTCTGACGCCAATCCCTCATTCATTTTAGTCACAACTTCTCTTAACGAAAATCCGGGCGGTGGGCGAATAGCAATAAGGGGTGTATATGATTGAACCCATTCTTTTGGAACTTTAATCCAAGAAGATAAATCATCTAAAAAGATTAGCTTTTTATCACAAGTATCAAACATACCATGATCACCTACCATAATAATACTAACATCTTCAAAACACCCTCTTTTTTTCTAAGCAATTAATCAATCTCCCAATCATTCTATCAATTCCAGCAACTGCTTCAGTGATTTCAGGGTCATCGAGTCCAACCTGATGACCTTGATGATCCAGATTCTCGAAATACAATGTTATAAAATCAGGAATTTCACTAACATGCAAATCGAAATAGGTCAGAACAATATCAACCCTTTCTTCAAAAGGCACAGAACCATCATACTGCTTCCAAAAATTGGCAGAACAATGCCAAGAACCTTTAATTACCTCAGAACCAAGCCGGAAATATGTTGCAGCTTTCAAACCATGGTTGACCACTGTCTCCCATAACAGCTTTCGAACCTTCACATTCAAGTTCAAAGTTGTCTTGGATTCCCTTTTACTGTTGCTTTATGAAGGTGAGAAAAGGAATTCTATCAAAATGTGCATAAAGAAAATCCGAGGAAAAATCATTGTCAATTAATATGAGAATGAGAGCAAAAACAAACAGAAAGAAAGATCTGGAAGAACGAAAAGAAGAAGATAAAAAAGAGTAACGTGAACAGTCTCCCATCCACATTGCCATCCAATTGATTCACCTCGTGAGTTCTAAGGTCATTGTGCTTTTCCTCAATGTTGATCAATAATCCCTCTACTCTTGGAACCAACACAAGAAGCAGCAAACTTGGATAATTAAGCAGCAAGAAAATGAAGGAAACAATCGATCGAACAAAGCAGAGAGATTATCGTAAACTTGGAGGCGGACAAACCAATAGAAGATTCGCCAAAGCCTCCGGAAACTGAATCAGTGTGGAATCGAAGAGGAGGTGTCGACCTCCTCCGCTCTCAGGCATCGGAGGGCTCATATCGGCGAGAGTTGTTTGAAACCAGCCGGAATCGAAAAAGCTGGAAAGCCATAGCCGGACGGAGGAAAAGCTTAAAGCCATAGGAGAGTTGCAGATCAGCCTTATTGTATTGTAGGGGTAAAATAGGAAAGTTGCCTAAAATATGTCCTTATAACCAATTATGTTTTAAGTGTGTCCTAAGTGCCTAATTAAGTCTCCAAATCAGTCCTTATAAACAAATACCCATTAAAATATTGAGTACAAACCGGAGCTAGCCACTTTCTTGTTCATATTTTACGATTATCAAAAAGAAAAAAGAAAAAGAAAAAGAAAACTTAGTACTATTTTATGAAGATTGAATTTGATTTAATGGTAAATATCGTGATATAGGGTTCGAATATCATTCTGTCCCAATAAAAATTTACCAAAAAAATATAAGAAAGTGTGCTTTGATTATAGTAGTAATTTAGCGGCATAATTTGAATCATTTATTTCTTCCATCGTCATGGTTACACGTGTTAGCTTTAGAGTACAGAGAGGTGACACGCGGCAGAATTAGCGTAATAGCTGCCGCGTGTTCTTTGTCACCTTCTTTTGTTACGTTCTCTCTCAGTCCTCACCTGTTTCCTTTCTTTCTTCCGATTTTTTAGGTGGAAAGAAAAAAGCTAGAACAGAGAAAACGTGAAATGGATTGCTAAGCATTGATGGTTTTGGGGAGAAATCCATTAGTTACAGTTTGAGTTTTTTCAGCGTTCTTGTATTTACATACAGTTGTAGACAGGGCCACTGCATAGCCATGGATGTTCCAGTGGGATTTCTTGCAAACCTTTGGAACTTTGTTTCCTTCTTGCCCTTCTTCTTCTTGCTCTTTTTACTTGGCTCCCTCAAAGGTTCTACCTTTTTTTTTTTTTAATTTTTTTTATTTAAATCCTGTATTATTGAAGTAAATAATCCTTTGTCTTTTGCTCTTAAAGAAACTCTGGTATAACTTTTTGCTTCCAATGGGGGGAAATGGGGGAAGTTAAAAAGTAATGTTACTGGTAGCTGCCATTGCACATTGCACATCACAACTAATGAAAGAGATCCTCTTCAACATTCTTTGATTCTTTTTTATTTTTTAAGGTTGATGCATAACACGCACACACTTCATTTTAGTATGACCCTAAAATGAACAGAGTGCGGAGAACAGTAACATAATATAACAAATAGGAATGTAAATGTATATATATAAGATGATGCCAAAAAAAAAAGTTTGTCTTTTTTATGAGTAATGTGTTTTAGGGAGTGCTTATTTCTAATTTGTTTATTTGGACAGGGATATTGATATTGCCAATTGCTGTTGTCATCATTGTGGTTGGGAACTCTTGTGTGGTGATTGGACTATGGCCTGCTCATGTTATCTGGACATACTATTGTGTGGGCAAGTATGTTTTGTTTGTAATTATGAAATTTGTATGTGTATGTGGCAATTGGCAAATGTCTGTATCTATTTTGAGTTACATGTCTAAATATTGTTTTCTGATTGAAATCTTAATGCAGAACCAAACGGCTCGGGTGGGGTTTGAAGGTTGCACTAATGATTTCTTTGCCACTGCCTCTTATTCTTTGGCCAATCATTGCAATAAGTGGAAGCCTATTGGGCGGTATAGGATACGGTTTTTTCGCGCCTTTGATTGCCACTTTTGATGCTATTAGGGAGACTGTTGGAGACAAGCTCTATCACTGCTTTGTTGTGAGTTTCTGTTGTCGATACCGTATTTTCACGACACTGCTGTTGGAACTTTTGTGCTTTTTGAGTATCAGTATCATTATCCCCTCAAACATTGAATTAGAGTATCGTTAAACGTCGATAACAATGTTTTCCCTTGTGTACTAGCGTGGTTTCTTCTCCTTATACTGAGACATTGAGACTGCTAATTGAATTAATGGTTTAAAGGTCTGAGGCTTTTTACAAAAACTATGCATCCATGTGTCTATTTATGCCAACTCAAGTAAAAAGTACGAACGATTTTACTCTGTTGATGATTCCAGATGGTTATGAATAGGATTCATGGCATTATATTGAGGGAAAAGTGATTCTGATTTAGATGATCAATACTACGTGATTCCGATTTAGCTTGTCTTACAATCAATGAATTGTGATAGTTTTGATAATGAACTTTTTTTGTTTCCTCATACTTTATTGTTTCTTAGCTTCTTAGCGTTTGTAATCAATATCTGAATGGCTATAACATTATTTTAACCGACTACTTAAGAAGGTCATTGCTGACAATTAGCATAATTATATCAGGATGGTTGTGTTTCCACCGTCGAGGGAAGCTTAACAGCAGTAAGGGACTTTACTGACTTCTGCTTCCATTCGTACTTCTCCTGCATGGATGAACTGTCTGAGGAAATGCAGGAAGATGAGAAGCCTATGGATATAACGTAAATATATTTGAACCTTTATACTGTTAATTTCGCTTTAAGTTTAATAACCTATTGTTCTTCTGTTGTGGCTTCTCTCAGTTTTTCAAAGCTTCCAAAGTCTGTTTTAGTCTCTGCTGTAGCAATTCCAGTAGATGTGCCTGTCATAACTGCCATTGCTTTGTGGAAGAGCCCATACATGCTTTTTAAGGGATGGAAAAGACTTTTGGAGGACTTGATCGGACGAGAAGGGCCATTTCTTGAGGCAGTATGTGTCCCATTTGCAGGCCTTGCAATCATTTTATGGCCTTTAGCAGTTTTGGGCTCGGTGATAGCAGCTTTCCTTTCCAGCTTCTTGCTTGCTCTTTATGGTGGTGTAGTTGTTCTCCAGGTTTATTCCTGATCTTCTTGCCCTTTCTTTGACTCGTATGCATGCGTGTGTTAATTATTTCCAAAATTTTTAGATTTTGGATGTTGACGTGGACTATATCTGATTACTATCCAAGAAATGGAAATTAACTTGTACTGAAATCGTAGGAGGATTCGCTCAGGATGGGGTTTGCATACGTCGTGGCTGTCATTGCGATGTTTGATGAGTTTACGAATGATATGCTTTACATGAGGGAAGGTTCATGTTTTCCAAGGTACAAGAAACAATATGTTCTCTAACAACAAAGATCATGACATAATACATGAAATGTTATACCTCAAGAGAGTGTGTTTAGCTAGCTTCAATTTCTGGCTAACTGTGTTGTTAATAAGTAATGATTCCCAATGACAGCCAGGCCCCGTTATCGTAAAAGCATCCATCCATCTGGGCCATGTGAGAGAACGACATCAATTGATCCAAAGAAAGATCGTGAAGGATCACGTACCTCCAAATTATCAAAGGGAGGATCAAGAACTTTGAAGGACGCAATTCATCAGTACACGCCTATGCAGGTTTTTGTCTAATCTGTCAACCTAATAACATATCATGCTAATTATCAAATTGTTGAATCTAGAAATATAGTAAAATGCAAACACGGTTGCAGGTGTGGGATTGGTTGTTCAAGTCATGTGAGGTACACGGAATGATTCTTCTTCGTGAAGGTCTGATTGATGTTAAAGATATTGAGGATTGCCTTGTTAGGGGTAAGTGCAAGACCCTGGGTATCAAATTGCCTGCTTGGACTATATTTCATTGTCTCCTGGCATCAGCAAAGTCCAACTCTTCGGGTTTGATCATTGGTATGTCCCTTTAGGGAACTGGTGAACATCTTTTTCAGAATGAATTCTGATAATGGAAACTAACGATGAGCTTTGCATTGCTTTATAATGTGTTCCTAGATGATGAAGTGGAGCTAACACTAACGAATTTACCAAGGGATAAGATTTTGGAGTGGTTTATCGGGCCATTATTCGTGATAAAGGAGCAAGTAAAAGGTCTAAATTTGAGTGCAGATGATGAGATTTGCCTACGAAAGCTTATAATGACGTGCAAAAACGAGAGGCCAGAGGACTGGGATGATGCAGGATTTGCATGCGGAGACAGAGTCGAGAGAGCACAGCTGCAGGCAATAATCCGGAGGTTTGTTCCCAAGTCATTGTTTTATAATATTTTGAGCATTCCTTTCTTTTTTAGTACGAAATCTCTGTAAAGTAGCTTCAATTATCAGTGATGGAGAGGATAGGTAAGAGCAAATAATGCAACAATGTCACGCATATAATTCGGAGGATGCATGTAAGAATATTCCGATGAGTTGCTGATGAAATTGATATACTTGTGGCCCTTCCTGTGGGGGGCAGGTTGCAGGGAATAGTGAGTTTCATGTCGAGAATCCCAACATTCAGAAGAAGATTCCAGAACTTAGTGGGAGTGTTGTGTGCGGAGGCTATTCAATCAGGTCTTGTACCAGATCATGCTGCAGATGGGTCCTCAAGATCTGGGAGAAATAGGAAGCAGCATTTTCGAGGGAGAGGAGACCAAAGAAGGATGGATATAGAACAGCCTGTGTGAGAGAATTATACCTGCAGTCTGGTCACATAGAAGAGATCTTTTCTACAATGAAAACAACACCCAAGTCATGGGCTCTCAAACATAGCTTCTACATTTGAGTTATTCAGTGCCTTTGTTGTTGTGTCCCAAAACAGTAAAAGCTCTACTAGGGGATGATGTTAAAGTCTGGATGAATCTCTGCAGTTTCTCGAGTCAATTCTACTTTGTAACAGCTACTTCATCCGATCCAGCATTTTCGATTGAGTTGAAGGACGATCTTTTGAAAATTTTGACCAAACTATTTATTTAATTTTAATTTTCAAATTCATTATCGAAATTCACTAGTTTTCGGGATTCATTTGTCGTTCAAATTTACCGATTTTCGGATTCGATTCACCGACTTCTACTCGCTATAAAAATTTGTCATTCCGTATTACTTAAAAATAACAAATTTTCCATAATTTTAATGATCTTCGTTCAAATTTATCGTACTTTGTTTTGCTCCCGTATTACCTAAAAGCATTTGTTGCATTTCAGGCATTTTACATTTTTGCTTATCGTTACTTTTATTCACCTTCGTAATCTGTGTGCAAAAGACAACATGAATATAGTGCAAGGAGCATGATCACAGAGAATTGTAGTAGAGAATAATGAGGATTGGGTGGAATTTACTCATAAATTCAACAATCAATGCTGGATTGTAGTTCGGCATTAGGCGGCGTTTTGCCTGCAGCGATCCGTGTAGTAGTGTGGCGTTTTGCTGCGTCTTTAGTCTAGATCAGCTAGTAGTGTGGCGTTTTGCCGTGCCTTCAGTCTAGCATCGGCTAAACTTTCGTCCTCCGTGGAGGAAAAAAAAATCATGATGTAAAGCACACAACTAAAAGCAAGCTAAGAGCACAAGATGCATCGATCTAATGGTGTTGAAAGCTAGACTGTAATCTAGCGAAAACCAATGTTCGAATCCCGTTATAAGAAAGAAAAAAAAAAAAAAAAAATTTAAACAAAGAGCAATCTAAGAGCTTATAAATGTGAAATTTTTTTAAACTAATAAAAAAAGGCCTTGAATTTTATGTACCATATAAATAAACAGTATCTATTTTGTATGTACAAATTAATATTTAACCTGTAATCATACTACAAACACCTGATCATTAATTTACCCACCAAACATGCTAACTGCTTGACATCGTAAAATTCCAGCAGCTCCGCCGTAGCACAGCCAATTTTCACTGCCTTTGTTCCTGTTCCATCTTACTCTATGCATTGCTACATTCTTTGGTGGTAGATTTCCCATATCATCATCATCGTCGTCTTCTTTCATAATCTCTTTCTGCCCGGATCCTCTTTTCTCTGCTTCTTCTGTGTCCTCATCTACACCAGCAACAGCTAATTGCTCATTATTAACCTTCTTCTTGGTCCTCTCCTGTTTACTACTTTGTCCCCCCATGCTATTATCATATCCACCTTCTGCCCCTACCTCACCTCCATAACATAGTGCTGCAACAATATACGAAAAAAAAGCATTTCAAATGAAGCCCGGAAAATACTACTCAAATAATTCATCATATCTGCTAGCAGCGTATGGTTCCTTTTTTTATTTTATTTTATGAAATACAACCGTTGTAGGAAGGTTGTACCAAATGGCATGCTTTTATATAAAAGCATTTTTACTCTCTTTCACTTACTAGGGTGTGTAAGGTCTAAGGTGAAAACAAGTGAAAAAGAAAGGGTATGACGTATGCTACTTGGTACAACCTTGCTAAGGTTGTACCATAAAATCTCTCATAGTGCATTGCCCAGTTGGTAAAACATGCTCGAGCCCTTTCGGGAGGGTCTCACGTTGAAATCTTGTCATTACTGTTTCTGTATATATATATATATATATATATATATATATATATATATATATATATATATATATATGCACACACACACATATATATATATGTCGAATTTCAGAAGATGATCTCGTTATCATACCTAGAGAATTACTTGACTCAGAAGCTGCATCTGTGTGTTGTTGTTGTTTGATTTAGCTCTCTTATCCTGACCATATCTGATTAGGAAACCACGCATTGATCGAGGGGTATCGCCCCACTCGTTTAAAGACTTCCTCATTGGAAATGGAGTATCAGGTAAAGGAGTGAATATTGTAAAGAACGAATCTTCTTCCTCGATTACTGACCCGCAAAGGAAATGCGGACCGCGATTCCGGTGAGGATCTTTACCTACTGCTTTCTGGGTCATCTGTCATCATAATCAAAAGGAATTTCAGACCGTCAGCACATCAAGCAAAATGATTAAGATATTCAGAAAAGTAAAGCATAAATAATACCGACTCTGCGACTCAAATGAAAAACTACAAGGAGGTAAAAAAAAAAATGTTCTCTACATCAACTGTGCATGGAGTAGCCCCTACTGTGATCAAGAAAAAGAATATTAATAATACCCTAAACTCCAATGGGCACGAAGAGTGACAGTAAAATCAAAAGGAAAAGAAGTCATAATACACCAAGTTCGGTTCTATTAGCACCACCAAAATACTTCGAGCCCTACATCACCTGATATGCCCTGTTAACATTAACTTTAGCCTACACATGAGGTGTTAGACTCACGCATAAGAGGGGGGGCGTTAGAGTATTTTCATTGTACTTCTGTAGCAACCAAAGATTTTAACTGCAATGGTAATTCAAGACCTAAGAATAAAGGAAAGGAAATAACCTAATACTGGTAAAACAAACATACAACATTTACAAGAGTGCCAGTAATCAATCAAACTCGAAAATAAAAATGAAATCATTTTTCACAAGATCAAAGAACCACCTGAAAACGAAGAGCTGTACCATCTGCACTACAGTATGCCACCATGCCTATGATTCAAGGGCAAACAGCAAAAGGTAGACATGTCAGTGATAGGTGTAGCATCTCATGCAAGAAAGGAAGCCAAAGATGCTTGCTGGCACACTATCATATTGAAGAAAGGAGGTCTGTACTCCTTGTTAGTGGTTTATTTAGTTTGTTAGTATTGTTGTAATATGATTTGTTTTTGTAATTTACAGAAGTTCTAGGCAGTTATTATAGATAAAGATATGCCTTCCTGTGACATGCCGTCATACTATTTTTTTAAACAAGGGGGCAATAATGAGCTTTGATCCAAGAGCCTCCTGCTGATACCATAATAATCACCACCCCAGTTAATAGTTTAATCTATTAAAAAAATGTGTAATTTAATCATGTCATAGTACTATAGTACTATTACTGCTTCAAAAAATCAAGTTCCTTTTGATTGTTGTAAGGGATACTAATTTCTGTTAAAGTTCACTGGTGGAAAAATACTAACCTGTTACTGCCGAAGCATGAATGCTCCATATGGGAGATGGAGAACACATGTAACTGAAGAATCCCTGTTGCGGGGTCCCGGTAAATCGCAGTCCAGTCACAGGCAAACAGTTTGCAGCATTTGCCAGGCTCAGGATCCTTAGTGAACCATCATCAAGAGATGTAATGATACATCTGCAGCCAAATATATAGCCTTAGATTTTCAAACAAACTTGAAAGAAAAATAATTTTAGTTAAAGCAGTTCAATTAGCACCTTGGATCTGCCAACCAATCCAAACTATATATAATCCTCTGAAGAGGAAAATCCCACAGGGGTCTAAATGGGTCCCTGCAAGAGACATAAAGATATATTAACAGTAAAATTGATGCTAAATAGGTGGTAAAAGGAAGAGGAATCTATCAACATCATTTCAGTAAAAAACATTGAAAATACTACCATATGTAAAGATTTTTGATTCACAAGTAGTATTCACAAAAGGTTTAAGAATGAACATAACCGCCCCTAGACAAATTTTATGCTCCTCATCATTGTAACCAGTTTCTGATTGCATAGAGGCATTTCAAGACAAACATGTCATTAGGAACTGTGAGATTACATCAATGGACTGGACTATGTTCCTTCAATTGACATTTTTTTCTTTTGGTGAATGTTAGCTGGCTCCTAAGGGAACTATGTCCCATGCTGGCCACAGTCTCAGCAATGGCTTCATTTGCTATTCCTAAATTCCTTATCTCAAGACATCATGCACAGGGACGGTAATGACATGGTAAGCGAAAAACATGGAAAATCCCATTTAATTCATTCAACAAAAAAAATTAAGATGCAAGATTCAGTCATTCCAAAAGCAAGACAGGCAGAGGTAGCTGGCAATGTACCAAATACAGAGTTCAATCTAAAGTTAAGATCATGGAGATATTTGGACAAGCAAATGGATATTAAAATAGTGAACTACCTTATGTCCCAAAACTTCAATCCCTTGTGACCAGCAGTGACTATGATATTTGAACTTTCAGCAACACTGCAATAGACAAATTGAGAATGCTTCAAATAACTGATATAATATACATAAAATGCAGAAGAAAAAAAAAATATCAGCGAGGCGAAAAAAAATGACAAATAAGGGTTCCCATGGACTCTTTTTTCCACTGTTTTCATTTTGTGTAGTACAATGCCTCCAGGAATAAGTAAAAAGTCCTGTCCAGCATACATTTGAAGGCTACACAACCAAATTTTCCCTTGGAATCATCTGCAATTGAAAAACAAAATGCTCCTGGGCTTCACTTATAACTTCTACAACACAATAGACAAGTATCCATTTCCACCATTTAGGGAGTATAGTCCAAAGCCATTAGTATATTTAGGCAATAAAAGCCCATGGTAAAGGATATCCCGAAATAGCATTTTTTCTTTCATCCAATCCCATATAGACCATAAGTCTGCACATGTTTTCCTTCCTGAGGCTTTTCCTCGCGAACTAACTACACACTGACTTGTTTTTTTT
Organism: Gentiana straminea; assembly: GCA_036785695.1. Lineage (NCBI taxonomy): Eukaryota > Viridiplantae > Streptophyta > Magnoliopsida > Gentianales > Gentianaceae > Gentiana > Gentiana straminea. The sequence continues at coordinate 7,931,554 of JAVUPR010000266.1, forward strand.
AAAGTTCCCAAGTATATTGTCATACAAGACCTCCATTGTTTCATATCTTGATTTTGAAACAATGTTTTGCACCATTGGGGAAAATTTTCTTTAGTCTTTAACTCTATTTGAGGCATAATGCATAGGCAAGGCTCCTGCTGTTCTTCATTATCTTGATTTCCAACTTCTTAAATCCTCCACAGTTCAGCATACACGTTTTTCTTCATGAACCAAGGCCAACCACTATGCAGAAGAGTGGGGAGCTAAGCAAAAAACATTGCATTCCTATAAATATGCGGCTGGCGGAAAATTGTGGTTTGACAATTCAATGCTTAAAAAGGGCATGCAGAAGTACACTCCAAATAACAATTAATAACAATAAAAATATAATAACAAGAATATGCAAAGACTTGGCAATGTTTGTTCGTGTAATTTGTCAATCGAACAGTAATTAACTAGCATCACCAACCTTTCCGTGGGTGCCCAAGAAATAGCTCTAATCGGAACACAGTCTGCAGAAAAGCACAGCAACGGCCTTGTGTCTGAATAATACACCAAAAAGGTTGCATGATTAGGAATTCTAACAAAGCTAAAGCTTCTGCATTTTCAAAGAAACTCTGGTATTTTTATTTTATTTTTATGTGGTTTCTGTACAAGTCCTGTGAAGCATTTTCAAATCACTCTTGAAAAGGTGAGGTAAGTAATGATAACTAATTGCATCTTGTTAACACATTATGAAAAGAAACATTAGACTAGAAAAAGTGACATGCATTGATTTAATGAAATATTCAAAATATACCGAGAGGTTTTACTCTCTTCAGTGCAGTGAACTGGTTGGTAAAGTCAGAAGCAAAGTGAATGCTTGGTATTATGAAGTATATGCTATATAGTATATACCAAGAGGTTCGATTTTTCTTTTGGGGGAAGGCTGTATCTCCTCAAATCTGTCCTGGTGGCTTTCATTAATTGTAGGGTTAATTCTTACATATTTTGCCTAAAATAACTCTGAAGGACAATGAGAGAATGTTTTCTGGTGGGATGACTCTAATCTGAATGCTAGAAAGGCCAAAGTTACTTGAAAGGAGATCTGTCTCAGAGTTTCTAGATGGAAAAAGGTACTGAGAAATGGGATTTCATGGCTAATAAAGCTTTTTGATTTTATACATACATATATGTGTGTGTGTGTGTGTGTGTGTGTGTGTGTGTGTTTATGTATATATGTTGAATATATAAAATGTTAATTATCTACCTCCCCATCAACTTAAGCTTTTAGGAGAGATGGTAGTCAACATGGTGTCAGAGCGAGAGGTCATGGGTTTAAACCCCGCTCCAAGCACAGTCACCCAAACAAATAAACAAATAAACAAATAAACAAATAAACAAATAAACAAATAAACAAAGAAACAAGTGTTGGGCTTCTCTAAACATATAATAGGCCCACACTTGAGGGGGCGTGTTGAATATATAAAATGTTAATTATCTACCTCCCATCGGCTTAAGCTTTTGGGAGAGATGGTAGTTCAACAATATATATATATATATATATATATATATATATATATATATATATATATATATATATATATATATATCACAAAATTACGTGTGTTTTTTTGTCTCGTATAAGTATGAGAGAACGGAAATTGTTTTTGACTTTTGAGAAGATGGAGAAAAAAGAGATTGTGTTTGGATGGCCAAAATATTAGACGTGGAAATGAGTCAGACATCCAAGCCACCCTAGCTTTCATACAGTAACATTAGCAGGACGAAGAAAACCAAAACCTAAGTGAGCTTAGAGAGTAAATACCTGCTGATGAACCACTAACACAGAATTTCCACACAGCCACCTGCATGCAGCAAGCTCTCAGCTCCACCTCAAACAATTGTCAATGGAATTAATGGGGAAAAAATGGATGTTGAACATTGCCAAGCAACCCTCCTACCAAAAAGAAAAAGGGGGCTCTCCTTTTCCCCAACACAATGTTTTGTAGGGGTTCGAGGGTGGTGGGTTGTTTCAGCAAGAACAACAATAACAGAAGGAAGATTGAAGAATGGACAATACCGTTCCATCATGACAACCAGCCAAAATCATATCATTAGGCGACGAAGTTGACCACTCAAGTGTCAGAGGAATGCTGATCACAAAAAAATCTAGTGGTTAAGTTAGTTAGGTACTAAGAAAACAACCCCCCTTCCCCCCAAACCCCTACATCTTTTATTTCAAGAAAGAACAAACAAGAAAGTCAAAATCAATAAGTAAAAATCAGCTTAGTCACAAAAAAATGTGCAACAATAGAATCTCCAAGGCATTAGGTCCTAAAAGTGGGATGGATATGCAAGATGAAACAAGTTTTAATATAAATAAAACCATCTAAATGACCACATCATCTAAGTCAATTTTTGGTCACCAAAAGAAAAGGAGTAGATACGAAATAGAGATTCTTAAACTCTAAAACCTCAAATATAAAAAATCTCATCTAGTTCACTAAAAATTAAAATTAAATTGAGTTTACTGTTGCAGCCACCGTGAACAAACCCTATAAAAATCTTAGAATAAGATGATAATGATAGTAATAAAAAAGTTAAAACCATAGGAAGTCTAACAAACTATAGAATTTCACAAAAGGATAACTTCAAAATGAGATCCCGGCTTTAAAAGAACAGCAACCAGGCCGCTACCAGCTTTAAATAATTACACACAAGCTTTGAACCCAAAGCATGATGTTTTAAAACTGAATTGACTAAATTCCATTCATTTTTCTATTGAACTTTATTAAAGCAGTCAATCTTCATTGAATATGAAAATTCTAATACAAAGGAAACAAATAATTGGATCTACCTGCCAGGTTGAGTAGCCAAAAACTTTACTACAAATCACCGGACATGGAAATACATGAAAGATGAACCATACCACTTAAAATAAGAAAGCAAATATGATTCTGTGAAATCACAAATTCTACACTGGGGAGAATGAAAGTCTCAAGAGATCATATGATTCTTTTGTAGCGGATGCATGAACCAGAAGACGAATCTTCAGGACAAACACATTACTTACTTACATACAGGGAAAAAAGAAAAAGAGAAAAAAGAGCAATTAATTTCTGAAAAGTCCACAGGCTTTCCTGCTGGACTGAAGAATGAAGAGAGTCTCAATTCCATTGCGGTAATGTCAAAAGAGGGATATTCAAACAGATGAGAGAGAGAGGAAAGCATCAGCCTCTTCGATCTACATTTAGTTAAACAAGACAACAGATAAAGGATGCACGAATTTTGCTTTACCTATGCCTATTACCAAATTTAATGCCTGAGCATCTAAATACAGGCTCCAGTTTTAGGAATCGCGGATCAATACCATTCTCCTGGCAAGAACGATAAATAACTTGAACGGTGCGAGGAAGAGGAACATCCCAACTGCATCCAAAAGTAGTTTCATAAGATATCAGTTACAACTTGAAGACCTATGATATCAATTACAACTATGAGTTTTAGAACAGAGCACTGGTTAAATTATCAGCTCAGCTTAATACTAAGGTTGTTAAGAAGTGTGATTCATATACTGTGGGAATATTAATATTATTATTAAGTAATATTAGTATTATCCATATTTTACCATATTATTAATATTATTATCAAGTAATATTAGTATTATTAATCATTTACCTTATGGTTATTACACAATATTATAGCTGTTAGATACAGCTGTTACTTGTAATTAATAGTAGTTGGGATTGCTGGCATTAATGGCACAGCATCCTTCTTGTCCCCTTGTCTCTACTTGAGACTGTTGGTTGGATTTCTATTTAAACCAACCTCTCTCTCTTGTAATTTGCAGAAGAGTTTATTCAATAAACATTCTTTTATTCACTTTTGAAGCTCTTCATATACATTTATATCTTATTATGCCCTCTCACGTATAAGTTCATGAACAAGTTGACAAGGGTAGACATGCTACTGCAGAGTTAATATGCCCAACAGTAGTAGCACAAGGAGTAATAGTTTTTTTTTACAGGTGGGGCAGGAGTGGGATTTGAGTCACTAATCTCGTGCTCTGATACTACGGTAAATTACCGACTCATATAAAAGCTTAATCTGTTAACAAGAAGTGTAATTTATACATTTATATATTAACAACAGTAGCATTAAAAAGAGTGCCAAAAGGAAATAATGAAACTTAACAACCACACAGAAAGGACCAATATCTTAACTTTTAAATGCCTGTTTACAAAGATTATCAGACCTTAAAGAAAATACCCAAAAGACAAAAGAAATGGTTGAAAATAGTCAACAGCTCTAGCAGGATAAATGGTGGACACGTACAAAAGAAGATAGAATAACCAGGCAACAGGCTTATTCCACTTCAGAGTAGAGGAGTCAGACTGGGTTATGTAGCCAAAGATGGAGATGTGACGCCTGCGCGGAAAGAAGCTTATGTCCTTGATATTTAACTGTTATATGGTGAAGTTATTTAGATGTGTTTGGAGGAGAAACACCTAATGTTAACCTATATTGCACATAATTATTAGCGGATGAAATATACAAAAACAGCATCTCCCACTCTATCCTAGTTTTATTGGTTCTCAATCATTTTTCCCTGAGATTGAACTATTTTATTGAAATTTAGGTTCTAGAAGAAGCCATATGAAAGCATACAACACAACCAAGAACCAACGAGAGCGTAAATAGTCAACTATTGGGAAGACTAACATATGCAATGACAAACACTTAAGGCAAGAGATCTTACACTTCCAGAGCACCATTTCCAAGCAAAACAGCAAGATAGCCCATTCTTCGCTTGTTATATATAGCAGATGGACGCCATTTTACATCCCAGGCAACCTTTCCATTATGAGAAAGACATAGCACCATTCTTGGTAAAGAAACATTCTTGGGAATTGATTCCTTAGTCAACCTATTATCGCAAAAATGACTAGCAGTGGCACTCCCATTTCCCGCTAGAGAGTGAGGAGGAGGCCGTCTAACGACACATTCTGCAGCTTGACCCACGGCAGTCCCTTCACCGACCTCCGTTCTGATGAATCTCTCAGATGTTTGAGGATCCGAGAACTCCATACTCGCATCTACCATGCATATAGGTACATCTGATTCTGGAACTTGAGACTTATTTTCAATTACTTCTGAATGAAGTTCAGTGCCGTCTCCAAAAACTTGTTCATGTAGATTGGCGGAAGCCACACCAAGGGTAAGCAGGTTAGATGGCTCTCCAAGACATTGGACATCAAGAGTTTGTGAGCTTCGGTTATTGCATTCAAACAAAGGCATTTCCGTTGGTCTTTTTGATTTCTTAAAGTCTTCTTTTCCTGCAGGTTTATCTAAAGGCTGCTTCCTAGATGTTTGAGGATCCGAGCACTCCATACTTGCATCTACCATACACATAGGTATTTCAGACTCTGGAACTTGAGCTGTCTCCCTTGCCTTATACCTCAATTTTCTGACCTTTGCACCAGTTGACAATGACTTATTTTCAGTTCCTTCTGAATGAAGTTCAGTGCCTTCTCCAGGAACTTGTTCATGTAGATTGAAGGAAGCCACATCAAGGGTAAGCAGGTTAGATGGCTCTCCAAGACATTGGACATCAAGAGTTTCTGAGCTTTGGCTCTTGCATTCAATCGAAGGCATTTTCCTCAGTCTTTTTGGTTTCCTAGAACCTTTTCCTGCAGATTCATCTGATGGCTGCTTTCTAGATCTCCCTCGCCCCTTCTGTTTCTTAGATTTTTCATGAAGACATTGGACATCACGAGTTTGTGAGCTTTGGATATTGCATGCAATCAAAGGCATTTTCCTTGGTCTTCCTTTTGGCTTCTTAGAGTTTTCTATAGATTCATCTAAAGGCTGCTTTCTAGGTCTCCCTCGTCTCTCCTGTTTCTTAGAGTCTTCTTTTTCTGCAGATTCATTTAAAGGCTGCTTTCTAGGTCTCCCTCGTCTCTCCTGTTTCTTAGTCTCTTCTTTTTCTGCAGATTCATTTAAAGGCTGCTTTCTAGGTCTCCCTCGTCTCTCCTGTTTCTTAGATGTTTCATAAAGAGATGGCTCACCAAATTTCCCAGAAGTATGAAGAAGACACCATATCTGAACTACTCCTCTTCCCTCCAGTGTTTCACCAAGTTTGTGATATGAAGAATCAGGAGGATGAGTAGAGACTGCAATGAACTTCAAAAAGAAAAAGGAAAGAATGTAATAAAAATAAATAAATTAAAATAAAAACAGTATCTACAAGAGAATGCAGTTATTGTGAAAAAGGGTAATAGACAGGAAGATTTTAAAAGTAGCAACCATAGCAGGACAACTTGCAGTCACATGTCTTCAGAAGCGGGATATTGGGGAAAAAGTAGAAAAAATTCAGTAGTGGACACAAGTTGAGATACTTTCACAGGAAAATGAGGAAAGAAAGTATAGTCATTTATAAATTCGCTTCAATAGAAAAATGAGATACTTTTCCATACTGACAACTCAAACAAGCATACAATGCATACCGTTGAATTACCATCTCTCCTAAAAGCTTAAGCTGATGGAGAAGGTAAATAATTAACATTTTATAAACTTCAACACATACAGAGCCACTAGTTTAGAAGACATCATTTAAATTCAGTGATACAACAAATGCTAGGCATGGATTTCCATCCAAAACCCTAGGCATAAATGCCGCAAGGTTAAACAGAGGTCAAATCCAACAGAGAAAGTACCTCTCTTACAATGTTGCCATGAGAACTAGATTCGACTCTAGGACACCAGTCCAATGCCCATACTGAACCTCCAACATTGAGTACAAAGTCTTCGCTGCAAAAGAATTATACATAAACCTGTCAAAACGTGACTTAAATGAATCAGCAAATAAATGCAAGAAATACAGTAGAATAACTGACGCATCTCACAAAGATGATATAATAAAAAAAGACATGAAGGACACAATGAAAGCCTCATGCATTATATATACTGTCAACTTGAATGTATGCGGAGTCATGCTTCAAAATGAGATATTTCAATAGAAAGCTTATGAGAAATAAAAAAGGCAATGCCATTGTTAGTGAAAATCAAAAGGAGACGGCATTCGTTACCGATGATTCACGTGTGCATGATATCAAAGGAGGTTTTATTTTTTTCTGTAGTTCAAGCCTATGCTTGCTAGGATTTTGACTTATCGTTTTGATTCAACTTTTGGATTTATTTCTGGCTAACCTATCTGCCTAATTTGACTTTACAACAAATTGAACTTAATAATAATTCTCTCAAGTTGGACAACCTACCTTGGTGCTGAAGATGACACTTCTCCCTTTCCCGTACTTTTCTGTATATCAACCAAGAAAATTCTAGTTCAGTCAAGGTCTCAAAGCAACCAAAAGTTTCAACAAAACTAAAGCCTGACAAAAGGATCCTTACATACCTTCGGCACATTGGCAGATGATAATGATGGTAAGATAATTTCATCCATGACATCTTTCCCCACCATACTCTCATTCTCACAAGCAAATCTTATTGCCCTTGATGGGTAGTTCAAGTGTAATGAATCCCTGTAAGAACATTAGCAAGTACATTAACAGCAATAATGCATGTGCTTGTATTCATAGACGATTCTCTTCATAATTACTTTTATAGCACATCACCAACAAGACACAAACCGTTGAAAATCAACATTTTACCAACTGAAACAGATAAGATATTTCTCCTCACACATATATTTGTGTTCATCTCTATAGCCACTCAAAGTTCAGTGCACAATGTGCGTTCATGAATGATACACAAAAGGCAAGGTTCAAGGTCAAACTTTTAGGACATCACTCTTCAAGAAGCTAGCAACAATTATAAATATATAATTACACACACACACACACAACAATCAATGATTGAGTACTAGAGCTCCTAATACAAAGTTGGCATCAAGTACTATCACACCTCGCTTACACGGGCCACCTTGTCAATATCTTTCATTAGTGTATTCTTTTTTATTCATTAGGGTATTCAAGCACATCACTTACAATATCCTTCGTAGAGTTGATTATACTATGTCCATCACAATTACTACACAAGAAAAGCAAAAATAACATGACATTCAATGTATGTATAAAAAGGGGCAAACAATATATCGACTACCAACCTTATGAATGAGATGGATGATGTGAAGCGTTCCACCTCAGCAGGATCAAAATCAGCCATGCCCAAGTCTCCACAAAGCACAGAAACGGTATTTATATATGCCAGGAAATCCTCTGCAGAGTAACTAAACACCGATGTAGTAGTAGTAGTCTCCTCTAATGTAATAATTTCATAAGGACTCGACCCATTGTCAACAATCCTCTCCTCTAAGATAATATTTTCATTAGGACTTGACCCATTGTCAACAGTCTTCTTTATCCCTTTCTCCCGCTTTCTTTTACGTACCTGCTTTTTGATGAGTTCTAACAATTGAGCAATTGGAATATCTTTGTCGATTTCCACTCCTTCTCCGCTTTGTTCCATGTTCCCAACTATGCACCCACATGAACAGATTAACACTAACTTGGAGGGTTTAACAAATATATATTAGAAAAACCTCTTTTTTTCACAAATTTGTTGCTTAAGTATGTGATTATAGACTACCACAGGGTTTTAAGGGTGAGGGGACACTTCCACAAAGATACACAGAATTTTCCAAGAGTTCGTCAATGTCAGGGAGTTGGTTAGGGTTTCTCTCAAAGCTAACAATAACAACGGCGGCGCAGGTGGTGTCCGTCCAAAGTTACGGCCGGAAGAAGTCGGTGCGGCTGTTAAGTTAAGAAAATAGGATGGATGAAGTCATGAAGACCGTAATTTTAAGCTGAAACTTGAAAACAAGAAAATGGGGAGGAGATGGTGAGGGGAGGAGAGGAAAGATTTTTAGGAAGAATTTCGGTGACTCGGTTATCAGTTATCGGTTGTTGCCAGTCGGCAACTCTGCCGTAATCTCCCTCCGACAAGGAAAAAAGAAAGGAAAAGACGACGCAAGTACTGTATGGTGATTGGACAAAAATCAAAGTCAATACAAGGGTTATTTTACCCCTAAAAAACAATACAAGGGTTATTTTGTCAACTTCAGCAAAATGGTAAGGGCAAGTCCAACCATATATATCAAAATCAAAATTTGATATCTATGAAAAGTATTCGCATGGGTATTAAATTTTCATCTCTAACCTAAAGTATCAAAATTTGAGATTGATACCTAAAATCAATATCTCCAACCTAAAATATCAAATTTAGGTTGGTTCATTTTGATTAAATTTAGGTGGGTTCTATTGGCATCACCAAATTACTCTTGACATCCTTTTGCTTATTATTTTTCATTTGCTTTTTGGCACCATCAAATCACTTTTTGGCAACACGTTACGGGCGTCAGAGTCACTGGCGTTTTTGTTCGCTCAAAACGTCAGTGGGTCTGACGTTTTCACCTGCGACACATTTATAACTGTAAAGTGACGCTCGTACCGAGAACGAGCGTCAGTTCCACAGACGTTTGTGTTTTACAAATAATAAAAATATTCAATGTGGTGTCAAGAGTGATTTATAAAGTGTCAAAAGTGACCTTGGTGCCGTGAGTATTTTCGTGGTGTCAATAAAAACCACCTAAATTTATGAATGTTTTAATAATATAAAAATTATTGTCGTATTAGTTAACACATTTTTTATCTAACAATAATTTTGAAAAATTATATACAACAAGTAGAATAAAATCCATTTTTTAGTCATAAATTATATACAACAAGTAAAATTATTAATTAACACATTTTTTTTTGCAGCATGGAACACTATTTTAGTCATTTTTTTTTTTTTTACAGTTTTGAACGAATACTGTGTCACATCATGGGAGGACAAAACTATGTGAAGTTGCACACTTTACTTTTGGCGGAAAAAAAATCCCACCAGCACGCGTGTAAGGTTTGGAGGGGATTTTGCTCTAGTGTCAAATTTGAGACCTCAATTGATACCAGATTAAATTTTGATATTTTTTATTTTTAATATTGAAGATGTTAAAAGTTAAAACCTTCAAGTAGGGATCCCTATCCATTGGACTTGCCCTAAAGTGCTGCTTTGGCTATACCAAAAAGAGCTCTGACATTACGAGCTGCCAAAAAATCAGTTTTACTTAAAATGTACTACTTCCGTTTCAAAATATAAGAGATACTAGTTATGTTCCAAAATACTACCTCCGTCCAAAAATTTAAGTCTATTTGGGAGGTTTTCACACAGATTAATAAAGTTGGTTAAATTGATTTTGTGTAATTAATTTGGATTAAAATGTCTAAAATGACCTTTGACTTTTGTTTTCGTTGAAGTTTTTTTGGAGTTTTTTTATATCACTTCATCAATCATTTCTCACAATTCTCTCACCAATCACTTCTTCAACTACAAATAAAAAATATTAAATTATATTTCTTCATTTCACTTTATCTACTTTATTACTCTTTTTACCATTATTTTATTCATTGTACTACTTTATTTCAATTTTTTTCACCAATCATTTCTTTATCTACATAAATTTCAAAAAAATATTTTAACATTCTAATCATAACTTCAATCATCTTTATTATATTTTATTCCACTAGCATATAAAACACTCCAAAATAAACTCTAATCCAAAACAAACGGAACCTTAGCTTGTTTGTTTTCGTTGAAGTTTTTTTTTTTTGGAGTTTTTTTATATCACTTCATCATTCATTTCTCGCAATTCTCTCACCAATCACTTCTTCAACTACAAATAAAAAATATTAAATTATCTTTCACCATTTCACTTTATCTAATTTATTACTTTTTTATCATTATTTTATTCATTATACCACTTTATTTCAATTTATTTCACCAATTATTTCTTTATCTACACAAATTTCAAAAAAATATTTGAACTTTCTAATCATTATTTCAATCATTTTTTATTATCTCACTAACATATAAAACATTCCAAAATAAACTCCAACCCAAAACAAACGGAACCTTAAATGGACTTACATTTTGGGACGGATGTAGTATCATTCATCTTAGGTGTTTTTAAACAGATTAAGAAAATGGTTAAATGTCATAAATTTGAAAGTTAATGTGTAGAATGCCCATTGACTATCGTTAATGCAATAGTTGTTAAGTAATAAAAAATAGTTAGATTGATAATAAAACAGGGATAAGATAAAGAAAATTGTAATAACGTTGCATTGGTAATATAGAATGGCTTTTACTATGATAAATCTAAAATTGTAGGATGAATAAACACATAGAATACACCCAAATTTAATCTCAGCCATGTAATGAATTTTAAGAATAGAAAAAAGAAATAAAAAAATAAAAGACATAAGATTTGATTTTCCAGGGACATATTATGTGCCCCATCATTTTTTGTTACGATAGATCATAGATGCACTGGTTCGGTACATGATTTCAGTATGGAGAATCAATGATAACCATTGATTGGATTTCAAAAATAAAATAAAATATAGAAGTGTATTGGAATTTTTTTTTTTTTAAGGTAGCAGCGTCGGAATTTTGTTCGGTGAAAATTTCGGTAGTGGCCATCGGTGCCTAAATTATTAATCTTCATCTCTTTATATATACCTCAAGATCAAGCTATATATATATATATATAATTACAGGCCATTGTGGAGAGAAAGAAATAAAGTTTAGTTTTCTTCTCTTGATCGATTGGGATAAGAAAAAAACTAGGGGTTTTATTTGGCATATATTTGAGAAAATTTTGGTATGAGATCGACTTCACATGTCATCACTTGTAGATATAAATCGGAAAATCATCGCGTCTTCATCCACGATTAGGTAATACATATAATCTTCTCTTCAGATTGTACATCCAATTAATCGTTTGGTAGTTACTTAGATCGAGTAATTTCCCGATTCGTATGGGTCGGATTTAGATTCGTATAACTCCACGTACCATATGGCAAGAGAATGTCATAATATGTAAGTTAGGTCTCTGACTCCTAACACAGAACCGAGTTGAAGAAACCCCGATTTTACCAAGATATATATATATATATCTTCGATCTCCAACCAGAAGCTTTAGAACTTACAGGAAGGAAAGGTGGAAACACAGAACCGAGTTGAAGAAACCCCGATTTTACCAAGATATATATATATATCTTCGATCTCCAACCAGAAGCTTTAGGAAGGAGATTATAAACGAAGGCAAACACGCCTTAAACGAGAGACCATAGATGGAGACCCACAGAGTTTATATCATCAACGTTCCTTATTACACCAAATTTGCTACGTCCACCATAACATGAATAGTGACAACAAATTTACACAATATATTTTTAACCCGTTAATCACGTGTACACGCCGTTTATACCTTTCGCTCTTTTCTTATTGATACATGTTCGAAAAAGTAGTAGTATATCTTTTTTCTTTTTTCAGAAAGTACGTAATATGCCCTGAAACTCGTTGTACGAAAGATGCATCACCAGCTCTCACAGAAGCCGATGGTATGATCACAAGGGCACGCTTCTTCACAATATTCTACACTACTATCATTGTCATTGCATCTCTCTCCACATTTTCGGGGTTCATCCGGTACCCTCCAAACAAGTCCAAGTAGTTGATCAAGATGACTCGCGTTCAACTTAACACCTTTCCTTCCATTATTACTGGTATTCATTGATGACCAGCTTCACAATGTTCCACCGCAACTGCATGAATCATCCAACACGAGTTTATTAATTATAGTATATATATATATATATATATATATAATTCAGAATAAGAGTTAATAAAGATTTATATATACTACTATCATCAAGTGCAATACATAGTAACATTTTTGGGTTTTGGTTTTAAAAAACAAGATTAAGAGATGAGTATGAGACTAACAAGTGGATATGAGCAAAAACAAAATGATGAAGTACTGAGCTAGCTTATAATTAGCCATGTCTTTCTTGATGATCTCTTCTTCAAAACTAATAATTAAATTAAAGACAGACAACACCTTTTTGTGTTATATTGTAAGAACATAATATATGTATGTATGCAGGGGTTGAATTTATAAATAGTTGTTTGGGGTACATTGAGTAATTAATTAAGCACTCTTGGCCGAATGTGCATGGAAACTAATATGACATAATCAAACACGTACGGCAATAAAATAATATCATTTGGAAGGCTGAAAAGGGAAACCAACCCTTTTTTTCAAATTACATTCTGCGATTTTCTTGGATATATATGTTCAGGCTGATTCGTTCACTTCTATCTTGTGTTCTTTTTACCATGGACAAGGATTTATAGACATACTGTAACGCCCTGTTCCCGAATATCGAGTCCTTACCCGGAAATAGAACGTTCGGCACGTATAATATCAAATAAATTATATATTATACGTAAGTCTCTACTACGTCGTATCGAGTTTTGCGCTTACGGAAGCTAAAAGACTCGGGTGTATTTTTTTTTTTGTACAAGATAAGGATAGAAACTCAACCATACTAAAGATAGAAAGATATCTTACAACCACGAACTTCAAATCTTACAACCATACGATGTTTAAAGAAAGGAAAAAAATACAACAAATGTCTTACAAGAAAATGTCATAAAATGCCACATGTCTTGAAATGAAATTACAACATAAAACTTGAAGGGGAAGCAACATAGTCTAATAAAAAGAAATATGATAAAAGCATAGTATGTTAGAAGCATAAAAGATCATCTTCAAAGGCCTCGTCAAACTCTTGTTCAACATGTTCATCTTCTCAACCTCAAACACAACAAACATGCATTTGAGGTAAGTACAAAGGTATTTAGCAAGAAACAGAAGCTATTGCATTAACTAGATTTCACAAAGAAAGGTTTACATAGTTATTATGTTATCTTTATTTGACCGACTCAATTCTAGGGTTCACTTCATTCTCATCAACATGTTGTGACTAAACGTTTCTAGCTTAACTCAAGTTTGTTACACCGGCATTCAAGGGTACTACGCATGGTGCTACCCGCCACGAGGTATCGTTTGCAACCTATTAGTGGATCACACCAATAGCCACGGGTTAAGACCCGATAGTATACACGTTCGGCGAAGTCACTCTACCATTTAACCGTTTATAGGCCAGTAGAGTTATTCACTTTATCTGACCGCCCACACATCGCGATATAGACAAGTGCCTTACCAAGAATGTTACGATGTTTAGTCTTTTACTACACACTCACGTAAATTATTAATCATTAACTAGCCACCTAAGTGTTTTCAAGGTAAAAGCTCACTTAATAACTCTAGACTGTAGACACAAGATAAACACGTACACGAGACATTCATGAATACTAATTCATCAAAGCACAAGCCATTCATACCCTTCCGACGGTCCCGAATTTCAACTCTATGGAAGAGTACATTCGGTGCCGGAACTAAACGCATCAGAAGCTTAATCAAAGCTTGTTCATGTTCATTTAGAGTTATTAGATCAAGGGGTAATGTTTAGGGCCAAATTATAGTGATTTTTATATATATGTTGTATATCAATTTTCCCCATATATGGATTATTTTCATAGATATTGAGCTATATAGTTAAATATTGAGTAAATGGTGTTTTTAATGATTAAATATGAAAACATATCAATTTAAGTGTTAATTTGTGTTTTTATATTATTTTGGAAATTATTACGTTTTGGTATGTTTTTTATATTTGTAGATACCCAATTAATGATGGAAAAGGTGATCCTAAAGAGCCAATTTCGAGTTGAGGAAGGATCAATTGAATTTATGGAAGATTAAAAGAGATAAGGAAAGAAATCAATCAAGATAAAGATGGAAAAATCAAGATTTGATCGTCAGTGGACGAGCGTCCATATGAAGCAGACGAGCGTCCAAGGGTGAGCGGCGTCCATGCGGCGTCCATAATCGTATTTTACATTCGAGTCTCCGGACGTGAGCCGAACGAGCGTCCGTCTCCGTTCAAGAAATGAACGAGCGTCCATGATAATGAACGCCCGTCCGCCGCCGACTTTCGCCGAACCGCCTCTTATCTCTATAAATAGAGCCATATCCTCAACCCTAAGGATATACTTTTTTTATACTCGAATTTTCTGAGGAGCAGCAGCCGACTTGGGAGTTTGAAGGCCGGTCACCCGAGCCTTGTGCTCGGGTGAACCGAGGTTAGATTAGGAGTAGATTATGTAGCTTTTCTTTTCGTTTCCATGGAGTTCAACCATTGTATCAAGACTATGTGAGTTTGATTTCTTTCAATTAATTTAATTCCAGTTTTATCTTCATGAGCTTTAAGTCGTTTGTATTTTTCTATGCGATTTGTATGCCATGTGAATTAGAATCGAAAGATTAGTTCACGATTGATGTTTATAATACGGAAGTTGCATAAACGCTAGATCACCATAGAAAGATAGGGTTTTTAGCCATTAATGATGACAAGTTAATGAGTTAGATTCCTAGGTTGTTAGGTTCTTTAAAAACGAGAGTTAATTGAATCTACACCCGAGTTTTGTTTGGTAAATCAGTCTCAACACTCGAAAGATGAGAGATAGATAATTGAATTCACTACGAAAGTAGGCTTTCATAGCTTGAGAGATAAGTTCACTAAGAGATTAGGGATTTGTGTCTCGTGAAAGGGTGAAACCACAAACTGAATTAGAATCATGAGATTAACTAGAATTGAAATCACTTAGGTTTGTACTTTGGTTGTTCCCATGTTTCTTAGGTTAGATTTATTTTGATTGTTCTTTTATGTTTTTCTGTTTTTATGCTTTTGCTTTTCGTTTATTTGTTTTTGTTGAGTAGCAATTGGGAGGATTACTAGGATTAGATTCTACATACCTTTTCCCTGTGGATCGACCCCTTACTCATTACGCTTTACTAGCAACAACCCGATGTTTTGGTCGGTTAGGAGTTAGTTTTGCATATAGGTTAGGGTTATAAATTTTCTTTTGTTATTGATGCAAAATCTCCCCAACAAAAGTGGCGCCGTTGCCGGGGAATAGGTGTCATGTTGAATCTAGTTTTGTTAGTTCTCGATTTTGTTACGTTTTATTTTTGTTTTTAATAAAAGTAGCGTTTAATAGATTGAGAGTTTTTATTTTGCCGTGTTTCGATGACCGTAGGGTTAAGAATGTGCAAAAGTTTTTTACTCAATCTGTTTTACGTGAAGTTTGTGTTTAGTTGTTACCTAGTCTAACCCCGTGCTTTAATTTGATAAGGTCTTGTGATCCGTGATGAATTGCTAAGTTTTAGGGTTCTTTGTGTTAGTTCCCGCAAATCCGTGCATATTCGTTGTTTGGACGAGCGTCGTTTTGTTGGACGCCCGTCCGGGTTATATCTGCAGGTGGACGAGCGTCTGTCTTGTTGGACGCCCGTCCGGAGCTGAAAACGTTCGGTTGAAATTTGGAACGTTCGTCCGGGGTTGAACTCCAGGTGAACGCCCGTCCGTCAGTCTGAACGCCAGTCCAGGTTCTGATTTTTCTTGATTTTATTTTCAATGCTTTATTTGATGTGGATTTTTCATTCGAGCTTCTGTGGCTAATTGATTTTCACATAGATGCCCTGAACTTATATGTTTTTACCTTTCCATCTATGAATCCATGTTAGATAATTGATCAATTCCTTATATATGATTCATCTAGGCATGTTATAGTGATTTGTCGGTTCTCGTAAGCTATAAGCGTTCTTATGGTTAATTAGTAGCTAATGTCGGTTCCCGTATGCTACATACCGCTCCGATGAATCTTTTAAGCTTTTAAGACTTACGTGCTTCCTTTGTTTTTATAGTTCATATGGGTAGCTATCGTCGGTTTTCCGTATGCTACGTCCTTTCTCCATATGAGTTATACCTGTTTAGATAGATGACTGTTGGTTTCCATAAGTCTATCACTTTCAATGAGTCTTAAAGCGCGTCTACACTGCACGTAATGGACAGCACTGTCGTTTATCGTAACCTGTCATTATGTGGTAGACGTTTATTTTATATATGTCATGTTGCAAATGAGTGGGCTAGTTTTCTTTCTTTTATTTTCTGTTATTTTTGCATATCATTCAGATGCATATCATTTAGTTGCATGTCATCTGGTTGCATTGTTTTTCTATTTTTCCTTTATTTTTCTTGAGCGTAGTTAACTGTCGGTTTCCGTAATACTACCTCATTTTTATTTTGTTTCTGCACGGGCCGTAGTCATTGTAGGGTTTCAGACCGACCTGATCACACTAAGCCTGTCAGAAAGTTTTTTTTAGGTTTTTCATTTCATATATAGATTGCATTTTCATGTAGTTGCACCTAGCCCACGAGTTTGTGATATTTTCATGTATATGTGTCCATCTTTATGTGAGCATAATTTGAATATCTCTATGATCCTTTTTCTCCATGTGCTTTATTTGTATAAGTCTAATCTTTTCCCCGTAGACTCTTTTTGCACTGATCAAGTCTGCAGGATACCTTCTATAGCGATTGTGCACTTTAAAGATGTATTCAGTTGTCCTGTGATGCTCCACAGTCTACTGAGCTATGCAAGCAATCCTGGTTCTTGTTGGTTCCTCCAGAATTGCCAGCATCCAATCAGCTAAGTTCTCTAATTTATTATTTCTGCACAACTTGAGGACAAGTTGCAATCTAAGTGTGGGGGAGAGGATGGTTTATATGTATCTATGAGTCGTTTGCTCAATTTCTGTTATATTTCTATGAAAAGTGCTTAATTTTAAAATTTTTTGCTTTGTCCCGAGTGAGCATTGCATATCTTCGTTTGAGTTCTTATATCATTTTTTGCTATATTCTGTATATTTAGTAATTTTAGTTGTTTCACCCGACACTCTTTTTCACATGCCATAGTAAATGATGAGCTAAATGTTGAAAGCCTACCCCATTTTAGTTGGAGATTTTTGATGATTATAGCATGTTTCTTTGCTTATGTACAATTCTTGAAAAGTTTAGTAGTTTGTATTCTAGGATTAAAGTATGACATCTTGTGAATATACGTAAGTTTGAATGTGATAAGTGAAACGTGATTAAGTCTTTGCAATAGTAATAAATTGTTTACTTGAGGTGTTATGCTCGGTGGTCTGTGCTACTAGAAAATAATCTTTTCCACTGCCAGCCAGAAATCTCTAAGTAAACATAATTGTAATTGTGTGTGTCGGAAGCTGGTCGATGATTTGAGTGCGGTAAGGCATTATCTCGAAATGTCCTATTCCACTATGATGACCAAAAGCTCACGACAGTCAGTTTATAGCTGCCTTATGATTGGAGTAAGGTAGGGGATTATCTTGAAATGTCCTATTCTGCTATGAGGGCAAAAGCTTATTCTGATGTGTGTTAGAAAAGTGTGAAAAAAGTGAAAATATTGAAATATATTATTATGAATAAGTAAGGGCTTAGTTATCGTCGACCTTATCCCCAGTATAAACTGAGAGATATGTTGTAGGGATTATCCTCTGAGTCTGTCAGAAATGTTTTAGATATTCTCTACTATTTCTTTCCGGGATATATATGTTTTGTAAAGTGCCTGTTATAATTTTTGAATATTTCTAACTTAGATGGGAAACCGGGCTAGTTTTGGTTTGAATAACTTTCAAATTGTGGAACTTAGTGGAAATTTATTATGGCTATGCACACACTACACGGGTGAACTTCTAAGTTATTGAATATACTTCATATTTGCATAGATGTTTATTTATCTCGAGTTTGGTTATGTTTTGTTTTGCTCGGGGACGAGCAAAAGATAAGTGTGGGGGTGTTGTTTAGGGCCAAATTATAGTGATTTTTATATATATGTTGTATATCAATTTTCCCCATATATGGATTATTTTCATAGATATTGAGCTATATAGTTAAATATTGAGTAAATGGTGTTTTTAATGATTAAATATGAAAACATATCAATTTAAGTGTTAATTTGTGTTTTTATATTATTTTGGAAATTATTACGTTTTGGTATGTTTTTTTATATTTGTAGATACCCAATTAATGATGGAAAAGGTGATCCTAAAGAGCCAATTTCGAGTTGAGGAAGGATCAATTGAATTTATGGAAGATTAAAAGAGATAAGGAAAGAAATCAATCAAGATAAAGATGGAAAAATCAAGATTTGATCGTCAGTGGACGAGCGTCCATATGAAGCAGACGAGCGTCCAAGGGTGAACTGGCGTCCATGCAGCGTCCATAATCGTATTTTACATTCAGAGTCTCCAGACGTGAGCTGAACGAGCGTCCAGTCTCCGTTCAAGAAATGAACGAGCGTCCATGATAATGAACGCCCGTCTGCCGCCGACTTTCAGCGAACCGCCTCTTATCTCTATAAATAGAGCCATATCCTCAACCCTAAGGATATACTTTTTTTATACTCGAATTTTCTGAGGAGCAGCAGCCGACTTGGGAGTTTGAAGGCCGGTCACCCGAGCCTTGTGCTCGGGTGAACCGAGGTTAGATTAGGAGTAGATTATGTAGCTTTTCTTTTCGTTTCCATGGAGTTCAACCATTGTATCAAGACTATGTGAGTTTGATTTCTTTCAATTAATTTAATTCCAGTTTTATCTTCATGAGCTTTAAGTCGTTTGTATTTTTCTATGCGATTTGTATGCCATGTGAATTAGAATCGAAAGATTAGTTCACGATTGATGTTTATAATACGGAAGTTGCATAAACGCTAGATCACCATAGAAAGATAGGGTTTTTAGCCATTAATGATGACAAGTTAATGAGTTAGATTCCTAGGTTGTTAGGTTCTTTAAAAACGAGAGTTAATTGAATCTACACCCGAGTTTTGTTTGGTAAATCAGTCTCAACACTCGAAAGATGAGAGATAGATAATTGAATTCACTACGAAAGTAGGCTTTCATAGCTTGAGAGATAAGTTCACTAAGAGATTAGGGATTTGTGTCTCGTGAAAGGGTGAAACCACAAACTGAATTAGAATCATGAGATTAACTAGAATTGAAATCACTTAGGTTTGTACTTTGGTTGTTCCCATGTTTCTTAGGTTAGATTTATTTTGATTGTTCTTTTATGTTTTTCTGTTTTTATGCTTTTGCTTTTCGTTTATTTGTTTTTGTTGAGTAGCAATTGGGAGGATTACTAGGATTAGATTCTACATACCTTTTCCCTGTGGATCGACCCCTTACTCATTACGCTTTACTAGCAACAACCCGATGTTTTGGTCGGTTAGGAGTTAGTTTTGCATATAGGTTAGGGTTATAAATTTTCTTTTGTTATTGATGCAAAATCTCCCCAACAGGTAACATTTAGAACTCATCTCGTAGCTTAAAACACACAAAATAACACTTAAACAGTGTTGGGGGGCGCCAACACCTTTGGCGTGCGCCAAAACTGCTTCAGAGACTTCATTAAACTCTCTGTTCAGGTCTGGAGGCGCCAAAGTCTTTGGCGTGCGCCAAAATGCACCAGAAAGCTCACAGAACTCTCTGGAACAGGTTTGGGGCGCGCCAAAATGGTCCAGACTGCACAAAAATCAATTTTCTGCACTCTATCGATTTCTACTCAAACCCAACCAAGTTTAACATCATTCTAAACCTCATAAAAAGAGAAAATCTTTACTTTAATATCTCATATCATCAAGCAATTGCATGATAACATTTAAGCATGATTTCAACATCAAAACACCCCAAAACAAGGCCCTAACTTCACCAAATCATAACTAACACAATAGAGAAGATTTCCTTACTTGATCAAAGCACTACTCCAAGAAAAACTCCAGAAACTTTGCAGGCACTTCTCAAACTCCAACAAAAACCTATTTAATCCACAACCAATCCAAGAACTAGTTAGGATTAAGGTTTCTAACTACTCAAAACTACGAAATACACAACTTTCTTCAACCAAACATGATCAAAACGTGATGAATCCAAGATTAGGGCTATTTTCGTACCTTGATGAAATATGGAAATCTTAGTAACAAAACGATCTTTGCCTTCTCACGATGCTCCTGTTATAGATGAATCTGAAAACGGAGTAGTAATGAGCAATGAATTTGAAGAAGTCTCTTTTTCTTCTTCCTTTGATCTCAAACTCAGAATTAGAGCGTTTAAGTTTTCTGATAATTTTCTGATTAGTGGGGAGGTTATTTTCCAAATAAAACCTCCCACTAATTAATAGTCATTAAACACTCTAAATTCCCCTTATTTACAATTCATGCCCCAAAGAAGAATATATATATATATATTCTAAATATATATATATAATTATATACTTATATTCAATTATAAACGTTTCTCCATAAGCTTAAGCCGGAGAAACGTTGATTCAACATAGTATCAAAGCAAAATATCATGGGTTCAACCCCCGCTCAGAGAACACTTTTTCAAAAAAAAAAAAAAAAAAAAAAAAAAAAACCTATACTTACAAGTGTTGGGCCTCTCTCTACCTCCTCATAAGCTTAAGCTTGGCCCACACCTGGGTGGTGTATTGGAAAAAAAAATTATACTTACAAGTGTTGAGCTTCTCTCTACCTCTCCATAAGGTTAAGCTTGGCTCATCTTTGATGGGCGTATTGAGATATAATATTAATTATCTACTTTTTCATAATCCTAAGATTTTGGGTGAGATGATAATGATAATTCAACACACTCTATAAAATAAGGATCTTCATCGTGCATGTTTTACAAGGTATGCAATATCATATATCATATACCTAATACACATTCCAGTTCATTGTCTTAATAGAAATTTCACGTACTATTCAAATAGTAACTTGATCGTCGTAGTGACCCCAAAGACAAGCTCCAGGATCGACCTTTCATGCTTTGTGTGTTTTGCATGCCACTCTAAAAAGCATCGTAAAATCTAGTTGAATCATCTTTGAGAGGTCTAATTGCATGTTTCAACTCTCGATTACAACACGGACGATAACAGATTTCGTCAAACGAAAGGAGTAATTAGAATGAAAAATTATGTGTTTAGAGTGTGATATATGGAGGTTGTTTATAGAAGATGCTCTAACGTCCCTTATTACAAACCGGAAGGAGAAGGGACGAATGAACATTTATTGTTAATTTACAACTTTTTTTTGTTTTTTGTTTTTGAGTGGGTTAATTTACAAATTTTTAAATTTTGCTTTTTATTAGGCATGAATGTTGCAAGAAACGATATTCTATTTCTCGTATGAAATACTCAAACACATACCCAGCATTTATATATTTCGTAAACACTTGCCTTTTTTATACAAGTTCAAAAGTATATCCGGCCTTGAAACTCAGAATTTTCCAAAAGACAAGAATCAGAATTAACACTTCAACTTAACAAGTTGATGATCTGAATAATTAAGCTAGCTTAGCTTCCAAAATATAGATGAACAGATTAAAATTCAAACACTTAGGATTATTTAGATGAACATAGTTTGAATATATATATAGGGCATCTTTAGAGATCGATGGTCCCAAAGTATATATATATAATATATTTGGTCAGGTTAATTTCTCGCATACGGCATGCATGAAAGATGCATACATCGTCGATCACCAGCCCTCGCAGAAGCCGATGTCAAGATCACATGGACACCCTTCCTCACAAAATTCTTCATCTTCATTTTCCTCATCGATATTGCATTTTTCTCCACATTTACCAGGTTCAAGTACCCTCGTAACAACTCCAAGTAGTTGCCGACGTCGACTCGTGTTCAACTTATTATTATTATTACCTTTCCTTCCATTCATGGAATTCATTGATGACCAGGCTTCACAATATTCCACCGCAACTGCATGAATCATCCAAACCAAACACAGGTTTTTTAATAATATATAGCATGCAAATTTTATATATATATATATATATAAAATTGAGAGCAGGATTCAAATAAAAATGAAGAGAAGAGTATGACTAACAATTAGTGGATATAAGCAAAAACAAAATGAAGAAGTGAGCTAGTTTATAATTAGCCATGTCTTGATCACTTCTTCAAAACAGAATGCAAAAGACTCTTATGATTATTAAAATTGCAATTGCTAGCTACTGTGCTAATTAATATTGTACATCATACAATATACGTTCAATTTATAATATATAGTCGCCTGCATGTGGCCTCGTAGTTGGGGTAGCGTTGATTAAGCACTGCCGGCCAAATATGTATATACATATACACACACAATGACGTAAAACTCTTTAAATATTTATTTAATAAGATAATATTCCTTCATCCGTATCATCTCTCAATATTTCACATCCATTTTGTTCGGTATACCTGTTAGAGGTGGCGGACCGAGCTATATACAACTAATGGGGTAAGTGTCTCCTTGATCCGAGAAAATTAAATACATGTACTCTAATATATGTAGCATGCGTTTAGTTTTTCCCTTTTAATTTATTAATTATTTGCCTTTAATAGTTTTGTTATCCCCTTATATACCTGAGATCATGCGTCCGCCACAACATATATGTTGGTCAACACAATCTAAATACCATATTAACCAAATAAGAATACATGCGATATATGTAAAATATACAAACGGACTTTAAGTTTCCATGCCAAAATCATCTGTTTCCCTTCCATATTTGTCTCCAAAATTTTCAACCTGTTTTTAAAGTTTACGCGTATTTTAATTGAGTATTGAATAAAGGGAGAATTGGCTATATAGCCTTTTTTCAACAAATTCTTGGCTGTGTTTTTTTCCGTTTTTTTGATCGCGATTTTCTCCATTTTTTTTCACAAATGTGCGCACGATCTTAAGGTCCTCAAATCCCCTATTGGGTTCCCCTTCCCAATTAGGGTTTAATCTAAAACGCGAAGATTTATATCGTTTACACCATTTCGAACAAAAAAGACTATATCACAAGATTTTGGTCAAACACCCTTTTTAACCTTAAGCCCCATGAATAAATCTCCAGTTATATCCAATTACTTACAAGACAAATACTTGTGTGGAAAGAGGATTTTGAGGTAATTAAAATCACTGATAAAACGGTCAAAACCACACAAATTAAATAAAAAATTAAATTGTGTGGTTCATAAGCCTCCACACGATGTCTCCATACGTGTAGAGACTCACTTTATGAAGTTTCCTTCAGTCAACGCGCATTGGTTCCGTCAGCTATGAAATCTACAATTTTTTTAGACTTGAATCATATTTGATTTTCATTATTTTCTATTATTATATTACTTGAATCAGATTAAATTATTGCCTCCCTGAACATTATCTCAAATGTAACACTCCAAACACGTATCTGGTGGCGCTAAGTGAGTAAAAAAGGGGAATTCTTTTCTAGTCACTCCATTTGAGGACTTGTATTGCGTGGATGATTCTGAAGTACACAATTTGAACCCAAATTGAAACTGTGTGGTCCAGAATCATCCACGTAACACAACTCCTCAAATGGAGTCAAGGACGGAACTAGGGTGGGTGCTAGGGCGGGCGCAGCGCATCCGGTTTTTATTTTCGGTACACTAGAAAACCTATATAATTTACTCCAACACCATTAGTTGTCTTAATCCAGCCCACCCAACCATACATATATTGTCCACTAGCCCACCTAAACAATAATTTTTGGTTCCGTCCCTGAATGGAGTCACTAGGCAAGAACTTCCCGTAAAAAAGATAAGTCATTCTACCTCTTTAGATTTTACCCACAATATAAGTCATTCTACATTACCAATGCAATTTTTTTTCTAATCTTTCTACATCTTACCCCTAATTTATTATCAATCTAACAACTTTTCATTACTTAGCAACTACTGCATTAATGATAGTCAATGAGCATTTTAGACATGTAACCTTGAAATTCATGACATTCAATCACTTTCTTAATCTGTGTGAAAACACCCAAAATGACTTATATTTTGGGACGGAGGTTACTTAGACCCGCCGTCCTTGTTTGGCCTAAAAAGACTAACCCGGGTTGACAAGATTTTTTTGTCTCACACTTATATGGACGTGAGATTTCTACTATTTTAACTATGTGAAACATTACATTTTTCCCCTAATAAGCAATTGACGTCCTCCCCAAGACTTGTCCCAGACTCGTCCCTACCAGAGGATTCTAGAGGTGGTCATCGCCGTCTCTCACGGTGTGACTCGGTTCCGTCTGATAGTTGGCTATAATATCTGTAATACCCTGCTCCCGACCACTAGGTCCACTGGAGTCATTCTAAGAGGGATTGCGAAGCTCTCGTCGCGACTTCAATAATAATAATAAAATCCCATAAATAATTCACTGATCCACAAATGGTTCTATAATAATTCAAGAATAAATCCTCAATTCATTTGAATAACATTCACTATTTACTCACATTACAAATATTACCATAAAGAAAATTACTATAACCCTTAAGAATACTTGGCACGGTCCATAAGCCAATTTCTCCTTCTTCTTGTGATCACGATCAATATCATCGCCTAAACTTCCTTCTTTCTATCTCGATCAATAACCTGTACAAATATTTACAAAAAGAAGAAAAAAAAAACAAAAAAAACGAGGCGTCGCAAAATGCGATATGAGCCGTGTGTGAGAGTATATATATATATATATATATATATATATATATATATATATATATATATATATATATATATATATATATATATATATATATATATATATATATATATATATAATATATAGAGGAAGCAATTTAACCCGTTTCCCTTCAATTACCCGACCCATACCCGGTAAGAAAACAAAAAATACTGATAAAAAAACCTTCCCCATAATTCCAGCAAAAAACCGCCCCATTATTTATTACAAAAAAAAGCCAACCGCATAAAAATATTTTTTAAAAAAAACGTGTTCCTTTAAAAAAAAAAAACCTGCCGCATTCCCTAAAAAACTGGTGCATTATTAATTACAAAAAAAACTGGCGCATAAAAATATTTAAAAAAAAAAACAAAAAAACCCAAAAAACCAGCCGCATACACAAAACCTAGCCGCATTATTAATTACAAAAAAAAAATGCTGCATAAAAATATTATAAAAAAAAAAAAAAACGCATTACTTTAAAAAATAAAAGCCTACCGCATTATTACTTACAAAAAAAACTGGCGCAAAAAAAAAAAAAAAAAAAACCTAAAAACCAGCCGTATTCACAAAACCTGCGCATTACTTTAAAAAAAAAATCCCCATTTTCACACACTGATATAACAAACAACACACTCTTCCTATCTCTCAATCAAATAATAATTCTCAGGTAATTTCTTTTCTCCATGGTCATGCTCTACTAATCTTAGGTTTTTTTTGGACTTGATGAACAGAATCATCCTACACATTAACACACTGTGATATAACATTTTCTCCATAGTCATACTCTACTAATATTATGTTTTTTTATAAAATTATCATCCCCGTCCTCATTTAGAGCCCTAAATTTTCAGTTTGATGTTTTTATTAAAACTATTGAAAAAGTGCATAATTTTTTTTTTGTTTTTGGTTTTTTGGGCAACTTTTTTGGGCCGGCCATATTTGAAGCTTCAAAGCTAAAAGTTGTGTTTGTGGGAGTTGATGAACAAAAGTATCCATAGAAGCTGCCAATAACCTACATATTGACACACATTGTTTGTTAATATATATTTTTATTTTGATTATTCATATGTTTATCAAGGTGTATTTCGAATATTTGTTTTTTCAGAATCTGATGATCAGTGGGTGGCAGAGCAGTTTGGATGATATTTGCAAAGCGGAGAGGCTGCATTTTTACAATATTTTTGTACTAAAATGGCACTCAAGGTGAACAGTATATTATGTTTTCTTTTGTACGTGTGTTATGCATGTAAATGATGAGCTTGCAGGAGGTGTCATATGTCTCAAATTTTAAGATTGTCATTGATCAAATTTATTTTGTGTCGTGATCAAACCAATAGAATTTAAAAGATTTCAGTGAATCTCTATGTATAAAAATCAACAATGAACCATATATATCATTTCAAAGCGATGACAAGGTGATCCAATTTTTGATGGTCCCGACCACCATAAAATTAGTGGCTATTACGTAGGTTTGGATTCTTATTGTCTCTATTTTTCATTCACTATTTTCATTCTTCCCATGTTCTTTAGGGAGGAATTGAAGGAGCGAGGATAGAGTGTAGCGTAGAAGTGAGGGACGAGGCTTTGGTTTTCCTGTCATTTATTTACAACTATGTAGATTAGTTGGCCACGCAAGTTGTTCTTAATGATTGCAATGAATGAATATTGTTTGTTGAAGACCAAAAACATAATCAGAAATGGAGAATTCTCAACATAAAGCAATTTTTTTTTCCTTCTCATTTGTTTTTTTATGTTTAGTACTATATATTTCATTGCTTTCGTTTGAATTTTATTTGTGAACATTTGTACACTTTTTGTTGATCTCCTTGGTGTTTGTGAAGTATGCAATTTGTATATTTTGTTGATATATTCTATCAAAGTTACTCTAATCTTCTTGATTTTCCGGCTTATCCTTGCTTTGGCCAGTGTAAGAATTGCTATTATATATTGAAACCCAAGTTTTATATGTTTAAATTGTAACCAGTATCGATTTTTTAAAGATTATATCGAGGTTGAATTTACGTATCTTAATTTGCTTATATTTGCGATGAAGGTTCTTTGGGATCTGATTGTGCAAATCTTGGAATTAAAGTTGATAAAACATCATCGTCATCAACAACTTCGACGACTTCTAATTCATTCACCTCACCGAACGATTCCAATCCAGGTATGTTTCAAGATTCTCATTTCTTAATTTACTTTTCGGGTAAATTGTTTTGTTATATCTGTTATTTCAACACTTCATGTTTTAGATATATTATTTGCCATTTTACAAAAATCAGTGGAATATCTAAAGCTATACATCTTATGACACTATCTGTTGCTATAATAAAATAATATATTAACTGATGCCAGAAAGAATTGACAATTTTGTTCACATAATACAAGAGGGGTGTGGGTTCTTTTTCAAAAAAAAAAAAAAAAAAAAAAACATATCAAAAAATATAGGAACATCCTTTTATTTGCAGGACCATTATTTTCTTGACCACAAATGCAAGAAAACATACTTTACAATTGACGTAGACCTTGGGTTTGGTCTTATATGGCTAAGTCAATTTTAAAAATAAAAATAAAAAATAAATAGAAAAGAATCAACCCACCAACCCCTCTCCATTCAATATTTAATATGATAGCTTAACTTACAATGTTAAAGGGTTTCTACTTCTACAGAGAATTAATGTAGGGTTGGAGAGGGTTGAGTAGGGTAGGATAGGTTGGGGTAGTGGGTAAGGTAAGGTATGTTGGTGTGGTGGGTAAGATAGGGGTAAAGTGGAATGGTGGATAGGGTAGGGTTGGGTGGTGGTAGGGTACGGTGGGGTGGTGGGTTAGGTAGGATAGAGAAGGATGTGGTGCTGGGAAGGTAGGGTGGTATGATGAGTAATGTAGGGTAGGGTAGGGTTGGGGTGAAAGTGGAGTGGAGTAGGTAATGGTAAGGTAGGTAGGATGTCGAGGGTAAGATATGGTGATATCGGGTAGGGTAAGATAGGGCGGTGGGTGGGGTATGATAGCGGTGGGTAGGGTAGGGTGGAAAGAGAGGTAGGGTGCAATGGGGTATGACGTAGACTACCCACCCCCCTTTATCTAAAGGTAATCGCGTTGTCATACGTCTCGCGTACGTACGGGTTTATATTAGTATATATATATATATATATATATATATATATATATATATATATATATATATATATATATAATGTTTTGAGCAACTTTTAGAATACCGGCGGAAGTTTTTCTTTAATAATAAAACAAATGGATAGACAATTTTATAAACATTGAAGTGTACGAGAATTAAAGAAACATGTCAAGTTTATTTATAAGCACTAGCTTTGGCCGAGCTGATGAGTCAAGTACCGCACAAACACCGTTTTACCATATGGATTTCAACTGCACTCTACGAGAACTAGTCATGCCTAACAACTCCGGTCGATCGCCAGGGAAAAGAATCAACATTCACCATGCAAACCTCCTACATGGCTCCAGCCAGCCCTATCCATGCCTTAGGACCCACACACCAACCGTTAGCCCGGCTG
This sequence comes from Gentiana straminea, assembly GCA_036785695.1. Classification (NCBI taxonomy): domain Eukaryota; kingdom Viridiplantae; phylum Streptophyta; class Magnoliopsida; order Gentianales; family Gentianaceae; genus Gentiana; species Gentiana straminea. The sequence goes on from JAVUPR010000266.1 coordinate 7,960,460, forward strand.
TAGCATGAATCTTTGGGAAAATGTATTGTTCCCACTCTTACGAGCGAGCACTCTAGCTAATGTCGGAAAGACTTCGAGTCAAGAGGCCCCGATACCGGTGACTAGCCGTTCTCCTAGAGCAATAACTCTAATCCCCCTAGCCACTAGAGCTTTGACACTTTCGTGCTAAGTGCGAGCGGGCGATCAAGTATTATCCGCCAATTCCAAGTATCAGTTTTTATAGTTACTAGAAAATTGTACACTAGCTCAAAACATTAGTCGTTCCATATCAATTCGAATTATTTATTTAATGAAATGTCATTCGAAAACCGACTCGAGTTTAAATTAACACTTGATATAAATAAAATATTTGAAAATACGTAAAAAGTCATATTTTGGCTTTTATCGAAAATAAAATTTGTTTGTAGTAACAACGGCTTATTATACATTCCTCCGGCGATTTTCGAGGTGTCTTCATTTATACTCCGACGTATCTCTTTTTAATGAACACGACCCATGAGCCTAATGTATTAGTCAAATTATCACCAGCATTATACGTAATAAGATCATCCGTTCCCACTTGACTAATTCTTCCATTCCTCTGCGTCTAACTCCCGGTTGCATCCCCATTCCAGCCATAAATTTCCCTCACAAACCTTAATTTTATGAATCATTTTTTTCAGCCTGTATACCCTACGATCCTTGAAACCCCATCCTCAAATTAACCCCAACATCATGCCTTACTGATGAATTTATCAAATGTTTCTTCTAATCAGTCCTCATCAAAAATATAAGAACGATGAAGATCGAAAATGGCTATGCAAAAGCTAGATGGGTTGCTAACCTATATTAAGCATGGAGATTGTGGTGTTGACTCACAAGATAAGACACCGTACCTCATTGATTTTGTTCATATGACAGTGGTGGTTAAGGTTATTGGTTTAAGGAAATTTCGACATTTTCGCAAAGGAAATCTATATCTATATAATAATATGTCATTGATTACAGCCACCATCACACTCCGGCAAAATAGTTTTTTAGATTTTGTAGTCAAAATGTGTAACTTCTTCATATAAACTTTCTATTTTGTTTATTTCAAAAATAATTACCAGATTTCTTAATACACTCTTTGAATATACATTTGAGTGTTTTTTTGTTTTGTTTCCTTTTGCAGTATAGATGACGGTTTTTTGGTTATCTTCTCTCCTCCGGCTTCTATCCGCCGTGTTCTGGTTACCTACAAGACCATATAGGCTCCGTTTGTTTTGCAATATGTTTTTTTGAGAGTTTTTTTTTCTATCACATCACCAATCATTTCTTACAATTCTCCTACCAATCAAATCTTCAACTACAAATAAAAAAATATTAAATCATCTATCATCATTTCACTTTATCAACTTTATTACTTTTTTTACCATTATTTTATTCATTATTCTACTTTATTTCACCAATCATTTCATAACCTACATCAATCATTATTCTACTTTATTTTATCCCATCAACTCTCTAATCATTACTTCAATCACTTTATCTAAAAAAAACTCCCAAAAAAACTCCAAAAAAAACTCTACCCAAAACAAACGGAGCCATAATGTTTCTATTTTTTTGATTTGGATAGAATGTGAGAAAAACCGGGGAGTAACGCAGCAAAACGAAACAGAACGCAGACACATGTATGAAAAGCTTTGATTTTTATTGTAGTTTTGGAGATAATTTCCAAGGATTACATCTGTTGCTATTTATTCAACCAAAGATAAGAAATAGATAGCTACTGAATTAATCAAACTTATTCGAACTGTTTGAATTTATTGCCCTAATCCTAACTTTGAAATTGAGATAAAGAACAACCCATCTGTTGTTTGAAATTGCCTTCAAATCCATTGAGGTAGACTCCATCTTGACTCAAACCCATGGCCTTTAGCTCGCTCTGACACTTCACACGTTATTTTTTTTTTGAATAATGTTTATCCACCTTATCTCTCCATGCCTTCCTTATCTCTCCTATCTTCAGTAGTTGTCTGAAATTTGCTTATGTTTGCCTCTAAGCTCTTAATACCCTCCCTCAAACTATGCTTGGGGTGAAGGCATAGTTTGCTGAGGAAGTGCTGAATGACATAGCGGGTGACTGGCTTTGTAAAGAGGCCAGCAACCTGAAGATATGTAGGAACATGTTTGGTGACAAGTCTGCCTTGGGCCACTCGTTCTCGTACAAAATGGAAATCCAACTCAATGTGTTTGGAGCGTGAGTGAAACACTGGATTGATGGCTAGGTAAAGGGCTCTGAGATTATCGCAGTAGATAAGTGGAGGAGTTTGTGTTGAGAGTTGCAAGTCTGTGTACAGGAACTGTAATCATGCTAACTCAGCAGCAGTGTGAGCCATAGCACGATACTCTGCTTCTGTCCTTGACCTGGAAACAGTTGTCTGCTTCTTGGCACACCAAGAGATGAGGTTTGAACCCATAAAAGTACAATAACCAATTGTGGACCGTCTGGTTGTTGGATAGCCTACCCAATCTGCATCTGAATAGGCAGATAACACAAGATTGGAATCAGCAGTGAGTTGAAGACCAAGGTATAGGGTTCATTTGACATAGCGTAGTAACATGTTAACCAGTTTGAGATGAGCTTGAGTAGGAGCCTGGAGGAATTGGGATGCATAGTTGACTGCATAGGCAATGTCAGGTCTTGTGAAGGTAAGGTACTGTAGTGCACCAATCAACTGTCTGTAGTATGTAGGATTGGCCATCAGGGGTGAATCAGGATCTGGGCTGGGCTTTAACTCCAGAGGTGTAGCAACTGGCTTGCATTCAACCATCTGTGCACGTTCTAGGATAGTCAATGCATAATGAGTCTGAGACATGTGTAAGACTGATCCTACAAAAAAAAATCTCTACACCAAGGAAATGGTGAATGGTGCCCAAATCTTTCATAGCAAACTCAGTGTGAAGTAGGGCAACAAAAGAAGACATTAATTTGGTATTTGAGCCTGTGAGCAGCATATCATCAACATAAATCAATAAGTATAAGGAACCACCATCAGAGTGATAAACAAACAAAGAGGGATCTGCCAAACTACAATAGAAATCAAATTTGAGAAGGTATGTGCTGAACCTATCAAACCAAGCCCTAGGGGCTTGTTTGAGACCATAAAGGGCTTTTTTCAGTCTGCACACATGATTGGGATATTGGTGATCATGCATGCCTGGGGTTGTTCCATGTAGATTTCTTCATGTACATGACCATGAAGAAATGCATTCTTAACATCTAGTTGTTTAATGTGCCAGTGTTTGCTAAGGGCAGCAACAAGAACTAGCCCAATGGTTCCTGGCTTAATAACAGGAGAGAGAGTTTCATTATAGTCCACACCATCTACTTGGTTGTATCATTTGGCAACAAGCCTAGATTTATGTCTTTCTAATAACCAATCTGGATGGAACGAATCCTTTGAATCCGGTCACACCAGGTATCATCCCCCCAAAACAACGTTCTCTTTCAAACCTTTCAACCAATCGATACGTCCCCGTGGAGCTGCTTTTGCTAAAACTCGAGCAGTTTCTTGAAAACTCACTTTTGATATGAAGCTTTGAGTATTGATGGATGCTCTTGTTATTCTCAATAATATGGCTCGGTAACAAATTGTTTCTTTCAAAGCTCTTGGCCTTGAGCACCCATTTTGACCCAATGACGTGCATGTTGGGTTTGTAAGGTACTAGTTCCCAAGTGCTGTTTTTATGGAGAGCATCCAGCTCTTCTTGCATAGTAGCCTTCCATCTAGGGTGTTTGAGGGCTTCATTGATAGTCCTTGGTTCTCTGGGGTTCTCTGGGGATATTAGGGTTAGGCTTAAATATCCCATGTTGAGCTCTAGTTGTTATTTGATGTGAGGGTTCTGGTATGGGAGAATATTCAGGTGTGGATGAGGGTTCTGGTGTGTGTTGTGGATCTGGTGTAGGGGAGGAGTCTAGGGATGAGGGCGAGTCTTCATAGGATATTGGAGATTGGGAAGAGGGAGAGTTTGGAGTCCGTGGCTCTTGTGAATGTGATGTGTGCAGGATGTAGGTGTCTGATTCAGGGGTATGGTTTGGGAGAATATGAGTAGTGTCTAGACTAGGGTCTGGGGTGATGGCAGGGTCTACAGATATGGTATCTGGGTTAGGTGTAGAGTGATTTTCAAGATGATCATAGTGTGCGTGGACAATAGTATGTTCAATCCAGTCTGTGAAGGTGGACAGTCTAGGTTGAGAAATGGGATTGATTCTGGCATGTTCAGTAGGCTTGTAAGGAAACATTGTTTCATCAAAAGCCACATACCTAGCCTAGATATGATTGCTTTTCTGGTTCCTGGGTGATAACATATGTAACCCTTATGTTGCATGCTATAACCTATAAATATTCAAGGAATGGTATTGAGGTACTTGTTTCTCTTAGTATCCCATGTGTAGGGGTAGCACATAGTACCAAAAACCCTGAGATGTGTGTAGACAGGGTCTCTATGATACATTTTAAAGTAGGATGATTCATTGTTCAGACAGGTTGTGGGAACTCTATTCATGAGATAGATAGCTGTTGAAAAAGCTTCAGTCCGTAAGTATAGAGGTGCATTGCGGTGAAAAAGCATTGTCAGTCCTAGCTCTCTAATGGTCCCATGTCTCCTCTCTACTACTCCAGTTTGCTGTGGTGTGTGAGGACAAGACATTTGATGTATAATACCATTATCCTTAAAGTGATCCCTAAGTCCGTGGTTCGTAAATTCAGTCCCACAGTCAGAATGGAATTTTTTTTATTTCTTTGTCAAACTGTCTTTTAATCATTTTTTCATAATGCAAGTAAGCTTTAAAAAAAATCAGACTTGTGAACTAATGGTATAAGCCAAGTGAATTTAGTGAAATCATCAACAATACTGGCATAGTAAGAAAAAGAACCAACAGACTTGATGGGTGTTGGCCCCCATAAGTCACAATGTATTATTTCAAAAGGACTAGTACTAGAATGTTCTGCATCAAAAAAAGGAAATTTGCTAAGTTTGCCTAGCTGACAGCTTTCACAAAGATGATATGTCTTTATTTTCCCTAAAACATCAATAAAACCTTTGCCTTTCAACTGCTGAACAGTGCTCATTTGAATGTGCCCTAATCTTTGATGCCACAATGAACTTGAACCAGACCTGAACCTATTGGAGAAATAAACTTCAGGTTGGTTTTGCAACACATAAAGATCACCCCTTCTTGTCCCTGTAGTCAGTATCTGTCATGTGCCTTGTTCCTTAACAAAGCATTATTGTTAGTGAATTCACAAGTAACAGAGTGGTCATCAGTGATTTGACTGACAAGTGAGCAATTTTTTTGTCAATTCAGACACCAGCAACACATTTAATAGGATGTTATTGTGATTTTGTTTCAGGTTTGCTTGTCCTATACCTGTTATTGGTAAAGTAGTTCCATTGCCAATGATAATTGAGTTTGATCTTGCTGAATTACAATTTTGGATAACATACCTGGCTTACCAGTCATATGGTTGGATGCTCCGGTGTCCACTGTCCAATCTGTGTCAGTTATGGATGTGTCTAAGGTGAGTGCAGCAAGTGCTTGAGGGAGCTCTTGATTCTGTTGATCTTTCTTTGGAACCCACCTGCAAATCTTTGCAATGTGGCCCATTACTCCACAGGACTGGCACCTCTCATTTTGAAACCTTTCCCTTTCTTTTGGAGTCATTCTTCTTTCCCCCGGGGGAGGTGGTCTTCTTTAATTTTCTGCACCTGTGGTGTTGCCTTTTGACTGTTGGGCCTGAAATCCTCTCCAGATGAAATAAATATGCTATCTTGTTGAGGTTGTTGTCTGGATTGTGGTGGTGCCCTGGATTGGTTCTCGCTGTAGTAGGCCATCTGAGGTGCAGTTTGAGTTTGGTTCATGGTGCTTGAGAACCATGTTCTTCTCTGGTCCAAATTTTGCAGATGTGAAACCAGCTCTGTGTATGAAGGCCTAGGAGGTTTGAGCATGGTTGTTGTGAAGGTTTCATAGGTTGGCCCCAAACTGGTTAGTGAGTACAATTTTTCTGAGTCTTGGATTGGTTTTCCTGTGGCTGCCAAGTTATCACATAGCCCTTTGAATTCCCTGATATGTTCTGCAATGGTCTTGTTCTCATCCTTCTTAAGGTAGGTGAGTTGTTGCTTGAGTGTGAACTCCCTAGCCTGTGAATCTTGGGCATATGCATCCTTCAAGGCTTTCCAAACATCGTGTGCAGTATTAAGGCCTATTTACCAGGCCTAGAGATTCTTCAGAAAGTGATCCAATGAGCCATCCTCTTAAAAGTCTGTCAGGTTTCTTCCACTTCTGGTATTCCTGATTTTGAATTGTAACCTCTGTCCCTTCTGTGGTGGTGCTTTTCATAGTTTGATCTGGTGCTGGAGTTTCATTGGTTAGATGACCAACAAGATCTTGGCTTTCTGCAAGTGCCAAAGCTTGTTCTCTGCACAGAGGATAGTTGCTTTGTGTGAGTTTGAGTGTAACAAAACTGCTGACATTCAATGACAGTGTTGACATCTTGAATTTGTTCTGTAAATTTGTTTGATTGGTTTTGTTGTTGCTTAGTCTGAATGAAAAAACAGATCTGAACAAACAGGTCTGTTTGTGTTTTTGTTTATGCAAATTTGCTTGCTTGAAGATTTTTGTTTTTGACGAATTTTGGGGATCTGTTTGTGACTTGCTTTTTTCTGATGTGTGTTTGAACAGATACAGTGATCTGTCTGTTTGTGTTTGTATTTAGAGAGTTTTTCGCTCTGATACCATGAGAAAAACCGGGGAGTAACGCAGCAAAACGAAACAGAACGCAGACACAGGTATGGAAAGCTTTGATTTTTATTGTAGTTTTCGTGATAATTTCCAAGGATTACATCTGCTGCAATTTATACAACCAAAGATAAGAAATAGATAGCTACTGAATTAATCAAACTTATTCGAACTGTTTGAATTTATTGCCCTAATCCATTGAGGTAGACTCCATCTTGACTCAAACAGTTCGAATAAGTTTGATTAATTCAGTAGCTAATCCATTGAGGTAGACTCCATCTTGACTCAAACTCATGACCTTTAGCTCGCTATGACACTTCACACGTTATTTTTTTTGAATAATGTTTATCCACATTATCTAATTTATCTCTCTATGCTTTCATTATCTCTCTTATCTTCAGTAGTTGTCTGAAATTTGCTTATGTTTGCCTCTGAGCTCTTAATAGAATGGATATTTCTTTTATTGACCGTTTCAATTTTATTCATGTTTATTTACTTCTTTGTGCTCTTTTGCAGTATATAGATCCGCCTTATAAGGTTCCAAAATTTACCCTTTACCTGTATATTATGCACATAACCAGAAAAAGAGAAGGCAAATGAGTGATAATTCAACCATAAACACCTTAGAATGAGTACTTTTATGAAATCAAGTTTTCATTTTATTACAGCCGATAGAATGAGTACTTTCTTTGATATAATGTTTTTATTCTAATAATTTCGATGTATTATTTGTTTTCTTTTGTATTGTACCGAATTTTTCTCTTTATATTTTTTACTTTATCTATTTATTCTTTTGTTCTCTTCAACAATATAATTGATATTTTGTTGTCCTGCCTCAATAGTAATAGAGTTTGAATTAGAGAAAAGTATAGAATAATTAATGTATTGATAGAATAAGATACCAATGCTACATCAACTTTCCTCAATTTCTCGGTAAATTGTCACCATACTCATCAAGTCATCCATCGTCTAAATAGACATGACAATATATTGATAAATGCAAAAATCATTAGAACGGGATGGAAATTGCTTCATAATACTCACATGGAAAAGGAAACAAGTAAAATTGATGTAACCGAAAGTCAATCAACCCGAGCTACAAACAATTCAGAGAATAAGATAGGCACTCCCTTCTCAAAAAAAAAAAAAAAAAAAAAAAAAAGAAAAGAAAAGAGAGAGACACACAAATATTGAGTGATGGATGGATTCAACGCTCTAATAATTGTGTAAGAGGGATATGCAAAATGAAATAGGGGAGAAATTTTAGGGTATTGAATTGTTGAATGAATGAATTGAAGTTTTGTTTTTGTTTTTTTATATATTATTTTTGAAAAAAATAAGATTGAAGGCTTGGCAACTTTGTTGGAATGGTAGGCGAAATTTACGGAGAATTTAAGAGGTGATGCAGTAAATATCAATATTCAATTTTGAATGTCAATGGGCATTTGGGAATCATAAAAAATAAAAATAAAAAATCTGGTAGGCAAAGACGCCTTAAGCCGATATGGGGCGGGCGACCAACTAAAAATATATTACAATAGAAATCGTTTTTCTTAAACACCCATAGATATTTGAAATTGGCCTGCTTATATTTTTATATATTTATTCGTTTTGAGTTATAATGTGCAAGACTAAGTTTAGTGGTTATAAAGTGTGGTAAGATTCGGATTGGTATCTTAAAATTCCGGGAAATGGCTTTTCCAAACATATAGATAGATTCAATTATCTTCTTCAGGTATAATTTTGTGTTTTTAACGGGGACGAAAGCCTATTACAAAAGTCACACACCCTTTTTTTTTCTTTCCCTCAAGGGAGGCTTCAACCTATGACCTCTTGGTCTTGGGGCCTCAACTTTTATCACCAGAGTAATACTTCATCGGTTGTGCTACATAAATTTGACCAGACTCGGAATTTGTGACAAATAAAATTTATCGTTTATGTACAAGAAGAAACACTTCATCCTCTTTTACTATTGTCCAACGACGGTAATATGATGAATTGAGAATGGTGTTTTTTCTTCCAGAACTTTTAAAATCCTACTGATTAGATTTTATTCTATGAAAATATCAATGAGTTTTTTTTATATTTATAAACTTACCTCCCGTACATGATGCACAAGTTATTTGGCTAGTCAAGGAATATTTGTTAATTAAGTAGAAATATGATATGAGATGAGCTTCACCGGTGAAAACGGATGCATTGCAATTGATGATACGTGTTAGATTTAATGAGAATGAAAAAGGTGTACAATAAATGATTGAAACGGATGAAAACTGGATAAAACGTCCGATTAAACTTATGAGAAAAAAAACTGCCGAAGGAATAAAGATATCGTCGGTGTCATTGAACGTATATGATGAAGAAGTTAATTTTAATGACAACTGAAAGACATAATCAATCAAAATTGTGTGATAATGTGTGTGAAAAATGTCACAGCATTCTTTAAGAAATGTATTCGACAAATATTTGATTTTTATTTATCATATAATTGAATGATCATACAAAAATATTTGTAATTTTATGTCTAACTTTTGGTATGAAATAAGATTGTTCAAAATAATATACTTTTAGTATAAAATAATAATGTCACAACTGATTTTTTTTTTTTTTTTTTTTTTTTTTTTTTGAGCATCAACGGAATCATTTCTATGTTAAAGAAAATAGAAAAAAGACTTTGATTTTTTTTCCGCAGTTTAATCAATAGTATGAAAATAACATTTATCACTAGATTTTAACAGTTCAAAATAAAAAATAGAAAAAATAATCTAGACAGTTATTTAGGAATGCCTATAATTTTTTTTTTTTTTTTTTGTAAACCGGATCTTTATTAAAATTTGTAAGCAAAATATGTACAACACACACCCCAAATGTTAACTTCTTTTATAAGCAATATGAAAAAAATCGGGGTGTTACAATATCAATTGTAACGCAACGCCAATTCTACTACTTTAACTATGCGGGACATTACATTTTCCTCTCTTATAAGCAATAGAAGTCCTCGTCAGGACTTGTCCCGGACTCGTCTCTACCAGGTGATTCAAGATGTGGTCCCTACCTTCTTTGTCCCAGACTCGTCCTTATCAAATGATTTTAAAGATGGTCTACACCGTCTCTCGTGGTGTGACACTTAGTTCCGTTTGATAGTCGGCTCTGATACGTACCAATTGTAACACCCATTCTACTACTTTAACAATTAGAGACATTACATTCTCCCCCTTATCCTAGCACTTTGTTCCCCTCTTATCCCCACCGTTCCTCACGGTGTGGCCATTAGTTTCGTCTAATGGTCAGCTCTGATACCGATTGTAACGCCTCTAGAGGTGGTCCCCACATACTCTGTCCCGGACTCGTCCCTACTAGAGGATTCTAGAGGTGGTCATCACCGTCTCTCACGGTGTGAGACTTAATTTCATCTGGTAGTCGTCTCTGTTACCAGTTGTAACGCTCATTCTACTACTATAACTATGTGGGACATTATATTCTTTCCCCTTATCCCCACCGTCTATGACGGTGTGACACTTAGTTCCCCTTTATCCCACCTTCTCTCACGGTGTGACACTTAGTTTCGTATGGTAGTCGGCTATGATACCGATTGTAACGCCCTCAAATCTGTGTCTGGTAGCTCCAAGTGCGCTATAAATGATCCGGTTAACTACATAGATCCGTCGTCATCGCTTGACCAACCTGAGTTGACAAGACATTTACGTAACACATTTTTATGAGGCTGAGAATCCAACTACTTTAACTATGTGGCACGATGACAACCATATATCAACAAATTTTCTTTGTAATGTAGATTGTCACTGCGAATAATGTGTCACTTGACACCGGTTTTGAAATCTTAGGTAACCATCAAACAATGGATTCATGCGTTAGCAAATTTTATTAGAGTGCCAAAAACTTCCGGAATTTTATTTAGATATGAACTTCCCTCACGCAAGGCAGTTTCGAAGCATGAATGGGCCTGTGCAAAATTTGAAGAAGGTCCCACTTTTTATTTAAAAAAATAATTTCTTACATAAGTAACATAAGCCAAATCACGATTCGAGAAAATACTAAGACTAATATCTGACACATATTATAAATGTCAAAAACAATAATATTATTGAACAAAAGAGAGGGAAAATAACAATAGCTGAAGCAAAAACATCATAAACAACGGAATCGTAACCAACAACATCAAAAGACTGCGAAACACTGATCGACAACATAACTACAGTAAGAACAAAAGAAATTGATCCTCAAAAAAATCTATGTGCATGTGTAGATGCAAAATCATCAATGTTAGTATTAATTTTAATATTGTCCAACATATCAATAGCCACTCGATTGTAAGGAGAGGAGAGGAGCGAAGCCACTCGAACGAATGGGCCCTGAGCGTTCAACTAGGGTAGATTTTTCATTAGTATCATTACTTTATAAGAGTTTGACGGTAAATTCACATATCATTACAATAAATAAATAAAACCAAAGTATGTCAAGATTTAGAATCGAACTAGCATCAATAGGAATATATATCAATGTTTATCTACTATATTACCTTACACGTACCATTGCTAAAGATATAATATTGGTCCTCCTTATATCATGGGCCATGGACGGCCGTCCATCTCGTCCGCCCCTACGGCCGGCCCTGCCCTCACATATCAGTCTAGGTTTTAAGGTTAATGTCCTTCGTCTTATATGAGTTTGGACTTATTTTTTCTACTCCATCCGTCCCGTAATATAAGTCTTTTTAACATTTTTATGGTGTCCCAAAATACAAGTCTTTCCCATATTTCAATACAAGATTGATGCATTGTTTTCACTTTCACACTAAATAATGCAATATTATAAGTCCATCCCAAAAACCAATACACTATTTTACCTTGAAATATTAAAAAGTACCTCATTTATGATTTTTCTTAATTTGTGTGAAAAGTCCAAAAGGACTTATAATACGGGACGGAGGGAGTACAAACTTTCCAATGATTGATTATTGGCACTATATCCCATCTTCCTTGTTAATGCAGACATAAGAACAATTCACGATCAGATTCAAAATCATCTCACTTACGGTAAATCTTATAATGTCAAAAAAAAAGGCAATAAACAATTCACAATCAGATTGCATTATCAGATTCAAAACCATCTCACTTACGGTAAATCACATGATGTAAAAAAATAAATAATAATAATAACCAGGGGCGGAACCACCTTTGTAATGGGGTGGTCTCAAGCCCACCCCAAATTTTGAAAATTTTTTTTAGTAGTAGTGTTAATATTAGTATGTTATGTGTCTTTTTCTTGATGTTACCAAGACCAAGACCACCCCGAAATTTTTTCCTGGTTCCGCCACTGATAATAACAACAACAAAATCAACTTGATGTAAAATTTAAAAAAAAAACACTGTGTGTTTGCTTTACTTTAGTTACTCCGGTTGTTTATTCTTGTTGTTTCCTCCCTATGGGATCAACTTGAATCACATGTACTATATTACGATTGTCGTAGCAAGAATATTCCGTCTCTCTATGGGATCAATTATTCCAGTTGTTGCTTTGTCCCAATGGGATCGTCTCTATAGAATCAATTATTCCAATTGTTTATTCATATGTTGCTTCGTCCCAATGGGAACAATTATTCAAGTTGTTCTCCCTTGTCCCTATGGGATCGACATGACTCACATGTACTATATTGCGATTGACCTAGCAAGAATATTCCTTCGTCCCTATGGGATCAATTATTCCAGATGTTGTTTCATCCCTATGAGATCGAATTGACTCGCATTATTCTTGATAGTATTAGTGCCTAGAGCAGGGACCAGAACACAACCATGCATATTACCCGTTCAACCCATACACATCACAATACATCAATGTGTGGGAGAATGCTCCAAGTTTTTTTATAGATAAAATTTAAGTATTTTTAACGGGGTCCATAGATATAGGATAGAGCATATAGCTTAAACGATTTTTTTTCATGAAAAGTTAGAGTTCAAGAAGTTGTATCATGTTGTAGGATGTGTGAAATGAGGTTTATCCTCACCTTCTTATGTTATTCGTTGTTGTATGATGGACGTTGAATAAATAAAATAACTTGGAGTTCTAAAAAAAAAGGATTGTATAATGTTCAAGAGTAAAAGACTTCATTTAATATAGAGTTATAATGGGCATTTTCCTAAATGAAATTTGGATTACAGCTTATTATTACTATTCTTATTTACAATTTTTATGCAAAATTGTTGCAATCTTGTACGTACACCTATAGGGATGAATGATTTGAATTTTGTATTTTAGGGTATTTATCGTAAATGCCTTAATCAAACACAACAATAAGAATACCATTTGAATGGCAGAAAAGGGACCAATATTATGTGGAGGGCCATGTATGTCGGATGATAAAAGCAAAGAATCCTGCATGTCATTTGCAATTTAGTCATCTCTAACTTCAACACTAACAATATACAGTAAGTAGTAATTAGTACTCCGTATGTTTTAATTATCAATTTAATTATGTTTTTTTTATTGTTATGTATGTAGTTATATGTATATGTGACCGATATTTCATGTAAGTTCTATTTCTTACTTTAATGTAGATGTCGTGCGCCGTGTCCGATACGACACGCGATAGACACGTGTCGGCTAATTAAAATATAGTATTTAAAATTTTAACAACTTCCTCTCCTTACAGTCGGGCACCTCTCCCGTAGGTCGAGTCTATTTCATAACCTCTCCTTTCACATACTAAGAGTGGCTTCGCACCTTTCAGTCGAGTGGCTTACGCTCCTCTCACATACGTTCGAGTCTATTTCATAACCTCTTGTCGAGGACCTCTTTAGAGCATTAAATCCTCTTCCTGCTGCGACACGAAACCAAACCGCCCCCGCCCGATCAAGTACCAGTTGCTTCGCTGGTGGGACAGCTCACTGATCGAGCGCTCTTGCGCCGAAGATGAACGGGGCTAAGCGATCTGCCGAAGGCGTGGGATGTCAAAATACATCGGTAGGGGAGCGTTCCGCCTTAGAGAGAAGCCTCCGCGTGAGCAGTGGTGGACGAAGCGGAAGCGAGAATGTCTGCTTGAGTAACGCAGACATTGGTGAGAATCCAAAGCCCCGAAAACCTAAGGGTTCCTCCGCAAGGTTCGTCCACGGAGGGTGAGTCAGGGTCTAAGATCAGGCCGAAAGGCGTAGTCGATGACAACAAGTGAATATTCATGTACTACCCTTTGTTGGATTATAACTAGATTCCCCCTTTTTCTAGATCCACCTCACATCAATAACACGACCCCTACTGCCGATAGGTAATTTTAGGCAAGTTTCTTTTGAAGTAGATACCTGAATGCCAAGGTTGGCTCGTAACAATTTATCTTCCGGGGCATATGATGATTCTTTCACCACCTGAGGCGTTAATTTACCTACTAAGATATCACCCGTCTCTACCCAGGATCCCAGCATCACAATTCCGGTTTTGTCTAAATTTCGGAGTAAATGGGCTTCTAAGTGTGGTATTTCAATATAGAATGACGCACTCCTACTAATATAAGATCTATATGTTAGGAAATCTACGCGGGAACGCAGCGGAATTTAAAATTTTATTTCCTTTTAACCAGGATCGACTTCGTTTAAGCAATAAACAAATAAGCTAGTAGATGGTTGTTACCTTGGTTGATCTAAAAGATCGACGCTTTGACCGTCTAAGGAGAGTAGTTCTGCATAGAGCCGCCCAAGTGTTCGGCCTTTACCGCTAGTCCACACGAACAGCTGATGAGAGATAAATTTATGATCATTATTACGACATTTTACCCCAATATTGATACCATTTTGAGCATTATTGTATCAAATCAAGTCAAAATTACTAAGTTTTATTCAAATGTATAAGTAGTAGTTATTATATAAATTATCGTATTTTTATAAGTTTTTTATTAGTTTTTGTACCGGTTTAGTAACCGGAGTGTCGTGTCGGATTTACGTTTGATATTTTGGTGATTCATTGCAGGATTATACATTGACCAAGATTCCACGTAACGACATGTTTTGAGTCTAAAAGATGTGTTTAGAGGATTAGAAGAAGATGCCACAAGCTTACGAGTTCAAATGGATCAAATTATCTTACATACTTAAAACCAAAACCTGTTTCGACGGAGATTTGACCCAGCTTAGAGGCATTTTCAGGGGATGACTTCTTCATGAAAGTTGTAGATATTCAAGTAAGCTTTCCAACGCATTTTGAATCAAGTCAATTGGACTTCTACAACTCAAATGGTGGTCAAGTGGCTAATCGGTTCATATCATTGAAAAATCTCGAAAAGGACACTTAATACAAATGGCTCATCGAGAATACGTTTTCTGAAGAAGTGGCCTTGATGAAAGTTGTAGAGAATTCAACGAGCTTTTCAACGGAAGTTTGATTATGTCATTCTGATATCAAGAATTCAAGTTACGATTTTTAGAAGTTAGGTTTGATAATTATATATAATTATATATATAATTACACAAAGATCGTAATGATTAAGGTAACATGGGGTCACATGCTTATAACTAGCGTAATGATTGTCATCATTACACCGGACCGATCCGGCCAACTATCCGGACCGATCCGGGAAGGGGAAATTGCCTATATATACAGAGCAGATGGGATGAAAACAATTGCCCCATCTTGGCCACTCTTGGCCAAGATCTCTCTTCTCCACCTCCTCCCATTTCTTCCATTCTCCTCTTCTTCATGTCCCTTCTTCATCTCTTTTCTCTTTTTATTTTGTTTTCGGGCCCGTATATACATATGTCTATGTATGTATATATGTTTTTATAAATAAAAGTAGTACTGTTGTAATATTCGAAATGATTATCAAGAAGTTGCTTTTGAGGAAAAGTTGCTATTTTCAAGAATACAACTTAGATCTGAAGTAAACGGGTAATTTTATTGAGTTTTACTTTTTGTTGTTCTATATAATTATATCTATCTATATATATGTGTGAGAATTTGATAAGTGTTTGGATCGAAAGGCTAAATTTGGTTGTAATAGAATTTTGTCATCTTGACGAAAGGCTATTATGTAAAACTTCAAACCGTTTAATCCATGACATTTTGACAGAATCGATATATATATCTATGTATAACTAAAAATATATCTAGCCAAGATATGAATCTGAATTAGTTATTCTTTTTATAGATCTGGATGATTGACTATGGTAAAAATGATTAAAATTAATTATGATGAATCTCTTTCTATTTTGAACTTAATGTACGGATAGAAAGACCGGAGGGTAAAATTGGCCGAGTGAAAACGTGACAACGGAATCCGATTTCCTACCCGGGGGCAGATTTGTCCTAGAAAAACAAATCGAGCGTCGTGAAGTCCCACAAGAGTCAGAAGGTAATCGACGACAAGGCAAGGTAAGCGCATTCGAGAGCAGCTCCTTTTTGACTGGTTTATCATGTGGAACCATAGAAGGAATTCAATTATTAAAATTTGTGCTCGAGATCTAATTACGTCAATTTATCTATTTCTAACGAAGATTCTAAAATATTGACCGCATGACAAAACGGTAGTGACCCGATCTTTTGGATGACGTAGGATAGTTAAATGGGACATATGACAGTTTCATACGCTCGTGTGAGAAGGAAGCGTTGAGTGAGGAGTGCACCGTTTCACATAATTTACACCTTGAATAAAGGAAGATCTGTCTCATTTATTTCTACTAAAAAGATATTGATTCGAAGAAAGTATTCTTGGCTAGATCCAAAAATATATATTATATTAGTATTTATTTGTTTTATTTTTCGTTTTACTAACATCTAACTCTAACATTACTAACTAATCTAACCGATCTAACTATCTAACCCGAGGAAACCGATAAACCGCGACTTAGATCGAGTTAATAATAGCTTCTTGGTGTTTAACCCCACTTAAAAGAATTACCATGTTTTCCCCGAGGAATACGACTCGACTCACCGAGACTAGAGCTACAATTTGACCCGGTACACCGCCGGTTAGGATCCGTATAGCCTAGGTAATGTCCGTCGACTTTTTGGCGCCGTTTCCAAGGTTAGGTTTAGGTGTCCGTCGCTTTTGGCGCCGTTGCCGGGGAAAACGTCGCTAATTTCTTTCTTTGTGTCTAGGGTTACTACTTGTATTAGCTCAAAATTCTCGAGGATAAGTCAACACTCTTCTTATCACATTTCTTTTTTATTTTCCGTTGGTATCTACCTTCTTTTAGTTACCAATTTTCTTCTTCTACCAATTTCGAGTTATTTTCTATTTTCGATAGTAGAAAGTAAACGCGGTTCGTTTATTTTTGTTGGTACCTACCTATTGGTAAGATACCAATTAAAAAAAAAATACACTCGGTAAATACCGAGTGGAGTCGGTAATTACCGGGAGAGAGAAAAAAAAAATAATAAAATGTGGTTTTTTTTTATCGATTTCGTGTTATTTTCTATTCGATATTTTCTATTCCACAAGAATTGTCAAATCGAGTTATGAAAACGGCCGAAATCAATAATGAAACACCATCTGATTCAGGTTTTATCTATTTCAAGTTATTTTTCTATTTTTCGATAGTTGATGACCAGAAGTGGTAAGGCCCCACTCACTCCTTATAGGCCTGATTTAAACACTTACGAAAGGCAGTTAAGAGTAGAGAGTAAACGCGGTCATATCAGTCAGGGAAATCCTGACCAAGTATCATTTTCAAATCGAAATACGAGAATGACTGAAACTAGTGATGAAACACCTGAACGAGGGCTTGATCATGCCCAAGGGAATATTAATAAATAAAATAAAAATAGAAATAATCAGAATTGGAAGCAGGTTGGAAGGAACCAAGTTTGAAAGGGCCAATTCAAACCGAACCTTATCCGCCTCAACCCAAATTCACCTCGGTTCAACCAGATAAGGCAACACCATATCCAATGCATATTTTGAAGAAAAAGGTACAGAATGATGAAACACAGTCATTCGAGTAGGAAAGGGAACGATTAGGCTTGTAGAAAAACAAACGGCGCCAGAAAGCTGACGGACATTACCTAGGCTATACAGATCCTAACCGGCAGTGTACCGGGTCAAATTGTAGTGCTAGTATGGTGAGTCAGGTCGTATTCCTCAGGGAAAACATGGTAATTCTTTTAAGTGGGGTTAAACACCAAGAAGCTATTATTAACTCGATCTAAGTCGCAGTTTTTAACTTTTCCTCGGGTTAGATTATGTTAGTAGTTAGATTGTTAGAGTTAGATGTTAGTAAAACAGAAAATAAAACAAATAAATACTAATATTATATATATTTTTGGATCTAGCCAAGAATACTTTACCGAATCAATATCTTTTTAGTAGAAATAAATGAGACAGATCTTCCTTTATTCAAGGTGTAAATTATATATGAATCGGTGTACTCCTAAGCTAGACAACTCCTCCTCACACGAGCGTATGAAATTGTCATATGTCTCATCAACTGTCCAATGTCATCCAAAGCATAGGTCACTCCCGTTGTCATACGAGCAATGTTTTGGATCTCAATTAAAACAGATAAATTAACGTAATACGATCTTGAGCACAATTTTAATAAGATTTGTTTTTCTAGGACAAATCTGCCCCCGGGTAGGAAATAGGATTCCGTTGTCACTTTTTCACTCGGCCAATTTTACCCTCCGGTCTTTCTATCCGTACATTAAGTTCAAAATAGAAAGAGATTCATCATAATTAATTTTAATCATTTTTACCATAGTCAATCATCCAGATCTATGAAAAGAATAACTAATTCAGATTTATATCTTGGCTAGATATATTTTTAGTTATACATAGATATATATATCAGATTCTGTCAAAATGTCATGGATTAAATGGCTGGAAGTTTTCCATAATAGCCTCTCGTCAAGATGACAAAATTCTATTACAACCAAATTTAGCCTTTCGATCCAAACACTTATCAAATTCTCACATATATATATAGATAGATATAATTATATAGAACAACAAAAAGTAAAACTCAATAAAATTACCCGTTTACTTCAGATCTAATTTGTATTCTTGAAAATAGCAACTTTTCCTAAAGCATTTTCTTCGATAATTTTCTCAAGCATTACAACATTACTACTTTATTTATATATATAAAAAAACATATATATACATACATAGACATATGTATATATACGGGCCCGAAAATAAAATAAAACGAGAAAAGAGATGAAGAACGAAGATGAAGAAGAAGGGAATGGAAGAAATGGGAGGAGGTGGAGAAGAGAGATCTTGGCCAAGAGTGGCCAAGATGGGGCAATTGTTTTCATCCCATCTGCTCTGTATATATAGGCAATTTCCCCTTCCCGGATCGGTCCGGATAGTTGGCCGGATCGGTCCGGTGTAATGATGACAATCATTACAGTTAGTTATAAGCATGTGACCCCATGTTACCTTAATCATTACAGATGCTGTGTAATTATATATATAATTATATATAATTACACAGCTAACTTCTAAAAATCGTAACTTGAATTCTTGATATCAGAATGACATAATCAAACTTCCGTTGAAAAGCTCGTTGAATTCTCTACAACTTTCATCAAGGCCACTTCTTCAGAAAACGTATTCTCGATGAGCCATTTGTATTAAGTGTCCTTTTCGAGATTTTTCAATGATATGAACCGATTAGCCACTTGACCACCATTTGAGTTGTAGAAGTCCAATTGACTTGATTCAAAATGCGTTGGAAAGCTCATTTGAATATCTACAACTTTTATGAAGAACTCTTCCCCAGAAAATGCCTCTAAGTTGGGTCAAATGTCTGTCGAAGATATTTTACGGTAGAAGCATTCAGGACAATTGATCCGTTTGAACTTGTTAGCTTATGGCACATTCTTCCATCCATCAAAATACATCTTCTTAGGCTCAAAACATGTCATTACGTGGAATCTTGGTCAATGAATAATCCCGCAATGAACCACCAAAATACCAAACGTAAATCCGACACGACACTCCGGTTACTAAACCGGTACAAAAACTAATAAAAAACTTATAAAAATACGATAATTTATATAATAACTACTACTTATACATTTGAATAAAACTTAGTAATTTTGACTTGATTTGATACAATAATGCTCAAAATGGTATCAATATTGGGGTAAAATGTCGTAATAATGATCATAAATTTATCTCTCATCACAACCCCCTACTTAGCTTTTGGTCGTCCTCGATCAAAACAAGCGATAAAACAAAATGAATAAGAGATAAATTCATGAAGATAGAAGATATAAGGGACAACTAGATAATACAACCATTAGAATTACAACCAGGCGTTAACCTCAATATAAATGTATAACAGAGTGTGTGTGTGACAAGCCTTTTCAATTTCCACTATCATCTCTTGAATAAATCAAGCAAAACACACAAATATCCATTCAGACATGTACCCCTAATGACTTTCCTAGGTATAAGCAGTAACAGTTCCACACAAAGTTCTTCCGAGTACTTATTAGGATAATCCCTAAAGCATATTATTCAGTTTATACTGGGGATAGTCAGAAGATAGCTAAGTTTTCAACCACGCTTAAATTTTTTTATTTTTTTATTTTTATTTTATTTTTTAATTTTTTTTTCTTTTGATGAACTTAATTTCACATGTGTAGCATATGCCTTCATTCCCAGCAATAGGACATTTCGTGATAACCCCCTAGCTGGACTACTATCATCAGGCAGTCGGGAGCTGTAAACCTCATAGTGATATAGGACGTTTCGTGATAACGCCCTACTGCACTCAAATCATTGGTAGCTACAACCGACATATAGATAGTTCATCTTAATTTGGTATTCTTCTTTAACTTATATCCTTCCTATCACATTCAAACCTTCATATATTCACAAGTACACATTCAAAAGTTAGGTACTAAGTTACTGCAATTATCTATAGAATAACCACTAGGATACTGAATGGATACAGTTTAAAATTTTCCGCTTCAATATCAAAGGCTTTACGTGAAGGAATTCATGTTACACAAATATATTTGGAATTACAATGCACTTACGGTTCACGTTGGTTATACACATCCAAATTGATCATTGTATCTTCAAATCCATGAAATATATACCTTATACAGTTTATTTTAATCAACTAAATAATGCTCGAAAAAAATCGAAAACTAAGAGATTTATTGATACAAAATAAACATTAATTCCATTGCTTAGACCAACGACTCCACTCCCCACTTACGAACTTACATTGTCCTCAATGTAAAGTGAGTGTAAATAAGTTGTTGGGAAAGCAATGGTGCACTAAAACAAGTCAAAACAAATACTCGGATGATAAAAAAGGGTGGGTGGGTGGGTCAAAGTTATGACCTCCTCAATTCCATAGTATTTGAACTAATACATGTCACACGTTATTTGAAATTTAAAACAGACTAGATCATGAAATGTAACGTATGTCAAAGTATTAACTCTGAGTCTTTTATACCCAGATCCTCAAGGGTTATTTCAAATCGTTCTAACAACCTAAGTCCAAAAAATGACGCATTTGAATTTTTCTCTTTTTTCTCCATCGGGATTTTCGGATAACCGCCTAATCGTTCCCTTTTAATGTCATTCAAACATTCATCCTAATTGGAGAATTTGACGGCTTATTAGCCAGTAAAAATGTAAACTCAGAAAATATCTTACCAAATGAATACTCAAGTCATGATAATGTGTCATTAGGGATGGAAGAACCAGAAGGCTATTCAAGGGAAAAGGTGAGTTTTTTGCAACAGCATAGGAATTTGAACGACGCGTATTCAAACTCGTTTGATGCTATTGAAAGAGATCACCCTACTTTTCGTTGGTCTAAAACCCCTAGTAAGCCAGGACAACCGCTGTATCCAGTTCAATATAAGAATCCATATCAACGTTATCAAGGAGATACCACGAATCAAAATCTACAATCATTACCTAAACCATATCCACAACATACCACTCAAAGCATACCAGTAACTCAGAGTTCAACTCAACCTGAAGGAGTTAATAAATGGGAGAAATTAATGGAAAATCTGATGGGTGTGATATCTACTCAAGCTCAGAATATAGAAACCATGATGACTTCTATAGGTACAGTCACTAAGGATATGAGTACGTTGAAAACATCTATGAGTGGACATGATACCAGAATGAGAATTGTAGAAGCTTCATTGAGGAATCTGGAATATCACTTGAGTAGAGAAGTAGAACGTAAAAACAGTAAACCCTCGAAGGATTGCCAAGTAATATCGAAAGAAATCGAGTGGGGTAAATGCCGTTATTACCGAAGTGGAAGGATCGTGGAAGTAATGGATTAGAAAAATTCGGGAAGAATGAAGTAGATGATGATTTAGATGGTAAATATAAGAAGAATATGGAATCTAAAGGGCCATTTCAAACCGAACCTTATCCGGCTCAACCTAAATTCATATCGGTTCAACCCTGGAAGGGCATCACCACATCCACCGCATATTTTGAAGAAAGAGATACTGAATGATGACACACTATGTCTTCAAAAGGCACAATCATTCAAGGAAGCTTTACCATCTTCATCTAACGACAAGGGTAAGGGAGGTATTCATTCTAACCCTATTGATCTTGAATTACTCCCCCATTCCCCGAAAAATGAAATGAAAAAGATGAAGTTGGATAATAAGTATGCATATTTTCTTGACACTTTTCGGCACTTAACTATTAATACCTCTTTCATCGATGTTTGTAAGGGAGAGCTTAGTTTGGGAGTGAATGATGAGCGCGTTATCTTCAACATTTACAATTCATTGAAATATCCATACATTACACTAGAATCTTGTTCTTGTGTGTACACTTTGTGTTTTTTTTTTTGCTGTGGATTGTACTAACACGCAGGTAATTGAAGAAGATGACTTCAGCAATAATGTGAAAAGCTCGCAAACCTAAAGCTCGAAAATCAAAGGAAAAGGTC
Source organism: Gentiana straminea (assembly GCA_036785695.1). Classification (NCBI taxonomy): domain Eukaryota; kingdom Viridiplantae; phylum Streptophyta; class Magnoliopsida; order Gentianales; family Gentianaceae; genus Gentiana; species Gentiana straminea. The sequence goes on from JAVUPR010000266.1 coordinate 7,983,122, forward strand.
AAGAATCGTTTGGATTGGTGGGAATTGTCTAACCTCTGTTGGAAACCGGTATTGAAGAAGGATGCGGTGCGTGAGGATGACCCACCACCAGTGCCTTAAAAACCGAAGCACGGTAAAGTCTGGCTATAGACTATAAATGTAGTCAATGACGGGTACTATCCTTCCTTTTCACTCCTTAAGCATTTATTTTTAGTAGATTATGTGCTTAATTGTTACGTGCTTTTGTGAGTAATTGTTAGAAGTATCCCGTTTTGTTTAGTATATTATATTAGTTAATCCTTATCATTTTGGTCGAGCAAACGACGTTAACCAAAAGCGCTACCGGGAGGCAGCCCGTAAAAATGTTAAATATAATAATTACTCATACTTTGGATGATACTTTGCTAATACTTAGGATTGATTTTCATTTTGTTTCACCAAGTCTTAGGATGAATGTTTGAATGACATTAAACGGGAACGATTAGGTGGTTATCCGAAAATCCCGATGGAAATCAAAGAAAAAATTCAAATGCATCATTTCTTGGACTTAGATTGTTAGAACGATTTGAAATAACCCTTGAGGATCTGGGTATAAAAGACTCAGAGTTAATACTTTGTCACACATTTCATATCATGATCTAGTCTGTTTTAAATTTCAAATAATGTGTGACATGTATTAGTTCAACTATCGTGAAATATTGTGTGTTTTAAATCAATAAAAGTTTATGTGGTGTGTTTATCTACCCTTTTGCATTACACCGTCACACTCCACATACTTTTATTTTATTTGCACACACAACGGTCATAACTTTGACCCACCCACCCACCCTTTTTTATCATCCGAGTATTTGTTTTGACTTGTTTTAGTGCACCATTGCTTTCCCAACAACTTATTTACACTCACTTTACATTGAGGACAATGTAAGTTCGTAAGTGGGGAGTGGAGTCGTTGGTCTAGCAATGGCATTAATGTTTATTTTGTATCAATAAATCTCTTAGTTTTCGATTTTTTTCGAGCATTATTTAGTTGATTAAAATAAACTGTATAAGGTATATATTTCATGGATTTGAAGATATAATGATCAATTTGGATGTGTATAACCAACGTGAACCGTAAGTGCATTGTAATTCCAAATATATTTGTGTAACATGAATTCCTTCACGTAAGCCTTTGATATTGAAGCGAAAATTTTAAACTGTATCCATTCAGTATCCTAGTGGTTATTCTAGAGAAATAGCAGTAACTTAGTACCCAATTTTTGAACGTGTACTGTGAATATCTGAATGTTTGAATGTGATAGAGAGGATATAAGTTAAGTTTATGAAAAAAATAAAAAAAAAAAAAATAAAAAAAAATAAAGATGAACTATCTATATGTTGGTTGTAGCTACCAATGATTTGAGTGCAGTAGGGCGTTATCACGAAACGTCCTATATCACTATGAGGTTTAAAAGCTCCCGACTGCCTGATGATAGAAGTCCAGCTAGGGTGTTATCACGAAACGTCCTATTGATGGGAATGAAAGCATATGCTACACGTGTGAAATTAAGTTCAAAAAAAAAAAAAAAAAAAAAAAAAAAAACCTTTAAGAATGGTTGAAAACTTAGTTATCTTCTGACTATCCCCAGTATAAACTGAATGATATGCTTTAGGGATTATCCTAATAAGTACACAGGAGGACTTTGTGTGGAACTGTTACTGCCTATACCTAGGAAAGTCATTAGGGGCATGTCGAATGGATATTTGTGCGTTTGCTTGAATTATTCAAGAGAGGATAGTGGAAATTGAAAAGGCTTGTCACACACACACTCGTTATACATTTATATTGAGGTTAAAGCCTGGTTATAATTCTAAAGGTTATATTATCCGGTTGTCCCTTATATCTTCTATCTTCATGAAT